>CM038670.1:403949514-404304514 GCA_021605145.1 Aegilops bicornis | reverse complement strand
TTCAAGTACTTAAGTATAGGCTATTTTTAGAGTCCGTATGTGTGGGGAAACAAGAGTTAGGGTTGGTTTCGGACCCCACCCTCAAGGGCCACGAAATTCTCCTCTTCCTCCATATATACAGCCCTTAGGGCGCCGTTTAGACTTTGGGTTTTGTTTAGATTAAAAGTTCGCCATAGCTGCAACTTCACAGCATTTCGCTTGTGTTCAACGACTGCACCAAGGCGCCATGTAACCCCACCTTCATTAATAAATCTTTCCTCTTATATTCGCAATATCCAGATTGCAATCTTAGTTTCTTGCTTGTTCTTCGCTTGCTCGCAGGAAACAGCCCTCGTGGTCAGTTGATCGTGTTCGCGCGTGGTCAATAACCCTCGGAAGTTGGTTTAGCAATTGCTAAGGCGCGACGTCTCGCACGTTCGTAGTCGGATCGTCAAGGTTGACTCCCACAGAAAACGGTAGCCACCATCTCATCGAAACATCGGGACACCTTTGCCTCTATCATAAATTATATACATATTATTATGTTCATGTCAGGTATCCAAATTTTTTATGTTGTACTAATGTCGTTTACTTTTTGTCATTGCAGGTGTTGACAGGATGGTGGGCAAGGGTCCAGAGCGCCCCGATCCTCCTGCGAGTGCTACTGGGAGGGGTGGTTCCATTATTCCAGCCCAGCCCCTCCGGAGAGCGCCATAGACAAGATGCGCATAACCGCGGCGGGCGCTTCTTCTTCGGTTGGGTGAGGTCGGGGGGGGGGGACGAAGAAGCCTGCTAGAGGTGGACGTGGCAGCGGGAGAGGTAGGAAGGCTGTTACGCCTTCCTCACCGCCACCCTCAGCTGATTCACCCAACCAAAGGAGTGCTCCGTCTGACGTGGACCCGTCTCGGACTCCGGTCCATGAGCCTCCGGTCGCTGATCCTTCCCGCCACCAGACTCTGGTCACCAATCCTTCGCCCCACGTGAGTCCGGTCCCAGAGTCTTTGTCTCAGAAGACTCCAGTCACGGGGTCTTCATCCCAGAAGACTCCGGTCATGGGGTCTTCGGCCCACGAGACTCCGGAGGCTAGTGGCTCGGAGGAGGGTAGCGAGGACACCTTTTCAGAAGATAGCTACAGCGACGACGAGCTGGTTGAGAAGGGCAAGAAGGTCTACAAGCGTGGCTATACAAAGCTCCCCGCCTGCGCCGACGCACCCCACTGTAGGTGGTTGATTGCACCCAAAGGGTTGAAGTAAGTGCATTTACTATTTTTAACCTTTTGCCTTCATGTTCCTTCAAATTAATATCTAATGCGTTGGCCTTGTCATACTGCAGGGGCTGGGTACGCCCCGTGGTTCCCATAGGCCCAACCATGTCCTTGGTGTGCTTTGTCACAAGCACTTCGGGTGGGTCACGCTGTTCGGTGAGGGTCAGTTCCACAGCCTAGCAATCGACCGAGTCAGATTGCTGTTTCTGCCTCGCCGGAGGAGAGGGTCGACGATGTCTTGTGCGAGACGGTGGCCGACATTGTGTTCCGTCGGTTTTGGGTAATTTCTCCTTTACGGAAATTAAAATCAACACTACCTAGTGATTGTACTAATCAGTGTTGCCTTGTTTGATTGCAGACCTTCTACAGGGTTTCCGAGGGAGAGCAGGAGGTCACAGGTATGGTTGTCGAAAACGAGTGCAAGCGCAGTAGCGACTCGTAATCAATGGATCTAGTGCTCGTGGCTCAATGTCATCCCCGATCAAGAATGCCGACACCACACAAGATTTCAAGGATTTATAGCGTAGTAGCAATCACACACTTATTACATCGTTGTCCACAAGGGAACTTAATACAATAATATGGCTTAAGGCCATCTAATAATAACAATGAAGGCTTTGAAGACAAGTGAGTCCATCAACTCCAACGGCATCACCGAGTATAGAACCACGACCTAACACCTTACTGTCGTTCTAAAAGTCTGCAACGTGAAAAGTTGCAGCCCAAAACGGGTCAAGACATGGAATATGCCGCAATGTAACACATAGAGAACAATGAAGCAACAAGCCTATACTACATGCATATATGGCTGGTGGTAAGGCTCTATGGTTACATTTTTGCATAAAGCTGGTTTTTCCCTACATCAAAGGAATAATTTTATTTAACTATCATGGTGGTTGTTAAACATTGAGAATGGTTGACAGCATCCTCAATCCCAATTAAAAGTACTCATTAAAACCCAATAACTTTATTATTAGAAGTAACATGTTGAGATTCACATGATATTCAAGTACTAGATACTCAAGATGTCCATAACCGGGGACACGGCTAATCATGATTAGTTTATACACTCGCAGAGGTTTGCGACTTTTCCCCATTAAGACTCGATCGCCTCCGCTTGGTTCTCGTGACTACATGGTGTTTGAGAAACGGATGACCGAGACATAGTCTTTCGTAAGCGCTTAGCACCTTACATGTGGGTAGACCGCATCAACCTACATCCCCTACATCGCCTAGCCTACCCGTAAGAGTTCGCACAACTTAGTCAACTACGCCAGAGCCCATAATTGGCTTGTGGCTGCACACGGAAGTTTCCAGCTTGAATAATCTTATGATCCCTTAGAGCCCGGGTGGCGGTCCAAGAAATACAGTAAGTCCTCGATAGAAACCAGTGCCTCACCCACCCAGATGTGTGTTTAGGTTGCCACCTTAAATAAACCATTAATTAACAATCTCACATCTGTCATGGATATTCACTCACCCAATCCACGTCTACTAGCATAGCATGGCATAAATAAGCAAACGTAGAAGTAACTCCCAAGGTTTCATAAGTAAAACATGTAATAGGTACTACCTCAATCTACTTCCCATCCCACAATTTAATTAGATCCTAAACATGCAAGTGTTTGAGGGTTTGATCTAATGCATAAAACTGGGTAGTAGAAAAGGTATGATCAAAGTGTTACTTGCCTTGTCGATGATCCGCGAGTCCTAGAGATTCAAGTAACAAGCGGCGACCGGTGATCTAACGCAGACAAACAACAAGCATACAATAAGTACGCATCTAATGCACAGGAAATCTCGAATAAAAGATCTAACCATTTAGTTCAACTTAAGAACCCCGTTGCAAAACAATCGAATCAAATAAAGCATCGAAAGTCGGAACTCGAGAGAGAACGACTCGGTTTAGAAAACTGAAATTAGGTCAAAATCTCACAGTAGCAAAACTCTGTGAAAGTAGGTTAGTCGGAACGGCGGTTTCATAACGAAACTTCAGGCGCTTGAATCACCTGATTCGATAAACGAGCAAGAAATAAAACAGATTTGAAAATCGGATCGTAAATCGAATCGTAAAAAATAACGGATTAAATCCGATTAAAAGAAAACGCATTTAACGGATTAAATAACGGACGTCATATCGTAACTCAATCCAACGAACGCGTTTCATTGAAACGAACGGGTCGGTGAACGCTCACTAAATAAGAAAACCGAAAAATAAAATCAATCTAGGTTTTTGAAAAACCGAACATCGCAAAAAACCGGATCGGGTTTTTAGGGAAAACCGGATCGGGCGGCTACCTCCGTGATCGCTGGGCCCGGGTGGTCGGCGGGGTCGGGCGGGTCGGGAGGGGCGGCGAGGGCGGCGGGCTCTTGCCGGGCGTAGGACGGGCGGCGCAAGGCGGCGGGCAAGCACTGGGCGGGTCGGGCGGGGTGAGAGAGAGGGTGAGGGGTATTTAAGAGGGGAGGCGGCGGCGGGGTGGCTTGGGAGGCAGGCGCTGGGTGGAGCCGGACTGGGCGGGCGGGCGTCAGGCGGCGGAAGGCCCACAAGGGCGGCGGCGCGGCGAGGGAGAGGGAGGCGGGCGCTGGGCCGGCCTGGTTGAGCCGGGCCGGGCCTTGGCCTGAAGCGCGTTTTTTAAATAAAACAAAACTAATTAAAAAAATACCAAATGAACTCCGATTTAAATAAAACAATTTTCCCCGACTCCTAAAAATGAGTCGAACAAAATGAACTTTAAAACGGCAAACATGCATAATATTTTTTAATGCTCATTTTGCCTAAGCAAAATAAATCTTTCAAAACCAAATTTGATTTATTTATAAAATCTTCGCTTTTCCTAAATGTTGGGAAAGTCATATTATTCCCTCTCAAAATATTTTTATAGGAAAAACTTTATGAAGATAATTTAAATAAATCCAATGATCCTATTTCCAAAATTTGAGAAATCCCAAATATGAAAATAATGAAACTTCCAACTCTCTCCGAGGGTCCTTGATTTGCGTGAAATTTCTAGGATCGGAAAAATGCTAGAAAAATATGAGATGCATGATGACCTTATGTATAACATTCCATATTGAAAATTTGGGATGTTACAAACCTATCCCCTTAAGAGGAATCTCGCCCTCGAGATTCGGGTTGGCTAGAAAATAGGTTAGGTGGTCCTTGAGCAAAACTTCCTCTCTTTCCTGTGTGGCTTCATCCTCAAGGTGGTGGCTCCAATCGAACTTTGCAAAACTTGATAACTTTGTCATGGGTAACTCACGGCATAATCGAGAATCTTAACAGGTTTTTCCTCATATGTCAAGTCATCCTTCAACTCAATTGCTTCCAAAGTGGCACTGCGGTCTCTTAACGGTACCTCTCGCTTATCTCGGGTGACACTTCTTCAATCGAGAAACATGGAATACATCATGAACTCCCCGACAGTCCTTCCGCAATTCCAACTTATAAGCAACTTCTCCCATGCGTTGCAAAAATCTTATACGGTCCAACCAAACGTGGTGCTAACTTTCCTTTAACTCCAAAACGCTTAACTCCTCAAGCGGGATACTCGAGATATACTGCCTCCAACTTCATACTCAATCGCTGGCGCTTTGAATCGGCATAGCTCTTTTGTCCGGACTGGGCTACCTTGAGCCTGTCTCGAATCAACTTAACTTTCTGCTCGCACTTCTTAATCAAATCTGGTCCAAACAATTGACGATCTCCGCCGTCCCCAGTAATAATGGTGTCTCGCACCTTCTTCCATACAAAGCCTCGAAGGTGCCATCTTCAAGCTGGTTTGGTAATCGTTGTTGTAGGAAAATTCTGCATACGGCAAATTATCATCCCAGCTAGATCCATAATCTAGTGCACAAGCTCAAAGATATCTTCCAAAATCTGATTGACTCTCTCACCTGGCTCCATCGGTCTGTGGGTGGAAAGTCAGATCAATTCCAATCTAGTTCCCAAAGTCTCGCGTAAATCGGGTTCCAAAATTTCGAGGTAAACCGGGTTCCTCTATCTCGATACGATGCTCCTCGAACTCCGTAAGCACACAATTCTGGTCATGTATATCTTTGCCAACTTAGCACCGCTATAGGTGGTCTTGACCGGAATAAAATGAGCTACCTTTGTTAAACGGTCGACTATAACCCAAATCGAGTCATATCCCGAACGAAGTCTTTGGTAATCCCGTGATAAAATCCATGCCTAGTTTATCCCACTTCCATTCGGTATCGGCAATGGTTGTAATAACCCCGCTGGCTTCGATGTTCTCGCCTTTACTTTCCGACATACATCACAAATCGCTACATACTCCGCAATATCCTTCTTCATTCCGTCCACCGTAAAGTATTCTTCAAATCCAAGTACATCTTGGTATTTCGGTGAATCGAATAGGGTGAATCATGAGCTTCTTATAAAATCAACTTCCCGATCTCCGGGTCATTGGGCACATAAACACGGTCTTCAAACCATAGGGTATCGTGGCTCATCCTCACGTAAATCCTTTAGCTTTTCCTTTGCCCATTTTCTCCTTTATAGAGGCAACTTCCTTATCTCGCCTTTTGGGCTTCTCTCGATTTTGTCCATCAGCTGATCGAACCCTCCAATGCTGCTACATAGCCTCTCGAACTATTTCCAAACATAGCTCTCAAGGTCCTCGGCTAACTCATTGGGTATTCCTCCCATCATTAGGGTATTGACGTGGCTCTTACGGCTCAATGCGCCTGCCACGACATTAGCCTTTCCGGGTGATAGTGCAATCTCATGTCATAATCCTTGATAAGCTCTAACCATCTCCTTTGTCCGAGATTCAATTCTTCCGTGGTGAAGATGTACTTCAAACTCTTGTGATCCGTATACTTCACAATGATTTCCAATGAGAAAATGTCTCCACGCCTTCGTGGCATGCACAACGGTTGCTAGCTCCAAATCATGAGTGGCATAATTCAACTCATGGGGCTTAAGTTGTCGGAAGCATACGAAACAACTCTTCCTTCCTGCATAAGCACCGCTCCAAGTCCTCGACGTGAAGCGCCGCAATACACCTCATAATCCTTAGTCCGATCTCGCAAGATCAAACCGGTGAGGTAACCAATCTTTTCTTCAACTCCCGAAAACTTGCCTCACAAATTCCTCACCCATAAGAATTTGTTTTCCTTCTTCAACAATTCGGTCATAGGCTTAGCAATCCTTGAGAAATTCTCAATGAACCTTCGGTAGTATCCGCGAGTCCAAGGAAACTCCGAATCTCTCCAACTGTCGTTGGTGCTTCCCATTTGGTTACGGTCTCGACTTTTGTGGGGTCAATCGCTATCCCTTCTCCGGATATAACATGTCCGAGAAATCCAACTTCCTTTAGTTAAAACTCACATTTGTCAACTTGGCATACAACTGGTGTTCCCTCGCCTCCAAAACCAATCGCAAATGTTCCTTGTGTTCCTCTTCATTCTTCGAGAAAATCAAAATGTCATCAATGAACACCACGCATTTAACTTATCCAAAAACTCCATAAACACTTTGTTCATCGTGTTCATGAAATAGGCTGGTGCGTTAGTCACCCAAATGACATAACGGTATACTCAGATAGTCCATATCTCGTGGTAAATGTTGTCTTGGGTATGTCCCGCCCCGAATCTTCAATCGATGGTACCTCGATCACAAGTCGATCTTGGAAAACACCTTGGCTCCTTGCAAGTTTATCAAACAGATCATTTATCCTAGGTAGTGGGTACTTGTTCTTGATTGTTACTTCATTCAATCCACGATAATCAACAACCATTCTTAACGATCCATCCTTCTTCTCCACTAGCAAAACGGGTGATCCCCAAGGTGAAGAACTTGGACGTATAAAACCTTTATCCAATAGTTCCTTAATCTGCTTCTTGATTTCCGCCAAATCCTGTGGCCGCATCCTATACGGTCCGCTTCGATATCGGGCCTGTTCTCGCAACAAATCGATCAAAAACTCAATGTCTCTATCCGTGGCATTCCCCGCAACTCTTCCGAAATACATCAGAAAATCCTTCACCATCGGTACTTCTTCCCGCACCACTCCCCGATAAGCAATTAACTTGCGCTCTTCTCGCTCGTGCCGTGATACATACTTAATCCTTCTTCCTTCCGGTGTGGTGAGCAAAATTGACTTTGTGGTGCAATCTATGTTTCCTCCATACCTTGATAACCAATCCATACCTAATATCACATCCAATCCTTGGGATTCCGTAACTATTAGGTCCGAGGGGAAAACATAGTGTCCAATCCTTAATGGCAAATGATCACACCATTTACTAGCCATGTACTCGCCTCCCGTGAGGTTACTAGCATGGGTGACCTAAGGGCTTGGGTTGGTAACTTGTACTTATCCACAAATCCCCTTGATATGTATGAATGCGATGCACCAAGATCGAAAAGAACAACTGCAGTAAATGACTTAACCAAAAACCGATTACTGCATCGGGCTGATCTTCAACCTCCTCCACTTCAATGTGGTTCACCTATCCCCTATTAAAAGGGTTGGGCTTCTTTCCAGAGCTTCCATTGCCATTTCCATTCTGGCCTTCTCGATACCATTGGCATAATGCCCAGTCTTGCGGCACTTAAAGCAAGTAATATGACTTAGGTCTACTTTGGATGGTGTTGACGGGTTGGTGCGATTCTCGTCTGCTGCTTCCTCCATTCCTGCTCCCATTCTTGGTGCTGTTATGGTTATGCAAATTACCTCCTCCATGGGTATGTCAAACTGAATTCCTGATTTAGGGGTATAACGAGGTTTCACCGAGCTCCAGAGTTATACTTCCCTTGCCCATACTTCCGCCACGGTTCTCAATTTGCTCCGCTTTCCTTCAATCATGAGGGCTCGGTCTACTAACTCCTCGGTAGTTATTGAAACTGGCTACCATCAACGGCATGTCAACTCATCATTCACCCTTCTAGAAACTTCTCCCGCTTAGTGCATCAAGAGTAACGCTATCCGGGGCATAACGTGCTAGTTTACTAAAGTCATCCACGCACCGCCAACAGTCCTTCCTCCTGGCGAAGTTGGCAAACTCACGCTTCTTTATGGCCATAGCTCCTCAAACATGGGCAAGGCGAAAAGCTTGCTGAAATTGATCCCATGTGACAAAGGTTCATGTGGTAAGTGGTCGTGAAATTCTCCCACCATGCCGCCAAGGGTCCTTCGTCGATGTGCCGCAAACTTCACTCTTTCTCCATCCGTGCATCCTGCAGTGGTCAGCCTCCTTCCTATCTTGCGGAGCCACCATCTCGCTACAATTGGCTCGGTGCTACCGGAATACACCGCGGGTTTAGTCTAAGGAAACGAGTCGATGATCCGCAGTGGTGGTGGCGGGGTTGTTGTTGTTGTTGTTGTTGCCTCGGTTCTCGCACTCAATGTTTGAATCAGTGGTATTCGCCGCCGGATCAGTTGGGTGATCTCTGGCGGAAAAACGAATCCGGGTCGCCTCCTGAGGCATCCGATGGGTTTAGAAAAGATGAGAATTTAGAATAGAATGAGGTCTAAGGGGAATCACTACCCAAATGCACATGAGCAAATACACACAAAATCACTTCATTCAATCAAACAAAAGCTTACAACGATCTAACTATCGCAAAAGTGCGTGTACTATAGTGTTTACATGGAGGGAATACTACTAAAATGTGGGGGACTTCTACTAATTTGAACCGACTCCATAATGTCTGCTCCTGCTTCGTCTTCAAAGTCGGGTTCACTTGGATCCGAATCGGTGTCGTCGATGTTGATGTAGTCGCTTGGGCAATCGACATACTGGTCTTCATTCCCGAGCGCCAACTTCTTCTTGAGTTTTTCAATCTCGCATTTAAGATCGTTATTGTGTCTTGCCGAGCTATGATCTCGCCCATATAGTCCTTGCGAAGTTGTCTTTAGTTCTTCTTCAAGTTCGATGATCCTTCCCTTTGCATTCGCAACTCCAACATACCATTGCACATCCGGTTCTCCGGCGCCGAATGTGCTGGTTTAACTCGGATGAATGCTGCAATGGATCTATCCTTCTTGGAGCCGATGACGCCCCATTTGTCATCTCGGGCGTCCGCAAATCTGGTAGATTGTGTCCTTAAGGTCTTCTTGATAAACTTCTCCAATGCGTCCCATGGTGATGTGAGCTGCCATGCTCTTTCCTGCACTCCAAGTTGGTGCACCGAAAACACTATCTATAGGCTTGGTGATTGGGGCGAAGGTCCTTCCGAACGTGAGCGTGAATCTTCCAGCCCTCTTCGTGCAAGAGTGGCGTTGAAAGTCCCGTGAAGCTTGGTAGTCCAATGTTCGTGTACTTGGTAACTTCCTTCAAGTGAAATCCAAAAGGTGTGCCTTCATCCGGTTGGGTGTACTTGATCTTCGGCCCTTCATCCTAAAGAGAGTAGAAAAGATGAGGAGTTAGAAAATGGGAAGAGAATAGTGATCTATGGCTTTATCTTAGTGGTCGTGTCCTATAGTCGGCGTGTGCTCGATACCATTCTCTCAGAAGCGACTGCACCGAATGGATCTAGTGCTCGTGCTCTGTCATCCTCGGATCAAGAATGCCGACACCACACAAGATTTCAAGGATTTATAGCAAGAGTAGCAATCACACACTTATTACATCGTTGTCCACAAGGGAACTTAATACAATAATATGGCTTAAGGCCATCTAATAATAACAATGGAAGGCTTGGAAGACAAGTGAGTCCATCAACTCCAACGGCATCATCGAGTATATAACCACGACCTAACACCTTACTGTCGTTCAAAAAGTCCGCAACGTGAAAAGTTGCAGCCCAAAACGGGTCAAGACATGGAATATGCCGCAATGTAACACATAGAGAACAATGAAGCAACAAGCCTATACTACATGCATATATGGCTGGTGGTAAGGCTCTACGGTTACATTTTTTGCATAAAGCTGGTTTTTCCCTACATCAAAGGAATAATTTTATTTAACTATCATGGTGGTTGTTAAACATTGAGAATGGTTGACGATCCTCAATCCCAATTAAAAGTACTCATTAAAACCCAATAACTTTATTATTAGAAGTAACATGTTGAGATTCACATGATATTCAAGTACTAGATACTCAAGATGTCCATAACCGGGGACACGGCTAATCATGATTAGTTTATACACTCTGCAGAGGTTTATGACTTTTCCCCACAAGACTCGATCGCCTCCGCTTGGTTCTCGTGACTACATGGTGTTTGAGAAACGGATGACCGAGACATAGTCTTTCGTAAGCGCTTAGCACCTTACATGTGGGTAGACCGCATCAACCTACATCCCCTACATCAGCTAGCCTACCCGTAAGAGTTCGACAACTTAGTCAACTACGCCAGAGCCCATAATTGGCTTGTGGCTGCACACGGAAGTTTCCAGCTTGAATAATCTTATGATCCCTTAGAGCCCGGGTAGCGGTCCGAAGAAATACAGTAAGTCCTCGATAGAAACCAGTGCCTCAATCCACCCAGATGTGTGTTTAGGTTGCCACCTTAAATAAACCATTAATTAACAATCTCACATCCGTCATGGATATTCACTCACCCAATCCACGCCTACTAGCATAGCATGGCATAAATAAGCAAACGAGAAGTAACTCCCAAGGTTTCATAAGTAAAACAGTAATAGGTACTACCTCAATCTACTTCCCATCCCACAATTTAATTAGATCCTAAACATGCAAGTGTTTGAGGGTTTGATCTAATGCATAAAACTGGGTAGTAGAAAAGGTATGATCAAAGTGTTACTTGCCTTGCTGATGATCCGCGAGTCCTAGAGATTCGAAGTAACAAGCGGCGCACTCCGGGTGATCTAACGCAGACAAACAACAAGCATACAATAAGTACGCATCTAATGCACAGGGAAATCTCGAATAAAAGATCTAACCAGTTAGTTCAACTTAAGAACCCTGGTTGCAAAAGAATCGAATCAAATAAAGCATCGAAAGTCGGAACTCGAGAGAGAACGACTCGGTTTAGAAAACTGAAATTAGGTCAAAATCTCACAGTAGCAAAACTCTGTGAAAGTAGGTTAGTCGGAACGGCGGTTTCATAACGAAAATCCAGGCGCTTGAATCACCTGATTCCGATAAACGAGCAAGAAATAAAACAGATTTGAAAATCGGATCAGAAATCGAAAAATAAAAATAACGGATTAAATCCGATTAAATTAAAAAAAAACGACGAACGGATTAAATAACGGACGTTCGCTATCGTAACTAATCCAACGAACGCTGTTCATTGAAACGAACGGGTCGGTGAACGCTCACTAAATAAGAAAACCGAAAAATAAAATCAATCTAGGTTTTTGAAAAACCGAACATCGCAAAAAACCGGATCGGGTTTTAGGGAAAACCGGATCGGGCGGCGGCTACCTCCGTGATCGCCACGGGCTCCGGTGGTCGGCGGGTCGAGGGGCGGCGAGGGCGGCGGGCTCAAGGCCGGCGAGGGACGGCGACGGCGGCTGCCCGGCGGCGGGCGGCACTCTGCTGGTCGGCGGGGCGGGTGAGAGAGGGGGGTATTTAAGAGGGGAGGGGCGGCGGGGTGGCTTGGGAGGGGCAAGGGGCGCCGGGTGGAGCCGGACTCGGGCGGCGGCGTGGCGGCGGCGGGCGCCTCAAGGGCGGCGTGGCGCGGCGAGGGAGAGGGAGGCGGGCGCTGGCCGGGCCTGGCTGGTCAGGCCGGGCTGGCCTTGGCCTGTGGGGCGTTTTTTTTAAATAAAACAAAACGAATTAAAAAAATACCAAATGAACTCCGATTTAAATAAAACAATTTTCCCCGACTCCTAAAAATGAGTCTAACAAAATGAACTTTAAAAACGGCAAACATGCATAATATTTTTTAATGCTCATTTTGCCTAAGCAAAATAAATCTTTCAAAACCAAATTTGATTTATTTATAAAATCTTCGCTTTTCCTAAATGTTGGGAAAGTCATATTATTCCCTCTCAAAATATTTTTATAGGAAAAACTTTATGAAGATAATTTAAATAAATCCAATGATCCTATTTCCAAAATTTGAGAAATCCCAAATATGAAAATAATGAAACTTCCAACTCTCTCCGAGGGTCCTTGAGTTGCGTGAAATTTTCTAGGATCGGAAAAATGCGAGAAAAATATGATATGCATGATGACCTAATGTATAACATTCCAAATTGAAAATTTGGGATGTTACAAAGCGCCTACTTCAGAACTTAAGGCATGAGGCTCGGGTGCAGGCCGTTCGAGACTACTATGCCTCGAAGGCTATTAGGAGGGGCAAGCAGAAGTGTCGCGGCAAGTTTCTGAGTAAGGAGACGCCTTTGTCTGGTCGTTGAACACAAACGAAGTACGCGAAGTTTCAGCTATGGCGAACTTTTAATCTAAGCAAAACCCAAAGTCTAAACGATGCCCTAGGGGCTATATACAGGGAGGAAGAGGGGGAATTTTGTGGCCCTTGGAGGAGGGGTCCGAAACCCACCATAACTCTTGTTTCCCCACACATACGGACTCTAAAAATATCCTATATTGAAGTATTTAGAAATTACATGGGCCTGGCCCAAAAATAAGGTAAGACAGCACCTAGAATAGCCTCTGGACAAAAATTATGAAGTGGCATCTTGTATATTTCGTCCAAGGCTTCATGCACTCATTATGGTGGCTTCAAAGTCCTGAAATCATCACTTGAAACTCTGTTCTTGTCTCCCTAGCGCATGCCATCAAGTCCATGCTTGTTCTTTCTCCAATGTTCATCCTTCTCCAAGCTAGGCCCTTCATTTGTAAGCAAAACAAATGTATCCAATTTAGGCAGCATCATATTCTCATGAACATTAGAATCATTACCAAGAAACAAAAGTACCTGGTAATTTAATTGGCGTGCGCGAGCTCTAGTAATCGGTCCAGTATGTATAGTAGCAGGGGTTGTGGGTGTAACAATGGTATTGATGTCCTCATCATCCTCCCCTTCTTGAAATGAAGTCGTCCTCGACGGAAGCTCATCTTCCTCACCCAAATAAGGCCTCAAATCTGCAATGTTAAAAGTGGGACTAACCCCAAAATCTGCAGGCAGCTCAAGTTTATATGCATTATCATTTACTTTCTCTAACACCTTAAAAGGACCATCCAAGACGTGGTATCAGCTTTGATTTATGCAAATTAGGAAACCTATCCTTACGCAAATGTAACCAAACAAGATCTCCAGGTGCAAAGACAACATGTTTTCTACCCTTATCTCTAGCAAGTTTATATTTAGCATTCATACGCTCAATTTTTTCCTTAGTTAACTCATGCATTTTTAAGATCAATTCAGCATGTTGTTTAGCATCAAAATTAACCTTCTCCAAAGATGGAAGAGGCAACAAATCAATGGGTGCATGAGGTAGGAAACCATGCACAATTTCAAAAGGGCACATCTTAGTAGTAGAATGCAACGAACGATTATAAGCAAATTCAATATGAGGCAAGCATTCTTCCCACATTTTCTTATTATTCTTCAAAACAGCCCTAAGCATAGTAGACAATGTTCTATTGACTACTTCAGTTTGACCATCGCTTGGGGGTGACAAGTAGTACTAAAAAGCGCTTTAGTCCCCAACTTAGCCCATAAACATCTCCAAAAGTGGCTAAGAAATTTAGTATCACGATCTGAAACAATAGTATTTGGCACACCATGCAAGCTTAATAATTTCACGAAAGAACAAATCAACAACATTAACAAAGATCATCGCTTATGACATGGTATAAAGTGTGCCATTTTCGAGAACCTATCCACGACAACAAATATGCTATCCCTCCCTTCTTCGCTCGAGGTAAACCTAAAACAAAGTCCATAGATATATCCTCCCAAGGAACACTAGGTACAGGCAAAGGCATATATAAACCATGAGGATTGAGTCGTGACTTAGCTTTTTGACATGTAGTGCAACGAGCAACAAAACGCTCAACATCTCGTCTTATCTTTGGCCAAAAGAAATGTGTAGCAAGTATATCCTCCGTCTTCTTCACGCCAAAGTGTCCCATTAGTCCTTCTCCATGCGCCTCCTGCAACAACAAAAGATGAACGAAGCTAGCTGGAATGCATAGCTTGTTAGCACGAAACACAAATCCATCGTTAATGATGAACTTGCTCCATGTTCTACCTTCTTTACAATTCTGCAATACATCTTTAAATTCAGCATCATGCACATATTGATCTTTGATGGTCTCCAAACCAAATATTTTAAAGTCAAGTTGTGAAAGCATAGTATAACGATTTAGACAATGCATCAAGAATAACATTTACTTTACCCTTCTTGTGTTTAATGACATAAGGGAAAGTCTCAATGAATTTAACCCATTTAGCATGTCTACGGTTCAGTTTAGCTTGACTTTTAATGTGTTTCAAAGATTCATGTTTCTTTGGGCCATAAAAAATGTTGCCATGTTTCTAAGGTCCAAACAAGAGCATATAATTCTAAATCATAAGTAGAATAGTTCAGACTAGGCCCACTCAATTTTTCAGAAAAGTATGCAACAGGTTTGCCATCTTGTAATAACACATCTCCTAATCCAATTCCACTAGCATCACATTCAAGCTCAAAGGTCTTATTAAAATCAGGAAGTTGGACTAAAGGAGAATGTGTCAACTTATCTTTCAATATTGTGAAGGCTTCTTCCCAAAGCGGTACCCCAAACAAAAGGCACATCCTTCTTTGTAAGCTCATTGAGAGGTGCAGCAATGGTGCTAAAATCTCGCACAAAACGCCTATAGAAACCAGCGAGTCCAAGAAAATTTCTCACTTGTGTGACCATTTTGGGCTGCGGCCAACTCTTAATAGCTTCAATCTTGGCTTTATCAACTTCAATTCCCTGTGGAGTAACAACATAGCCAAGAAAAGATACTCCGTCGGTGCAAAATGTGCACTTCCCAAGGTTACCAAACAAACGTGCATCACGTAGAGCAATAAAAACAGCACGTAAACGTTCCAAATGTTCTTCCAAAGATTTGCTATAAATCAGCATATCATGAAAATAGACTATCACAAATCGTCCAATGAAAGCACGTAAAACTTCGTTCATTAGTCTCATGAAAGTACTAGGTGCATTAGTTAACCCAAAAGGCATGACTAACCACTCATATAAACCAAACTTAGTTTTAAAAGTTGTTTTCCATTCATCTCCCAATTTCATACGAATTTGATGGTGTCCACTACACAAATCAACTTTGGAGAATATTGTAGAGCCACTCAATTCATCAAGCATATCATCTAGCCTAGGAATAGGATGACGATAACGAATAGTAATATTATTAATGCCTCTATAATCAACACACATACGCGATGTACCATCCATTTTCGGCACTAGAATAATAGGAACAGCACAAGGACTATGGGATTCACTAATATAACCTTTGTCGAGCAGCTCCTGTACTTGACGCGTAATCTCCTTCGTCTCCTCTGGATTGGTACGGTATGGTGCACGGTTGGGTAGCGATGCACCGTGAATTAAGTCAATTTGATGCTCAATCCCTTGAATAGGTGGTAATCCCGGTGGCACATCTTGTGGGAAGACGTTAGCGAACTCCTGCAAAATGTTAGTAACTGCAGGGGAAAAGAGGAAGGCACGTCCTCGAATGAAAATAATGCCTCTTTGCACACAAAAGCATAGCAAACATATTTGCTAAAAACTATCTCATCAATATCAGATTTGGTGGCAAGTAAACATGCACTTTCCAATTTAATTTCAGAAGCAACACTAGATGGTTTATTATTAGGCTTCATTTGTTGCTCAAATTCTTTTGCCACAATCTGATTTTCACTCTTATTTTTCTCTTGTTTTGCTTTATTAGCTCTATGAATATCATCTGTCAAAATGGAATCAGGAGTCATAGGAAGCAAAGTAATATTTGTATCCTTATGAACAAGAGTATACTGATTGTTTCTACCATGGTGTACAGAATTTTTATCAAATTGCCATGGTCTACCAAGTAATAAGGAACATGCTTGCATAGGTACCACATCACAATCAACATAATCAACATATGTAGAGATACTAAAATGCACCCGAACAGTATGTGTTACCTTAACCTTGCCGTTGTTGTTGAACCATTGGATGTAGTAAGGATGTGGATGTGGTCTTGTGGTGAGAGATAGCTTCTCCGCCATCTCCACGCTAGCCAAGTTATTGCAGCTCCCTCCATCTATGATGACGCGAATAGAATGTTCCTTCACAACTCCCTTTGTATGGAACAAATTATGCCTCTGATTTTGCTCAGCTTGTGTAACCTGCATACTCAAAACACGTTGAGCAACTAAACATTCATACCTATCAGCATCTTCAGCAAGCATGTATTGCGTCTCATGATCAGAATCATCTCCATCGTGTTCTTCATGTGTAATAAGAGCCAAAGTCTCCTCATCATAGTCACTAGCGGACTCATACCCACCATCCTCAGTAGCAATCAGAACACGCTGAGATTTGCATTCTCTCGCCAAATGTCCTCTTCCCTTACAACGACGACAGACAATATCACTTGTGTGCCCTGTTGACGCCATGGAAGAAGAAGAGCTGTGTGCAGGCCCGGCAGGTGTGCTCTTGGCAGATAGTGGTGGTTGTGCCTGCTTTCTTGTATCACGGTTGGAGGTGGCACCTGAAGGAGGTGATGGTGCAAGGAAGTAGATGATGCACGTGGTGTCCATGATGAAGGTCGACCTGCAGAAAAGTTAGTTTGCGCCAATGCCTGCCGATCCTCAAGACTTCACGCTCAGCTTTACAAGCAAGATGGAATAAACGAGTGATATTATTATAATCCTTATACTTTACAATGGTCTGAATCTCTCTTTAATCCACCCATAAAACGCGTGCAAGCATAGCTTCATTCTCCTCAACAATACCACATCTAATCAAGCCAGTTTGTAATTCCTGATAATATTCTTCTACAGAATTTTTTCCTTGTCTTAAGCGCTGCAATTTTTGAAGTAATTCACGTTGATCATATGGTGGAACCCAACGAGTATGCAAAGCAGTTTTCAAAGCAGCCCAAGTAGCTGGAATAGGATATAATCTACAATTTTCAGACCACCAAACACATGCAAAGCTAGTGAAAGCACAAACAGCAGCAGGAACACGTCTCTCCTCAGGATATTGTAAACATGTAAATCGTTGTTCAGTTTCTAACTCCCAAGTAAGATATATATCAGGGACATATCTACCCTCAAATGGTGGAATATTCAATTTCAGTTTAGGGAGATGGTCATGATCTCGTACCTGAGGAGAAGCCCTAACATTGCCATTATTTGCATGTGGACGACCTGGTGGTTGTGGTGCTGGTGGTTGCACGTAGTTCTAATTTTGATCAACCTCATCCTCGTAATCTCCCGCATAATCATCCTCCTCCACATCAGCAGTAGGAGCCATATAAGTATCAACAGTAGCACCAGCAGTTTGGCCAGGCTGAAGAGGGACACGGCTTGCTCAGTGGAGGGTTGTTTCCCGACGTGGAGGTAGTCGTTGTTGTTGTTGTTGTTGTTGCAGAGGTGCGGCAGGTGCAGCCGGTGGTGGAAGACGCGCAAGCAGTTCATTAAATCTGTTATCGAGCTTTGTTTCGAACGTCTTCTCAAGGCCAGTGATCTTCTCCATGGCCTCTTCAAAATTGTTCAAAGACATCTTGCACCTGCTCACCATCATTTGCTGAAACTTATCATGAAGCTCCTTGTTCGTTAAGTTCTCCCACCAATCTCGTCGGCTTGTGATCCTGGCATGGTTAGCGGCAATAGAAACACACAAAAATATGATCCTATAGACTACTAACAAGTGGTGGTGGTGGTGGGTGTCACAAATCCGTCAAGCAAATCTCAAATTCTTACAAGTTATTATCAAGCAACAGGTGGTGACAGGCAACCAGCGGTGTCAAATAACTTTGAAGATTGAGTAAAGTGATTGCCAGGGGAACATACATATACACGGTGTAGAAATATGTGGAGCTTGGAAGGCTTGAATATATGGTAGCAAAAGATTAGCAATAATCAATTCAGAGATGCAATGTTGAATAAACGTTCAACGACGGTAGTGTGCTGGTCCTAGGCTAGACCGGAACTAGAGACGCGAGCCTAGAACACTAATGAGGTCACAGCGTAGCACAACTAGCATCAATGAAGGATACTAAGTAGCTCTAGACATCAAGATATAAGTGAAGATCACAACGGCAGTAAAGATAATGATGAAAACAATCGCCAAGGTGATATACAACAACTCTCTCTCCAACTTTCCTCTTGAAAAGTTTGAGCCAATTTTCTGATAACTTTTTCAAGGAATGCTACTAACTCAAGCTTTCCAATGCAAAAAGAATCACTCAATTCCGAATTGATATGAGGAGTCAAAGAATTCTAAAACCGGCCAGAAACACTGGAATAAGCTGTGTCCTCGAACTTCAGAGGGCAAAAAGACCTATCTCGTTGCTATCTTTTGAGGTGTCAAATAGTGAACTTGCCTCTACAACTATTTAGATGCGGTTCGTTGCTAGCTTTCATTTGAGTACTCGCGGAGCCAAAACTGACTTCCTATGAGGAAGTTATGCATGTTTTACTGAACATTGCACAAAACAAATTCCAAACCGAATTCAACTACGAGATTGAGTCTAGATAGATCCGAATTTTGTTTATTTTTCTTCTCTTTTTTTTCCTCACGCTTTTTTTTCTTTTTCTTTCTCTCTTTTTTTCTCTGACTTTTTTCTCTCTCTTCTTTCTCTCTTTTTTTCTCTCTCGCTATTTCCAAACAGACTAGATAAGATGCATATTGGATCAAGCGAAGATGTGAACAATCTCAACTATGATTATGACAATGAATGGTGGGTAGCACATGGTGGAAATTGATGGATAGGTGGTGGACAACGGAAGGGATAACGATGGAGCGACGGCATGACTACTGTGAACAGAACTCGAAACTCTAAACGAACTAGACACTAAGACCAGCAACTCGATACGACGATGCAACCGATAATTCAATAATGCAAACAATGAAAAGAAAATTGCAAAGGCTCAGACTGGCTAGGACAAAGGATGAATATATCTAACTTTTTTGTGGCTTTTTCTTGGACAATAGGTAAGAAAATAAATCTAATCTAGGGATAACTAGAAATTCTCACCGAGCAACCTAAAAACTGATACCACTTAATAGAGGCGAGGGTGTCCCGATCATTCGATGAGATGATAACTATCGAGTTGGTGGAGCCGACTTTGACGATCCGACTACAGACGTGCACGACATTGCGCCTTAGCAATCGCTAAACCAATCTCCCGAGGTTACTGACGATGCCGGAATCACGATCAGCCTAACCACGAGGGTCTATTCCCGCAAGCAATCGAAGAACGAGCAAGAATATGATAAAGCAATCTAAATATTGCGAATAAAAGAGGAAAGCTTTATTAATGAAGGTGGGGTTCTGTGACGCCTTTGTCCGGTCGTTGAACACAAACGAAGTACGCGAAGTTGCAGCTATGACGAACTTTTAATCTAAACAAAACCCAAAGTCTAAACGATGCCCTAGGGGCTGTATATATGGAGGAAGAGGGGGGTAATTTCGTGGCCCTTGGAGGAGGGGTCCTAAACCCACCCTAACTCTTGTTTCCCACACATATAGACTCTAAAAACAGCCTATATTGAAGTATTTCGAAATTACATGGGCCTGGCCCAAAAATAAGGTGACGGAGCACCTAGAATAGCCTCTGGACGAAGGTGTCCCGATGTTTCGATGAGATGGTGGCTATCTTTTTCTGTGGGAGTCGACCTTGACGATCCGACTACAAACATGCGAGACGTCGCGCCTTAGCAATCGCTAAACCAACTTCCGAGGGTTATTGACCACGCCGGAGCACGATCAACCTGACCATGAGGGACTGTTTCCTGCGAGCAAACGAAGAACAAGCAAGAAACTAAGATTGCAATCTGGATATTGCGAATATAAGAGGAAAGCTTTATTAATGAAGTTGGGGTTTCGTGACGCCTTGGTCTGGTCGTTGGACACAAACGAAGTACACGAAGTTGCAATGGCTAACTTTTAACTAAACAAATCCCAAGAAAAAAGCTACTAGATGGATATACTTATATAGGAGCAAGGGGTGGCGGCCAAAGAGGTGGGAGGACGTCCCAAGGCAGCCTAAAACCAACCCTAGGTCGTACAAGGCTCATGGGCCCAAGTGGAGGTGATGCAACACCTTTTGACTTGTTGTTTGGCTCGGATTCTGCTGCAGCGTCAGATTGTTTCGTCCATATCTCAATGCTCCAGACGAATTTAAAGGTGAATCCAATTGGATTGGAAAGAGGACGAAATATAATTTCCAACAAAAAAATAATCACCCAATTCGGAGTCCGTATGAAAAGGTTGTTGGCGTTTTGAGTCAGGTATGTGTGTGCAGTCCGAATCTGAATCCAGAACGTGAGAGACTTGGACTCTATCTTCTCTTGGCCCAAAAGTGACGTGGGAGGACTTTTTGAACAGAACCTAAACTTCTCCTTTTGCCTTATCTTCATATGTGGATTGTACAAATGTCCCATACACCTGCAATTAGACAAAACACAAAAGTGTGTGAAGTATTTTGTTACGGATAACATAAATAGATTATTGAATAGTTTGCACTAGAAATCACCGACAAATATGCATGTATGCAATATTTTGGTCGATCCAAGGTAGTCATGTCCTCATCATCCTCCCCTTCTTGAAAACAAAGCCGTCCTCGGCGTTGCTTAATTTGAAATCTGGCTAACAAAAGAGACAAGGTGTACACGCTGTATATGCATATGTCATCCGTTTTTACTGATCTCATTTGGTGCACATGTGACACAGTTAGACAAGAGCACCCTTCAAAAGTCGTGAAATGTAAAGCCAATATATTATCACAAGAAGTCAAAGGCATGAAAATATTGCAACTCAGTTTGCACATATAAGTGAAGCTCTTATTCATATCAAGAGATTGACAATGCTTATCATTAAACCATCTCAACATTGATGAACCATCACCAAGATTAGAGGTCATATCAAAATGATTAAACATTGGCACAATTATTTTTAAACATATTTGATCCAAATCTGATTTATTCCCTGATTCACTTGATTCTTTTGCATCGATAGTTAATTCAATGGGTTCACTCAAAATTGTTTGATCACATGGCAAAGTAAAATCATCAACGTAGTCCTCTAAAGTAGCTGGTGTGATCGAAGTAGTGGGTAGCTCACCGCATGGTGCACTTAAATTGACAAGACATTCATCATACTCATGTGGAGGTGGAAGATTAGTACCTTTGTCATTACCTCTTATGATCAACTCAGATGATGTAGGCACTCTCGGTGATGATGTGTCACATGGTGGAGGTGATGTAGTCCTCACAACAACAGATGTAGTTGTCATAATATGCCTAGTAGTTGAAGGGGCAACCATATCAACTCTTGGAATGTGCATCTCGTGCTTGTTCTCCTTGTGGGCAACACGTCCTTTTATTTCCTGTTTAGCTTTGCAAGCAAGATGAAACAAATGGTCCATAAGATAACACTCTTCTTGAATTAGTATCTCCTGAATGTCACGATTTAGTCCTCCCCAAAATATATCCATAAAATCTTCTTCACTTTCTTCTAAAGAGGAATGCAGCATGGTAGTTTGTAAAGTATCATAATATTTCGTTACGGTGTCCCTACCTTGTTTTAAATGTTGCAATTTTGTAATCATGTCATGAGTATAATAAGCGGGAACGAATGTATGTCGCATGGCAAGTTTCAAATCATCCCAAGTAGTAGGTATATCATTAGGGTGTAATCGACAATATTCACTCCACCAAACTACATCGTAACCAGTGAAAGACTAACCGCAACCTTAACTTTTTTACGTACATCAAAATTATTGGAAGCAAATTTATTATTTATGTCAAACTCCCATTCAATATATAAAGCAGGTGTAAAACGGCCATTAAATGGTGGTATAGAAACATTAACCTGATCATGTGCATTTGGATGTTTGTGCACCTCTCGTGACGGTTGTGGTATTTGTATAGGTGATGGCACGTCTCCCACGATCGACAAACCCCATGAATTGACTCTAGATCCTGTCATGATTAGTAGAAACAAGAAACAAAATTCAAGAATAATGTTCCTATGAACTACTAGGATGTGGTGGTAAAGCGCTCATAGTAAAGCAAATATCAATATCTTACAAGTTCTTACCAAGCAACAGGTGGTGACAGGCAACCAGCGATGTCAAATAACTCTGAAGATTGTGTAAAGTGATTGCCAGGGGAACGTACGTATACACTGTGTAGAAATATGTGGAGCTGGGTTGGCTATATATGGTAGCAAAATATTAGCAATAATCAATTCAGAGATGCAATGTTGAATAAACGCTCAACGACGGTGATCAGTGCTGGTCCTAGGCTAGACCGGACTAGAGACGCAAGCCTAGAACACTAATGAGGTCACGATGTAGCACAACTAGCATCAATGAAGGATACTAAGTAGCTCTGGACAGCAAGATATAAGTAAAGATCACAACGGCAAAGAAAGATAATGATGAAAAACAACTGCCAAGCAGGATATACAACAACTCTCTCTCCAACTTTCCTCTTAAAAAGTTTGAGCCAATTTTCTGATAACTTTTTTCAAAGAATGCTACTAACTAAAGCTTTCCAATGGAAAAAGAATCACTCAATTCCGAATTGATATGAGGAGTCAAAGAATTCTAAAACTTGCCTGAAAAACTAGAATAATCTGTGTCCGCAAACTTCAGAGGGCAAAAAGACCTATTTAGGAGCCTATTTTGAGGAGTCAAATAGTGAACTTGCATCTGCAACTATTTAGATGCGGCTAGTCGCTAGCTTTCATTTGAGTACTCGTGCAGCCAAAACTGACTTCGTATGAGGAAGTTATGCCTATTTTATTGAACAGTGCACAAAACAGATTCCAATCCGAATTCAACTACGAGATTGAGTCTAGATAGATCCGAATTTTGTTTTTTCTTCTTCTCTCTTTCTTTTCCTCGCACTTTTTTTCTTTTTCTCCTTTTTTTCTCTGACTCTTTTTTTTACCTTTTTATCTTTTTTTCCAAAACAAACTAGATAAGATGCATATTGGATCAAGCTAAGATGTGAACAATCTGAACTATGATTATGACAATGAACGATGGGTAGCACGTGGAGCAAATTGATGGACGGGTGGTGGACAGCGGAAGGGATAACGATGCAGCGACGACGTGACTAATGTGAACAGAACTCGAAACTCTAAATGAACTAGACACTAAGACCAGCAACTCGACACGATGATGCAAGCGATAATTCAATATGCAAACAATGAAAAGGAAATTGCAAAGGCTCAGACTGGCTAGGACAAAGGATGAGTAGATCTAACTTTTTTCGTGGCTTTTTCTTGGACAATAGGTAAGAAAATAAATCTAATCTAGGGATAACTGGAAAATCTCACCGAGCAACCTGAAAACTGATACCACTTGATAGAGGCGAGGGAGTCCCGATCTTTCGATGAGATGATAACTATTGATTTGGTGAAGTCCACTTTGACGATCCAACTACAAACGTGCACGACATTGCGCCTTAGCAATCGCTAAAACAATCTCCCGAGGTTACTGACGATGCTGGAAGCACAATCAGCCTGACCACGAAGGTCTATTCCTGCACGCAATCGAAGAACAAGAAAGAATATGATAATGCAATCTGAATATTGCGAATATAGATGAAGTATTGATAAAGGTGGGGATCCAAAAGCGGTCTTGGTCTAGTCGTTGGACACAAACGAAGTACACGAAGTTGCAATGACTAACTTTTAACTAAACAAATCCAAGAAAAAAGCTACTAGATGGATCTACTTATATAGGAGCAAGGAGTGGTGGCCAAGGAGGTGGGATGACGTCCCAAGGCAGCCTAAAACCAACCCTAGGTCGTACAAGGCTCATGGACCCAAGTGGAGGTGATGCAACACCTTTGGACTTGTTGTTTGGCTCGGATTCTGCTGCAGCGTCGGATTGTTTCGTCCATATCTCAATGCTCCGGACGAATTTAAAGGTGAATCCAATTGGATTGGAAAGAGGACGAAATCTACTTTCCAACAAAAAAAGAATCACCCAATTCGGAGTCCGTATGAAAATGTTGTTGGCGTTTTGAGTCAGGTATGTGTGTGTAGTCCGAATCTGAATCCAGAACGTGAGAGACTTGGACTCTATCTTCTCTTGGCCCAAAAGTGACGCGAGAGGACTTTTTGAACAGAACCTAAACTTCTCCTTTTGCCTTATCTTCATATGTGGATTGTACAAATGTCCCATACACCTGCAATTAGACAAAACACAAAAGTGTGTGAAGTATTTTTGTTGTGGATAACATAAATAGATTATTGAATAGTTTGCACTAGAAATCACCTGACAAATATGCATGTATGCAATATTTTTGGTCGTATCCAAGGTAGTGATGTCCTCATCGGGAGAAGTACATGCAGGTAATTACCTATTCTTAAGGCCTTGAACCTAGTTTTCTTGATTTGATTCGTGGACGTAGCGCTGAAATTTCTCTTGACTCACTTAGGTGCCCCCGAGATGGTGTGTGGATAAGATGGACTGTTGGGTGGCGTTGGTGGATGCGTGGTGCTCTGTCCAATGGAAAGTCGAACACCAAAGGGCCAAGGATAAGCGCGACTAATTGGAAGGTGTGCCACACCATCAAGGGAGCTCCAACCTGTTTGAGTACGGGGATAACTGGTTGTGTGGTTTGCTACATGATTCATGCAATTCATTCTTCATGCTAGCATTTATCCCTTCCAAAATGACTTAATTAATATGCTTAGTTAGTTAAAAATGGTATAACTACCTTGGATAGTTCATTTATGACATATTTAGCTCTAAAATGACATAATAACCTTAGATAGCTCTATAAAATGACTTAATATGCTATAGATAGCTCTAAAATAACATAATAACCTTGGATAGCTCAATAATGACATAATTAGCATACTTTGGTCAAAAATGGCATAATAATCTTGGTTACCTCGAAAGTGACCTAAACTTAGCTTATTTTCCTCGAAAATGACATAATAACCTTTCTTAGCTCCAAAATGACCTATTTACATAGCAGTATCATTCTTCATGCTAGCTTGCGCCCTTAACTAATATTTTGTTCCTCTCTCTCAGGCGCACCACCACAAGAAGCCTGTGCCAGGTCTGTTCGACCTCTATGGCATGGCCCATATGGCCCCGTACAAGAAGGCCAAGCCATTCACGGAGTCTGACCTAGATGATCCAGAGAGCTTCACCAACAAGACCTCCCACCACAAGCTTGTGAAGTACAGACACGAGGGGAAGGCGAGGAAAGGGGAGGACTTTAACCCGAGCCAGGATCCTTTTGATACAGAGCTAGTGATGATATCTGGTGGCGAGAGGTCCCATGGCTCTCTAGCCATTGGTGATGGACTGATACGTTGTCCTAAGACTCTCCCGCAGATCAAGAAGTGCCTGAGTAGCTCTGATCCTAAGATAACGCCTCGTGCACGACCCGCGGAGATCGCCATGGCGGTTAGTTATACAGACTCTCTCACCTTTCCTCCATTACATTGTGTGTGCGTCCGTCGATGATTACAATGCTAACGAGGAGTGGTGTGTTGCAGGCTATTGTTGAGAAAGAGAGATTGAAGACGAAGGAGCTTGTGGAGGAGGCAAAAAGGGAGGCACAAAGGGAGGCAGAGGAGATGGAGAGGGAGATGGAGGAGAGGACGGCTAAGCTGTTGGAGGAGGAGAGGAACCGGAACGACAGCGCTAACCAGGCCCTATACGAGCTCATCGTGGTACGTTTCTCGTGCATATTAGCCCAATCATGCACGTAATGTTCGCATTACTATCTAATATGACTGACTCGTGAGAACCAAATGTGCAGAGCTTGTGCGAGAAAAACGGTCAGGCCCCTCCGCCGATGCCCCAGATTGCTCCGGCGACCACGGTGGGTTTGATCTGAATGGTCGTTGCTTACTACTATTCACATTTCAGTCTGCAAACTTGCTAACGAGACATTATGAGAAAATGATCTTTGGTGCAGCATGGCTCCCGACAAGCACATACCACTCCTTCTGCCAATGCCGGAACCCCGATCGGTCCTTCACCTCCGTCTGGCACTAGCGCAACCCCGACCATTCCTACACCTCCGTGATAACGGTATTTTTCTTCTTAATTAGCGTGTTTAGTCCATTTGGGAAATAATTTAGTCTATTTAGTCCACAAATGACATAATAAGATGAAGAAAATCAAGGAAGAGGAAAGAAAGAAGGAATAGGAAGAAAAGAAGAAGAAGAAGAAGGAGAAGAAGAAGACTAGAAGAAGAAGAAGGAGAAGAAGAAGATCTTCTTCTTCTTCTTCTTCTTCTTCTTCTTCTTCTTCTTCTTCTTCTTCTTCTTCTTCTTCTTCTTCTTCTTCTTCTTCTTCTTCTTCTTCTTCTTCTTCTTCTTCTTCTTCTTCTTCTTCTTCTTCTTCTTCTTCTTCTTCTTCTTCTTCTTCTTCTTCTTCTTCTTCTTCTTCTTCTTCTTCTTCTTCTTCTTCTTCTTCTTCTTCTTCTTCTTCTTCTTCTTCTTCTTCTTCTTCTTCTTCTTCTTCTTCTTCTTCTTCTTCTTCTTCTTCTTCTTCTTCTTCTTCTTCTTCTTCTTCTTCTTCTTCTTCTTCTTCTTCTTCTTCTTCTTCTTCTTCTTCTTCTTCTTCTTCTTCTTCTTCTTCTTCTTCTTCTTCTTCTTCTTCTTCTTCTTCTTCTTCTTCTTCTTCTTCTTCTTCTTCTTCTTCTTCTTCTTCTTCTTCTTCTTCTTCTTCTTCTTCTTCTTCTTCTTCTTCTTCTTCTTCTTCTTCTTCTATGCGCGGTGGAGGTCGGGGAGAGGTGCAGGGGCGGCTACGGCCACGGGACGAGGTCGGGCAGCGCGGGCCGGTGTGGGTGGTGGATGTCGACGGAGGGGAGGGGGTGGGGCGACGTGGAAGGGGCGACGAGGGTGCGGTGGAGGTCGGGGGTGCAGGGGAGGGGTGCGGGGCGGCCGGCTACGGCAGACGGGGTCGGCGGCGGCGGCGCGGGTGTGGGTGGGGAGGAATGAGAGAGTGGAGAGAAGAGAGGGTGGTGGGGCGGCTGTTAACGTACCCGCCTCTTTGCCGTCTGCCAACGGTCGGCAAAGTTTGTTTGCAGTCCGCTTGCGGACGACAAAGAGGTGGGGCCGGTGGGCTTGAGTTGGTTAAACAATGACTGGACCCACCCACCTCTTTGCCATCTGCTAGCGGACGGCAAGATTCTTTGCCGTCAGCCAGCGGACGGCAAAGAACTGGCTGATGGCAAAGACTTTGTTTGCCATCAGCCATATCTTTGCCGTCCGTTTTCTTGTGGCTGACGGCAAAGACCTTCTTTGCCGTCAGCAAGCGGACGGCAAAGAAGTGGCAGACGGCAAAGAAGTGGATTCCAGTAGTGATCAGCCGCCAAGTCTATAGAATATGATAGAATTGAATATATTGTAGACTTTTTAGATAGTCATAAACGAATGAAGATCAAAATTAGTAGCCCCAAGGGCCAGCTTAAACTATCAAGTTAAGCTGGGACTTCAATTAGGAGTGATCAACTTTGCACCTGTAGCCCCAAGGGCCGGTTTAATGAGCATGAATAAGCCGGTACTTATCACCATTGCTATGAATAAAAGACCAGCTGCGTAGCCCCCATGAGTCGGCTATAGTCATAGCATTTTAGTCGGGTCATCATAGAATTGTCTTAAAAAAGAGCAATATGCATTAGCCCCCAAGTGCCAGGTAAAATACTTGTATTGTGCTTGGGACTTCAAATAATATGATCATAATGCTTCCTATTTTATTCATGCTACAGGCTGAATTAAGCACGAAGGAATCCCAAGTCAACGATTTGAGGGCCAACATTGAAACCCAACAATCTGAGACTTCAAAAGCCAAGTCAGAGCTGAAAACCGCATTGGAACACATTGAGGAGTTGAAACAAAGCTTCAATACTGACAAATCTGGCTGGGAAACCAAGAAAGCAGCTCTATTAAAAAGAGCGGAGGACGTCGAAGCAGCCCTTAAACCGGTAACTGATGAGTTATCCGGTTTAAAGCATCAAATCAACAGCATGACATCGGCCATCTTCGGTAAGTAGCAAAAAGAGTATTCTCCTTTGTACCAACAACATATCATAATCATCTGCCGGTTTATCAATAATCTCACTGATGCAGGTTCTCGAAGTGCCAAGCTGGGACCAGACATGTGCATCAAGCTCAAGGCTGTCTATACTCTGGTAGAGCAGCTATACATTGGTGCTCAACGGGCAATCTCTGCTGCTATACATAAGAAACAGCCACCTTCTCTCATCAAGGAAACACTTGAAAAGCTGTTTGTGCTGCCCCAAAGAACTGAATATTTAAAGCGATCAGCTGCTAGAGCCGGCGCTATGGCTGCCCTGAGCCGGGCAAAGGCATGGCAAGCAGATCTTGATCCAGAGGATTTAGCCAATGGCTGCCCTAGTGTGAAATAAGACGGGTCTCCTTTTAGCGCTGATGATTTTGCACAAATAGCAAGGGAGATGCATCCAGAAGCAAGAAAGTTGGCTGAAGATATAGATCTATCCCAATATCAGGTGTCTTATGACGTTGAAAACAAGAAGGTGAAAGCGCCGGTTCATCATGAGGTGAATCTCATCCCGCCGACTCGTAAGCACACCTTCGCTCCTGACATTGATCCATCAAGTCTTATAGATGATGAAGTTGTGTTTAGAGCTTTGACCGGTATCAACTGGGCTTCACCTGACTACCAGCCAATGGGTAACCAAGGAGAAGAAGATGAAGAAGTGCAAGATGACCCGGAGGCTTCGACCCGCCAAGACTAGAAGTCTTAATTCATGAGCCGGTTTACCAGCCATATCGTTTGGATGCTATGTCTCAAAAACACTTATCCTTTTGGGCCATCAGATGCCTTGTCATAGGCTAGTTAAAAACAATGATATGTCGTGCCATCGTGCATGTTTTATTTGCATAACACTGACGATTCGTCATTCGAAGATCTGCCACTTATGCTTATAATACCATCGATTATGCAGACCATATTTATCATTTTTTTCCTGCACATAAACAGAAAACAGGTGCCCTGGCGGTTTACCCCAGGGCGGGTCATAATACCCCATAGAAAAACCACTGGTGACTGAATAATCCATAACCAGGGCCGGTTTATGAAACCTCATATAATCACAACAAAACAAACATCATACCCATGATATTTGTTCACACTGTCAGCTTATCATGTGTCGTGCAGTAAGGGTAATAGCCTAAAGATTAAGAGCACAGCGCCCTGTTCAATTTATTCATACCGCCGGCTTACCACGCCATATGCAGCAAGGGGTAACATCCCAAAGCTTAGAGCACATAACTCCACGCACATAGTCATTGTACACTAGCGATTTGAAGTCCAAAGCCGGGCCGGATTAACCAAACTCTGGATAGATTCATATATGAATTATAAGGAAACATGTCCCTAATCAGTTTTTCAACCATGTATCAATATGGCACAAAAGATGAACCTCAAAAAATGTTCAAACCAAACATAAATTAGAAAAAACAAGGCATTCATAGGCTACCAAGCCTCAATGTCAAGTGCTATTCAAGGGCCACACAGCTGCTAAGTTGAATCTTAATTCAAACCCGTAAGCCGGACCTCACATGACCAATCGTCGTTTTAACCTTGACAAATTCAGGGTCTTTATAAGATTGATTGTCAAGAGTACGACGAGTCATTCCAGGATTACCTGGTCGGAGTGGCAGGCAAACAAACGCAGGATAACCCGGATTTTTGATGAATACACCTGGTGCCCAAGCCTATTACAAGGAACAACAAAGCTCTCCTCATTAATAGGAGCCCCCAAGTAATATTTCATTCCAGGCGTATAAGCTGGATTAATAGGGTAGTCATAGCTATGCGCAATGAGCAGGAAGCCCTCAAGTATTTTGTAATCATGGCGTACACGCCGGATCAAGAGGGTAGTCATAGCTATGCTCAATAAGCAGGAAGCCCCCAAGTGATTGTATGAAGTGATAATAAAGACTCATATTTCTCAGAAATGAAACGACAGAGGCCCTGAATTATCAGGGATACCGGCTTTATTATATTCATCATAATATATACATTAACAAAGTATGTACATCACAAGAGTCGGTGGCTCAGGTGTAATAAGGCCGAAGATGAGCAATATTCCACGGCCGGCGGTCTCCTCCTCCGACGTGCGTGAGTACTTATGGTCTCGAACATCGATAAGGTAGTATGACCTGTTGTTCAGATTTTTGCTGACCACAAAGGGCCCTTCCCAAGGTGGGGATAGCTGATGAGCCGGAGCACCAAATCTCCTTCTTGAAAGGTCCTGGTTTTAACCCACGGCTATGATAACGACGCAGATCTTGCTGGTAAATCGCTGAACGAGCCGCCGCACGGTCACGCTCCTCATCCAACAGGTCAACAGCATCCTGACGTGCTTTTTCATTATCAGCTTCAACATAAGCCGCCACACTGGGCGAGTCGTGACGGATGTCACTAGGGAGAACTACCTCTACTCCGTAAACCATGAAGAAAGGCGTGTAACCCTTAGATCTGCTGGGGGTAGTATTGATACTCCATAACACCGAGGGCAATTCTTCCACCCAACAACCCGGCGTCCTCTGCAAAGGGACCATAAGCCGGGGCTTGATGCCTCTCAAAATTTCTTGACTGGCTCTTTCAGCTTGGCCATTGGACTGGGGGTGAGGCACTGATGACACATCAAGACGAATATGCTCTCGTTGACACAATTCTTTCATGGCACCCTTGGACGAATTAGTGCCATTATCAGTTATAATGTTGTGAGGAAAGCCAAAACGGAAAATCACCTTTTTGATGAACTGAACCGATGTTGCCGCATCACACTTACTGACCGGCTCTGCTTCAACCCACTTTGTAAATTTGTCAACCGCCACCAAAAGGTGGGTCTTTTTATCTTTGGACCTTTTGAAAGGTCCAACCATATCCAGCCCCCAGACCACAAACGGCCAAGTAATTGGAATCATCCTCAATTCTTGAGCCGGCTCATGAGCTCGTCCTGAAAATTTCTGACAACCTTCACATTTACTAATTCAATCCTCTGCATCAGCATGAGCCATCAGCCAATAAAACCCATGACGAAAAGCCTTGGCTACGAGTGACTTATAGCCGGCATGATGACCACAATCTCCTTCATAAATCTCTCGTAGAATCTCACGGACTTCCTCAAGAGAAACACAACGTTGAAATGCCCCTGTGACGCTGCAGCGATGCAACCCTCCATTGACAATAGTCATTGACTTAGACCGCCGGGTTATCTGCCTGGCCAAAGTTTCATCTTCAAGTAACTCACCCCAGGTCATATAGGCCAAATATGGAACTGCCCAATCAGGAATAACATGCAGAGCCGCCACCAATTGTGCCTCCGGGTCAGGAATGGCAAGATCTTCCACCGTAGGCAATTTGACTAAAGGGTTATGCAGAATATCAAGGAAAACATTAGGTGGCACCGGCTTATGCTGGAACCCTAACCGGCTCAAAGCATCAGCCGCCTCATTTTTCCTGCGATCAACAAGTTCTATTTGATAACCTTTGAAATGACCAGCAATAGTATCAACCTCGCGGCGGTAAGCCGCCATGAGTGGGTCCTTAGAATCGCAAGTGCCTGAAACTTGCTGAGCCACCAAATCTGAGTCACCAAAACACCTCACCCGGCTTAAATTCATCTCTTTAGCCATCCGAAGACCATGGAGCAAGGCCTCATATTCAACTGCATTGTTAGTGCAAGGGAACATCAACCGTAAAACATAGAAAAATTTATCACCTCGTGGGGAAGTCAAAATAACTCCAGCCCCCGAGCCTTCCAACTGTCTGGATCCATCAAAGTGAATAGTCCAATATGTGCTATCCGGCTTTTCCTTAGGCATCTGTAGCTCAGTCCAGCCGTTGATAAAATCCACAAGTGCTTGAGACTTGATGGCTGTCCGAGGCATGTACTTCAAACCATGGGGTCCAAGCTCAATGGCCCATTCGGCTACCCGACCTGTGGCCTCTCTGTTTTGAATAATATCCCCTAAAGGAGCATAACTAACCACAGTGATGGGATGACCAAGGAAATAGTGCTTGAGCTTTCGACTGGCCATGAATACCCCATATACCAGCTTCTGCCAATGCGGACATCTTTGCTTGGATTCAATGAGCACCTCACTGATATAATAAACCGGCTGCTGAACGGGATGTTCCTTGCCTGCTTCCTTCTATTCCACCACAATCGCTACACTGACGGCTCGGCTATTGGCAGCCACATATAAGAACAAGGGCTCCTTATCAATAGGAGCAGCAAGGATTGGCGGTTCAGCTAACTGTTTCTTCAAGGCTTCAAACGCCTGATCAGCAACATCATTCCAGACAAAATGGTCTGTTTTCTTCATCATCTGGTACAGAGGAATAGCTTTTTCTCCCAACCGGCTTATGAACCTGCTTAAGGCCGCAATACGACCCGCCAGACGCTGAAGATCATTAATACACGCCGGTTTAGCCAAGGAAGTAATAGCCTTGATTTTCTCCAGGTTAGCTTCAATGCCTCTTTCAAAAACCAGAAAGCCCGAGAGTTTGCCTGCTGGCACACCAAAAACACACTTGGCTGGGTTAAGCATCATCTTGTAGACCCGGAGATTGTCAAAGGTTTCCTTCAAATCATGTATCAAAGTATCCTTCTTCCTTGATTTCACAACAATATCATCCATGTAAGCATCCACATTGCGTCCAATCTAATCATGAAGGCAATTTTGAAAACACTGCTGGTAAGTCACCTTGGCACTCTTGAGCCCAAAAGGCATAGACACATAGCAGAAGGCTCCAAAGGGAGTGATGAAAGTTGTCTGCTCCTGGTCCTTAACTGCCATCTTAATCTGATGATACCCAAAATAAGCATCCAAAAAACTCAACGCTCACAACCCGTCGTAGTATCAATAATCTGATAAATACGAGGGAGAGCAAAAGGATCAGCCGGACATGCTTTATTAAGGTCTGTGTAATCCACACACATATGCCAAGTACCATTTTTCATAAGCACCAGCACCGGGTTAGCCAACCATTCAGGATGAAAAACTTCAACGATGAACCCAGCCGCCAAGAGCCGGGCCACTTCTTCACCAATGGCCTTACACCTCTCTTCATTGAAGCGACGAAGGAAATGCTTGACCGGTTTAAACTTTGGATCAATATTGAGAGTGTGCTCAGCGAGTTCCCTCGGTACACTTGGCATGTCTGAAGGCTTCCATGCAAAGATGTCCCGGTTCTCATGGATGAACACGATGAGCGCGCTTTCCTATTTAGGATCCAGATTAGCACTGATACTGAACTGCTTGGATGAATCGCCAGGCACAAAATCAACCAACTTAGTGTCAACTACTGATTTAAACATCAACAAAGGTTCATGCTCTGTGTCGTTGGCTTCTTCAAAGGTGTCATATCTGCCGGGTCAACATTACCTTTGTAAAACTTCAGCTCTTCTGTTGCACAAACAGACTTAGCATAAGTAGCACCGCCTTCTTCACATTCCAAGGCTATCTTCCGGTTCCCATGCACTGTGATGGTACCCTTGTAACTCGGCATCTTAAGTAGCAGATAAACATAACAAGGTCTTGCCATGAACTTAACATAAGCCGGCCGCCCAAACAAAGCGTGATAAGGGCTCTTAATCTTGACCACCTCAAAGGTTAATGTCTCAACTCTGGAATCATGATCATCACCAAAAGCCACTTCCAAAGCTATCTTACACACTGGATATGCCGACTTACCGGGCACCACACCATGAAAAATAGTATTAAACGGCTTAAGATCCTTGTCAGTCAAACTCATACGACGAGAAGACATAGTAAAGGATATTGATGTTGCTGCCTCCATCCATGAGCACCTTAGTGAACTTTTAACCTCCAACCTGAGGCGCAACCACTAAAGCCAAGTGACCCGGATTGTCAACCCAGGGTGGGTGATCCTCATGGCTCCAAAGAATAGGATGTTCAGACCATTGCAAGTAATGGGGGATAGCCGGCTCCACTGCGTTCACCGCCCTTTAATGAATCTTCTGGTCTCGTTTACATAAACTCACGGTGAACACATGATACTATGCACTATTCAACTGCTTCGGGTTACTCTGATAACCAGATTGCTGCTGCTGATTCCCTTGACTAGACTGCTGATTAAAACCACCTTGATTGCCTTGGCCCTGGAAAGCAGCATTTGAACCGCCACCACCAAAGCCAGGCCCGTGAGAGCCGGATCCTGAGCCTCCATTCGGGCCATGATTATTCTGGAAAAAATTGGAATTCCTATATTCCCTCATGATGAAGCAATCCTTCCATAGATGATTGGCCAGCTTCTCTTGCGTACCATGCTTTGGGCAAGGCTGGTTCATCATCGCCTCAAGGTTGAACTTTGGGCTGCCAAGCCGGGGCGGCTTTCCCTTCCGACGCCGATTATTGTTCTGCGTATTGGTGTTGGACACAAAGTCTAAACCGCCCTCAGCCTTGCATTTACCATTGCCACCGTGACCCGCCATGTTATGCTGTTGTCCCTTCGCACTGCCACTCTTCTTCCCCTTACCAGCCTTTGCCTCATCAGACTCAGGGTCTTTAGTACTATCAGAGTCGGTATACTTGACGAGAGCTGCCATGAGCTCCCCCATGTCATTGGAGTGGCGTTTAAGCCGCCCTAGTTTTTGCTTAAGGGGAAGGAAACGACAATTCTTCTCCAACATCAGGACTGTTGAACCGGCATTGATACTTTCCGATGAATGTATGATGGCTGAGATCTGGCGCACCCAATTGGTCGTTGACTCGCCCTCACCCTGGACACAAGAATCCAAATCCAGGATCGACATAGGTTGCTTGCCTGTGTCTTTAAAATTTTGGATGAAATGTGTTTTCAACTCCGCCCATGATCTAATGGAGTTAGCGGGCAGCCCTTTCAACCAAGTGCGAGCCGGCCCATCCAGCATCATGGTGAAAATACTTAGCACACGCAGCATCACTAACATCCAACATCTCCATAGCCATCTCGTAGCTCTCAATCCAAGCCTCCCGGGGATGGTCTGCTGTGTAATTAGGCACCTTACCAGGGCCCTTGAAATCCTTAGGAAAACGCTCGTTGCATAGAGCCGGCACTAAACATGGCACGCCCAAGGTTCTAGAAGTCACTCGTGCCTCCACCGATGCTGACGGATAAACTGGAGAATGTTGTTGAGCCGCTAGCTAAGCCGCCAGCTCCGCCTCCGAACGCGCCCTGCCCTGATCCACCAAAGTGTGAGCATCGACGCCACCGCACGCCGGGCGATGCCTACGAGGTTGGTTCTGGTGTTACTCGCTGCTTGAAACTGTTGGCGAGTAAATATGTCTACTATAACTCCAGCTTGGACGAGGGGTTGAGTGAATTCTCTCACGGCTGTACGAATAAGCCGCCTATTGATCCAGCGCTGTCTGAAGAAGTTCTCTGTCCCTCCGTGTCTCTATCGCAGCTGAAGACTCGTTGTCAACTGGGAGAGCCGCCAATCGTGTCACCGCAACAATCATATTATCCAGAGGGTTAGAATAATGACCCGGCAGTGTCGGAATGTGCTAAGGCAGAGTAATATCCAAATGAGGCAGATCCACAACACGCGGCTGAATTGGTGCTCCGGTCTCGGGCGCCTCAACTGCCCGGTTTACCACAGGCGGGTCACTAGTCCCTGCCCCAGGCGTGTTGAAGAGGTTTCTCGCATCATAAACCGGAGGTAAACGACTCTGGTGCCTCCTTCTCATGATGGCTTTTGAAGCGTTTTGATCCAAGGTGAGCCGGAACGACTCTGCCTGAATCCGCCGTGCCTGAGCGTCCAAAACAGCTTGCTCCGTGGCCATCCTAGCGTTCTCAGCCGCTAGTTTTTCCTTGGCTTGAGCTATCTCATCTCGTAGCTTCGCCACATCCACCTTATGCTCTTCCTGGTTTTCCGGGGTCACCTCCACCCCCATCAAAGTCGTCAAAGCCTCCAACGACTCTGTCAGAAATAGAGTCGGCGGGCGCGCAGAACCGCTAGCACCAGCCGTCGCCGCAGCTGTTGAGCTGGAGGTCATAGCCGCGGCGGTCTTTGAGCCGAGCCGGTTGTGTACCGGCCATGAAGATCGCAACCCTGTTCGGCAGCTCATAGGGGTCCAGAATACTATCGCCATCGGAACAGCCCCCAAGCCGGCCGGCCTGCAATTGATACATTGAATTGGTCTCACCGGTTGACGATTCACCATCAGAGTAGACGGCCGTCTCACCACTAGACACAGATCCTTCCTCAAATTCCGCCCCATGGATGAAACCAACAAAGGCATGCTTCACAGCGGCCTGAACCTTGGCGGGGCGTGCACGCTGAGCCATCTCGATGATGTCGTTGCAGGCGTCCGGCTTAGGGCCCGACTCACCGATCTTGACGATGAAGGCATGGATTCCGCCGAAGGGGACCCGGTACCCATACTCAATTGAGCCGGCCTTGGGGCCCCAGCCTGCATCGTCGATGTAGAGCTTACCGCGACGACTCTTGGTCATCCGGCCCATAGTGTATCCCTTGATCCCTGAGAAGCTGCCCTTCAAGAACTCGAAACCATCGTGCGCTGGCCCCACGGTGGGCGCCAACTGTCATGGACTTGACACGGCAGATGTCCTAGCGGAAGGACTTAGTCGTGGAGCCATCGCAACTAGGTTAGCTTAAAGGGGTTAATCGGGACAAAGGACACAAAGAGTTTATACTGGTTCAGCCCCTCGCAGTGGAGGTGAAGGCCTACTCTAGTTTGGGACTGTATTACTTGGGTTTTGATTACCAGGGAGCAAATACGCTTGACCTAGTTCTCGATCTCTTGTTTCTTGAGTTAACCCGCCGCCGGGTCACCCCTTTATATACATAGGTTGATGCCCGGCAGCTTACAGAGTCCCGGCCAGCTCATACACAACGTGTCCGGTTCGGTGACTAACTAAGCATGCCTTACAATACAAGTTATACGTGTGGTGGTTCATCCTCTTAGGCCTCAAGTCGCATGTGGGTCTTGGGCCGTCAATAGGCTTGCCTTGAGCCGCCATCTTCATTGATAAGTCGCCAGTGGTATGAACCGACCCCTCTTGAGCGGCTCATACCCAATAGTTATATCCCCAACAATGTGCAACAGTAAAAGGCAATCCATCAATGTAATCCTTAATAAGTGCAAATTTCTCTGATATAGTGTATTTTGGAGAATCAAAAAGATAATAGGACTATCATGTGCGGGTACAATAGCAACAATTTCATTCTTAACATAAGGAACTATAGCAAGTTCATCTCCATAAGCATAATTCATATTGGCATCTTGGCCACAAGCATAGCAAGCATCAAGTTCATCAAAAAGGGATATTTCAAAAGAATCCAAGGGATCATAGTAGTCATCCTTCGGTAAGAACAAAGGGACATTAAACAATGTATGAATTGAAGAGTTACTCTCATTAGAAGGTGGGCACGGGTAGCTAATCCGCTCTTCCTCCTTTTGTTCTTTCCTCTCCTCATCATATTTTTCATCCAATGAGCTCATATTGTCATCAATTTCTTCTTCCATAGACTACTACAAAATATTAGTCTCTTCTTGGACAGCAGAGACTTTCTCAACAAACTCATTAATATCGGCATTATATTCAGAATTCTCATAGCAATATTTAAGTATAGCAAAATTTTCAGGTTTGTAAACAACATCATCACAATCTTCATACTTTTCAAACATAGATTCAATTTCAGAAGCACCCTTAAAAGCAACAAGTTCTTCTATTCGTTGCACATCATAGTAATCATATCTACCATTAGCATAAGAAGTTAAGGTTTCATTATCACTAAATTTGCATAAAAAGGGAAGGTGTGGAGCCTTCATCCCAGAGCAACAAGTATAATCATGTCTCAAGCATAAATCTCGAGCATACCAATGCAACATATGAATTTGATCCCATAAAAGTTTCCCTTTTGTGTTAAGCGATAATCCCTAAAGTATTCACGTTGATCCAATGTGTCTCGCATTATCAAGTTAAATGGGGTTTTCTCAAGATTATCGAAGTAGTGTTTAATATTTTTCACATAACGAGCATTGAGGGTTTTAGGAGGTTCCCCATCTCCATGATTAGCAAGTACAACAATTTTTTTGGTATTTCGTGTTCCATATCCATAACTAAAGATAGAGAACAACTTAGAACATAAAATAAAAACTACTTAGTGATGAACCAAACAAGCACACACGAGAATATTCACCCCATGCTATTGCTCCTCGGCAACGGTGCCAGAAAAGGTCTTGGTAACCCACAAGTATAGGGGATCGTTAGTAGCCTTTTTCTATAAATAAGAGTGTCGAACCCAACGAGGAGCTAAAGGTAGAACAAATATTCCCTCAAGTTCTATCGACCACCGATACAAATCTACGTACACATAACATGTGCTTTACCTAGAACAAGAATAAAACTAGAAGTACTTTGTAGGTGTGGATAGATTTGCAAGATAACAAAGAATGTGAAAATAAAATTTTTGTGCTCTTTAAATAAAGAAACGGTTAAGTTTAGTAAAACGAGTGTGGATTAGTGGTGGTAGGATTTGCGAAATTGTCCTTTAGCAATTGACTACTTTGCTAGACCAATTGCAAGATTTTATGTGGGAGAGGCCACTGCTAGCATGTCATACCTTACTTGGAATTCTATGCACTTATGACTGGAACTATTATTAAGCATTCGCAACTACTAATGTTCATTAAGGTAAAACCCAACCATAGCATTAAGATATATATTGGTCCCCCTTCAATCCCATACATATCAATTTCTATGTTTAGGCTGAAGCTGCTGTCACCCTTGCCCTCTAATGCATAGTGCTATCAACGTACAACTAACCCTATGGTATGATCCACACGCGCACTCATATGATGGGCACAAAGGACAACAACATAACCACAAGCAAACTAAACCAACCATAGCAATTCACCGATTACCGATAGGACAACAAAAATCTACTCAGTCATCATAGAATGGCAACATATCATTGGATAGTAGTATGCATCATAAAGCACCATTTTCAAGTAGTGGGTACAGCGGGTTGTTGGTGAGTGGACTGCTAAATATAAATGGGGGAAGGTGATGAAGATGTTAGTGAAGATGACGGAGTTGTTGGAGTAGATCACCGTCACACGATGATTGGCCCGACGGCATTCCGGCACAACTGGGAGAGAGGGGGAGAGAGCCACCCTCCTTCCTCTTCTTCCTTGCCCCCCCCCTGGATGGGAGGAGAGTTCCCCCTCTGGTCCATGGTTGCCATGGCGACGGAGCTGCAGGAGCCCCTCCTAGATTGGATCTATCCCTCTATTCTCTTCTGTTTCGTGTTCCATTTTTCTGGCCCTTCACCGCTTCTTAAATTCCTGGAGACCCGCAACTCCGATTGGGCTGAACTTTTTACATGATTTTTCCCATAAATTATCTTTCTTGCACCTGAAGAAGGGCCCTAACCGACTTACAGGGAGGGCACAAGACATATGGGTACGCCAGGGGGTGCCCGATGAGCCCTCATGGGTTGTGGAGGCTGTGGGCGTCCATTTGCATTGGTTCCGCATCCCAAAATTCACAAATATTCCAAAATAATACTCCGTAAATTTTTATCGCATTTGGACTTCGTTTGCTATAGATATTCTGTGAAACAAAAAACATGCAACAAACAGGAACTGGCACTGGGCGCTGGATCAACGGGTTAGTCCAATAAGTCATGTAAAATGTTGCCAAAAGTATGTGAAAATTGTATAATATTAGCATGAAACAATCAAAAATTATAGATACGACGGAGATGTATCAACGTGTGGCTTGAAGGCCCTGGTCGAATGTCTGATCCTCATCATTTTTGTTTTTAAATTTACACTAGTAAGGTACACGTGCATTGCACGCATGAGATTTGGCAACCAAATTATGAATAAATACCACACCATAGTATGTAAGCTTTGATTCATATATGCATGATGTAGATGTTCATTTAATTCTTATAGTTCATCTCATTCGAAATCAATAAGTTTTATAAAAAAAAATTTAATCTATTTTAAGATTCATGGAGTTATGCATTGTAGAGCATAAAGTAAAAAACAAATAATGACAATTCATTTAGAAAAAAAATTGGGCAATTATGATATAGAAGATACTAGAACAAAGGAGAAGTGCTTGTGTTTTGAGGTCTGTGCATTATGCTTAATATCAACCATGCAGTGTTTGATACGTCTCCAATGTATCTATAATTTTTGCTTGTTCCCTGCTGTTATATTATCATTCTTGGGTGTTTTATAATCATTTTGTAGCAACTTTATATCATTTTTTGGGACTAACTGCTAATTCTTGAGCTTGTGTTGGTTTTTCCCTTGAAGAGGAAAGGGTGATGCAGCACAGTAGAGATAAGTATTTCCCTCAGTTAAGAACCAAGGTATCAATCCAGTAGCAGAAACGCACAAGTCCCCAATAGATACACCTGCACAAACAAGCAAACACTTGCACCCAACGCGATAAAGGGGTTGTCAGTCCCTTCACGGTTACTTGCAAAGGTGAGATCTAATAGAGATAGATAAAACTAAACAAAAGATAAAATATTTTCGGGTTTTTTGGTTTATAGATCTAAAAATAAAAGATTGCAAAATAGTAGATCAGAAACTAATATGATGGAAAATAGACCCGGGGCTGTGGTTTCACTAGAGGCTTCTCTCATGAAGGCAAATAATACGGTGGGTGAACAAATTACTGTCGAGCAATTGATAGAAAAGCGCAAAGTTATGACAATATACAAGGCAGTGATTATGTAATATAGGCATCATGTCCGTGTCAAGTAGACCGACTCCTGCCTGCATCTACTACTATTACTCCACACATCGACCGCTATCCAGCATGCATCTAGGGTATTAAGTTCAAAAAGAACGGAGTAATGCCTTAAGTAAGATGACATGATGTAGAGGAATAAACTCAAGAAATATGATGAAAACCCAATCTCTTTATCCTCGATGGCAACAATTCACATGTCTCGCTACCCCTACTTTGTCATTGGGTGCAATCACGCAAGATTGAACCCAAAGCTAAGAACCTCTCCCAATGCAAGAAAAACCAATCTAGTTGGCCAAACCAAACCGATAATTCGAAGAGAAATACAAAGATATCACATGCATATAAGAATTTAGAGAAGATTCAAATAATATTCATAGATAAGCTTATCATAAATACACAATTCATCGGATCACGACAAACACACCGCAAAAGAAGATTACATCAGGTAGATCTCCAAGAACATCTAGGAGAACATGGTATTGAGAATCAAAGAGAGAGAAGAAGCCATCTAGCTACTAGCTATGGACCCATAGGTTTGTGGTAAACTACTCACGCTTCATTGGAAGGGAAATAGAGTTGATGTAGATGCCCTCCGTGATTGAATCCCCCTCCGGCAGGATGCCGGAAAAGGCCCCAAGATGGTATCTCGTAGGAACAGAAGGTTGCGGCGGTAGAAAAGTGTTTTCGTGGATGCTTATGAGGCTTTTGGAATATATGTGAATATATAGGAGGAAGATCTAGGTCAGGGAGTCACCGAGGGGCCCACAAGGTAGGGGGCGCCCCCCCAGGGCACGCCCTCCACCCTTGCCGCCGCCTCGTGGCTCTTCTGACGTGCACTCCAAGTCCCCTGGGTGTCTTCTGGTCCAAGAAAAATCATCGTGAAGTTTTTTTCCGTTTGGACTCCGTTTAGTATTCCTTTTCTACGAAGCTCAAAAACAAGGAAAAAACAGAAACTGGCACTAGGCTCTACGTTAATAGGTTAGTCCCAAAAAATAATATAAAATAGCATACTAATGCATATAAAACATCCAAAGCAGATAATATAATAGCATGGAACAACCAAAAATTATAGATACGTTGGAGACGTATCAAGCATCCCCAAGTTTAATTCCTGCTCGTCCTCGAGTAGGTAAATGATAAAAACAGAATTTTTGATGTGGAATGCTACCTAACATATTCATCCATGTAATTTTCTTTATTGTGGCATGAATGTTCAGATCCATAAGATTCAAAACAAAAGTTTAATATTGACATAAAAACAATAATACTTCAAGCATACTAATAAGGTAATCATGTCTTCTCAAAATAACTTGGCCAAAGAAAGCTATCCCTACAAAATCATATTGTCTAGCTATGCCCCATCTTCACCACACAAAGTATTCAAATCATGCACAACCCCGATGACAAGCCAAGCAATTGTTTCATACTTTTGATGTTCTCAAACCTTTTCAACTTTCATGCAATACATGAGCGTGAGCCATGAACATAGCATATAGGTGGAATAGAATATGGTGGTTGTGGGGAAGACAAAAAGAAGGAGATAGTCTCACATCAACTAGGCGTATCAACGGGCTATGGAGATGCCCATCAATAGATATGAATGTGAGTGAGTAGGGATTTCCACGCAACGGATGCACTAGAGCTATAAGTTTATGAAAGCTCAAAATAAAACTAAGTGGGTGTGCATCTAACTTGCTTGCTCATGAAGACCTAGGGAAATTTGAGGAAGCCCATGGTTGGAATATAAAAGGCAAGTTCTATAATTAAAAACTCCCACTAGTATATGAAAGTGACAACATAGGAGACTCTCTATCATGAAGATCATGGTGCTACTTTGAAGCACAAGTGTGGAAAAAGGATAGTAACATTGCCCCTTCTCTCTTTTCTCTCATTTTTTTTGAAATGTCTTCTTTGGCCTCTCTTTTTTGTTGGCTTCTTTGGCCTCTTTTATTTTTCCTCACATGGGGCAATACTCTAACAATGAAGATCATCACACTTTTATTTACTTACAACTCAAGAATTACAACTCGATACTTAGAACAAAATATGACTCTATACTTAGAACAAGACTGACATGTATGGAAGTTATTAATGGTGGCTTTGCCACAAATAATATGTCAACTACATGATCATGCAAAGCAATATGACAATGATGGAATGTGTCATAGTAAAATGGAACGATGGAAGTTGCATTGCAATATATTTCAGAATGGCCATGGAAATGCCATAATAGGTAGGTATGGTGGCTCTTTTGAGGAAGGTAAAAGGTGGGTGTATGGTGCTGGCAAAAGTTGCACGGTACTAGAGAGGCTAGCAATGGTGGAAGGGTGAGAGTGCGTATAATCCATGGACTCAACATTAGTCATAAAGAACTCACATACTTATTGCAAAAATCTATTAGTCATCGAAACAAAGTACTACGCACATGCTCCTAGGGGGCTAGATTGGTAGGAAAAGACCATCGCTCACCCCTGATCGGCACTCATAAGGAAGACTATCAATATTAAATCATGCTCCGACTTTGTTACATAATGGTTCATCATACGTGCATGCTACGGGAATCACAAACTTTAACACAAGTATTTCTACAATCCACAAATACTAACTAGCATGACTCTAATATCACCATCTTTACATCTCAAAACAATCATAAGGGATCGAACTTCTCATAATATTCAATGCACTTTATATGAAAGTTTTTATTATATCCCTCTAGGATGCCTATCATATTAGGACTAAATTCATAACCAAAGCAGATTACCATGCTATTTAGAGAGACTCTCAAAATAATATAAGTGAAGCATGAGAGTTCAATAATATCTAGAAAATAAAACCACCGCCGCACTCTAAAAAGATATAAGTGAAGCATTAGAGCAAAATTGCCTAGCTCAGAAGATATAAGTGAACCTCATAGAGTATTCTAATAAATCACGATTCATGCGTGTCCCTCTCAAAAGGTGTGTAAAGCAAGGATGATTGTGGAAAACTAAAAATTAAAGACTCATATCATACAAGACGCTCCAAGCAAAACACATATCATGTGGTGAATAAAAGCATAGCCTCAAGTAAATTTACCGATAGACAAAGATGAAAGAGGGGATGCCATCCGGGGCACCCCCAAGCTTAGGATCTTTCTTGTACTTGAATATTACCTTAGGGTGCCTTGGGCATACCCAAGCTTAGGGTCTTGCCACTCCTTATTCCATAGTCCATCAAATCATTACCCAAAACTTGAAAACTTCACAACACAAAACTCAACAGAAAATCTCATGAGATCCGTTAGTATAAGAAAATAAACCACCACTTTTGGTACTGTTGTGAACTCATTCTTTATTTATATTGGTGTAATATCTACTGTATTACAACTTTTCCATATTTCATACCCCTGATACTACCCATAGATTCGTCAAAATAAGCAAACAACACATAGAAAACATAATCTATTAAAAACAGAACAACCTGTAGCAATCTGTAAACTTCGAATACTTCTGTATTCCAAAAATTCTTAAACATTAGGACAGCCTGGGCAATTTGTATACCAATCTTGTGCAAAAATAATCAGATCAAAAGCATGCTTCTGTAAAAAAAATGAAAATTATTTTTCTGGGCGCAAAAGTTTCTATTTTTTAGCAAGATCAAATCAACTATCACCGTAAGCCATCCCAAAGGTCTTACTTGGCACAAACACTAACTAAAACACATCTAACCAGAGGCTAGATGAATTATTTATTCAAAAATAGAAAAGAAAATTATTGGGTTGTCTCCCAACAAGCGCTTTTCTTTAAAGCCTTTTAGCTAGGCATTGAATTTTTAATGATGCTCACATGAAAGACAAGAATTGAAGCACCGCCCGCTCCTTTTTGAAGCCCTCCTTAAGCTGTTCCATGACGCCTAAAGCGCTGGTCAATTCTTCTTTTGCCTTGGAGGTTTCAGCTTGTTGGGATTTCAAGTTTTCTTGAAGATCGGTGAGTTGGCTTTCTTTAGTCCTCAGCTCAGCCTACATACGCATAAATCATCCGATTTAACTAACGGTACAAGATTTGAAGTACCAACCACATAACAAGTTATGCACTTGGCACTTGGGGGCTAATGCATATTTGATCTTCATCTGTCAATAAAATCACAAAGTCCCAAGCTCAATACAAGTATTCAACTTGGCACTTGGGGGCTAATGGCTATTTGCTCGAACATGTTCTGATGCTACGATATAAATTAAGGTCCCGGTTTAACTATACTAAGTTGAACCGGCCCTTGGGGGCTACATCAGTGAATTCTGAAAGTATTGAGTTCTATATCAAGTCCCGGTTTGAAAGAAGATTACAAACAGGCCCTTGGGGGCTAGGAGAGTTAACAAAAATTGAAATATCCAAGCAGGAAAAAGAACATGGAGGTTACCTCGAATTTTTCTTTCATCATATTCACCAAAGTCAGCTTCATAATCACGGCTGGTATACAGCCGGTTCAAGTAGCCAGAATGAAGATCTTGGGGGTTCAGAGCAGCGTAAGTTGCCAGATCAACATTCCACTTGCCCTTGCTCATAGTGGCAAATTCTACTTTGGCAGAATGTTTGGATAAGGCGACCGGATTGCCCGGTTCGCTGTGGCCAAAGCCAGTAATCACAATGTCATCGTCCTTGGTATCACCGGTTTGACCAGGAACAGTCGGTTTGTCAACAGGCCGGATTAGACTGGTGGTTTTTTCAATCTAGGTTGGGCTTCTGGGCTGGTCAGCAGGACGGGAGGTGTCAACAGGCCTTTCTTCAGCAACAAAATCGTCATCTTGCAGTGGCGGATCATTGGGCATATCTTCACAAATAGCCGCTTCAAGATTTGGGGCGCCGTCCGTTCAGGCGATCTCTTCGTCGGGTCATGATCCAAAGCGAGCCTTTTTGCTCGGCCTAGGCTTGGCCCCGAAAAGGCATAATAATACCAAATACAGCATATACTACGCAGTGATGCAATAGAAACAATATGATATGTATAACTTACCCAAGCACCGCTTTTAAGTGGTGGCAAATGAGTAGCCGATGACTCGCCAGATGAGGAATGGGAAGTGACCTGATAATCGGAGTCGATGGATTAAGAGGATGACGAAAACAGCCCGCTTTAGGACAAGCAATCGACAAGCAAATTAGAGACCTTCGAATGACGCTTCCAACCGGACCGTTCGGTAAACCGCGGAGGTAACTACCTCGCCGTCATTGCCGAAGTTGTGCGGCGAACTTCATGTTGTTGAGTCTTCATAAGAAATTTGGGATCCAAGCAAGCAAGGGGATGAGAAAATTTAATTTTCCGGTTTGCCTGACGAATTTTTAGTGAAGGCAAAGGATTTGAGTCGAGGAGAGAATAGTTACCTCTACAAAATCAGCATTATCGCTTCAAAGATCATCCTGACAAATATCATCATCAATTAGGCGTATGAAAAGTAAGCCAAGTGAATGAAGTTCTACCTCAAGGTCCGGATTACCCACATCGTCATCCACAGCCGGATCAGAAGATGCAGTGGTTTTCCTCTTATGAGCAGACCTCTTAACAACTTTGGTCTTTTGCCGGATTGGTCTTTCCGTTTTGTCTGGCTTCTCTGGTTTCTCTTGTGGAAGTTTCTTGCTCCAGAATGGATAATCACCCTGATTAAGCAGCAGTTGATGTTAAAAAAGATACCGGAAATGGTAGTAATATATTCAGTAAAAAATACAGTCAGAGTCTTACAGATGGTGGTTTGTTGGTAGCACAGAAGGGGAGCACCCCGGTTCGGGCACAGAGGTGTTCCGGTTCGTTCAACATTTTCTTCACAGCCTCGGTGACCTCATCATTGGTAAGCTGGATATTAACATGTCGGAGGGGGTCGTTGACGCTACCAAAGGTACTCACACATTAAACCGAGCGCCGGGAGAGGGGCAAGATGCTCCATGATATCCAACAGCGTGCTAGATCAATTCTGTTAAACCATTGGCCATGAAGGCTCGAGCTTGGAGAGTTGAGGAGCGATTTACTTCTCTCCTTGGCGGTTAATCTTTGCGAAAGGGATGTGTATTATCGAGTCGCCCCATTTAAAGCTGTGCAAAGGATTTTCATTGGCGGAGAGGTGTCTCCGCAATAGAACCATGATTGATTCCATTCCTTGGGGTGGCTGTGCAGTTTGGCATGAGGATAAATGACCTCCTTCCTTTTTGAATCGCCACACCACCCAATTACTGTGTTGGACCCATCAGTGAATTCGTGCGGCGGTTTAGATGGAAGCAGCCTCTAAACAGCTCAACTGTGGGTTCTTCTTGAAAGTATGCCTCACAGAGCACTTGGAAGTGACATATATTAGTAATGTAATTGGGGCGATTCTATGGACGGAGTTGAAAATTGGCTAAGACATCCCGGTAAAAATTTTGAACCGGCGGTTAAACCCCGGCTAAGTGATTCACAAAACTACAACCTCTCCTTCTTGAGGTGTGGGTGGACATTCTTTGCCGTGAACCCTCCAATGGATAGTATCTTCATCGCTTAAAGCGCCAACAGACCAGATTGTTTAATTGAGTTCCGGTGACACGGGAAGGAGCCCAGTTGCACTCATATACTTGTTTGGCCATGATAAAATCTACAAAAAATATAAATCCGGTTCAAGAAATGTGTTGGGACAAAGAGAGAACCGATGTACAATGCTAAATCGAGACAACTACATCTAAACCGGAGTTCTATGAAGCGGCAAAGGTTCCGTTAAGGAGTTCGCGGTTCAACAAGGGTACTAATGGTGTATACCGTTTATTAATTCTTTCTATGTTAAGTTAAACCGCCGATCTAAATATTGAAAGCAATTGAGGTTGCGAACGGCTAAGTGTGCGTAAACAGGTTTCACAAGATTTCTCTAACGAAGGATCCAAGCCGATCGTAAAAGAAGAAAGATATCCAAAGAAGAATAAAGCAGAGCAAGATTGATGCAATGAGCAGGAAATAATATGCGTAGATCTATGGACGTGAGCACAAAACTACAGCGGATGCTAAAAGCTACTACTAATCGAGCAAGGTGTCACAGATCTATCCAGGGTCCGGTATGAGCATGAACAGTTAATGGAGCGTCAGAAGAACAAGAAACCCTAGAACGAATCTAGGTAGAGGGAAACCGAGGACCTACCAGAGTTGAGGAGATGCGGAAGATCGCCATGCGTTTTTCCTGCGCTCAAAGTTGATGCAGCGCCCAAGACGGTGCAGAGGTCGACGGCGGCGGCGGAGCTCCGAGGCTAGCGACGCGAGGAAGACGAAGAGAAAGGGGACGGAGGGGAGAAAAGGAATGACCCTTCGGTCCTATTTATAAGGCAAGAGACCTATGTCAGGCGCGTGAATCAAGGAACCACAACTGGGAAGCGGAGCTGTCGCTTCGGTTATTGCGGATCTGTTAAACAAAGAAGGTATCATGAATGCTATCTTTATGGGGACGCCATGCCACTTACAAAGAACCAGAGAAGGTGACATCACGGGCGGTTCAACAACTACAAGAAGATGTTGAAGATGAAGGTTTTTATCAAGGATTGACATGAACATGTTCAAATCAACTGGGGCCTAATGTTGGGGATATTACTATCGGCGTGAAACCGCCTATTTGGGCCGGGTTAACTTCATCAAGAGTTCAACGGTGTAAAATCCCAAGCATGAAGGTAAGGGCCCAAGGCCCGTAGTCGGTTTAGAACTCAGTAGCCGTAAACCGCCTGGTATGTAAACTTGTATTGTAAGTTAGGAATAGAGAGAGACCAACCCGGATACGAGTATGAACCGGAGATTGGGACTTCAGGAACCGACCAAGGCCACCTGCGTATATAAGGGGACGACCCGGGGCCGTTCAACAAACAACAGACAACAACAACTCGAGGCCTAGGCGAAGCTTATTTGCTCCCTAGCCATCGAAACCACATCAATCCCATCACAACTAGACGTAGGCTTTTACCTTCATCGAAGGGGACGAACTAGTATAAACTCTTGTGTCTTTGCGTCCGCTTTAACCCCTTCAAGTTAACCCGTAGCAATGGCTCCACGACTAAGTCCTTTCACGAGGACATCTGCCGTGACAAAACCACGACATAATGATCACAAGATCAACTCACGGAATGAGACGTAGAAACATCACTGGAGCTGAGAGGCAAACCATGCATCAGGAGGGACAGAAGAAGCAATTTGATGAGGGTTTCAAAGTAGCGAGGAAACAATTACCATGATCCCATAACAGGGCACCTTGGGAGAGGTGACTCGTACAATTATTCCCTTAGGTGGCAAAAAGAATTACTTTTGATGCATAGATCATTGAAACTCTCTATACCAGCCTAAGGAAAATCACAATCCATCATTTGAAGGAATTCGAAAGAATGGCATACTCAGCTTGGAAAGGAAACTAGAGTTATAAGACAACTCGGCAAACGGAAGGCACATTCCGATTGATACCAAGGATGTAACCTAGTGTCCGAGCGTGCTCTCAAGAACTTGAGCATTTCCATATTCATCAAGATTTTACCAACATCCGTGGCAAGGGTACTGGCAACATGACATACTACCATGATGACTAGTGATGGATGATGCGGATACAAAGGAAGATAATACCTTCTCAGACTTCCCCTTAGCGAGGCTAAGGAAACAGAATATGGATGATCGACCAAGAGACATTTTGCACTCTGCTTCTAATGTTATCCTTGATGTGCTAGTGTAATCCATTCATAGATATGGTTTGATATCTAAAACATCAAGTAAAAGGTCGGACTTCGGGAACACAAAAATCCATAAGGAACAACTATTTGAATAAATTCCATGAGATCCTTATGGGGAGGTGGCCAACTTTCTCAATCAAGATACTACAATAATAAGTCTTCCAGTTGGGTGTGTTGGCCACAACATCCACTTTACCGGGTTACAGAGAGACCAATAGTATAGTTCTTGAGAAACGTTCCAACCATCATATCTGCCTGAGATTCAGATCTGGCTGGTGTCAGGATAATCCAGACTCATCGGGTCTGGAAAGAAAAATGAAAGTTTGCAACACAAATCGATGAGATGACATTGCGAGATTCTTGGGGGAATGAACTACGGTAGTAAGCTCCAAAGCAAGAGCCGGTTCTACTACAAGCATGTGAACACGCTGTCCTAGACAAGCATGGTCACCTGGTAGTCTTACAACGAAACACTACCGAGTTCAGGGGGGAACCATCAACGAGGATTCGAAGTCCTTGCGTAAGTCTAGCTCTTAAGAAGAAACTTCTTCTCCTTGAACAAATCAATCAGTGGCTTGGTGTGCTAGGGACACATATGGACTGGAGGTAGCGATCTTATCAAACCATAGAATACTTCGCACATGCATGACTAACTTGGGATGACTCCAAAGGAAGCAAAAACAAGCTTTCTGGAATCCACGGCGGCAACTTGCATCAGATGCACGTGAATTAGAGGTCACTTCTTTGAACCGGACATATGCTTCATTAACGGGACATGAGGGCAATGCTTATAAAGTTTCCAACACTAGTGTAATGTTCAACATGAATCATGGGGGAGACAAAATGTTGCTGATGGGCTCAACAGCAACTCATCAGAACTTCCATATCATTGGACTTCCACCATCATGTGAACACGGTGATAGCATTGGTCAGACTAAAAGATGTAATGGTGTATGCTCGAGGGATCAACCACGAGTAAGACAACATTACGAACATCGTTGGTTCTGATTTGACTTGACGATAGCCCATACTCAAGTCAAAGTTTTGACAAGACAATAGGTCCAACAACTGATCACAGGGACCAATCGATGAAGATATCATCTTTCTTCAACTAACACACACACACACAAAGATATCCCTTAACATGAACTAAGTCAGACAAGCTTTCATCTTCCAACTCTCCAAGTTGTTGGATAGCTTAACTAACTAGCTCAGGGGTATTCAACACAGATTCTTGGAGAAAGGGTGGTTTACAAGAAACCAACTTAATCACGAGCTCAAAGATAACAAATGTGGGACAACCTGGTGATACTTCCGAGAAGATATTCAGAAAATCACGAACCACCAATATGTTACTAAGCTCGTGAACAATCTTGCTTTTCAGGGCAAAACGATGTGATCAAATAAGCAAGGGGTTGACACAATCCTAACTCACTGATCGAAGAATGCACCAGGAAAATGGTCTAGGTAGCACATTCTATCTTAGAATGATGATTCTATAACCAACACGCTAACAATGAGAATATTGTCCATTTACTACCAAGCAACGAGTTGCTCGGAGTATTGATTTCACACATCACAATTCACTTGTCGGCATTCCGGTTACAACAACACGAGGACCGAGGAATGAATGATTATGGTGAGAAGTATCACTGCATCAAGAACTCATAAGAGATGGTGCAATTCCTATGATATTCTTGACATAAATAGGGTAATACTCCAAGGTATAATAGAACAAAAGTTGGTTTGGCATTTGATCTGCGGAATACAACTACTTTGACCCAATCCTAGAAATTGATGAGGTACTGGAGTTTGTTTCTCCTAGTCATTCTGAACTAGAATGGCTTGACGGACCACGAGAATGATAGGCACCGATGGACGAATGCACGCATACTCTTGACTATCAATTGATAGACGAAGGTCAGAAGACAACTAAAGAGGGACAACTCAAAGGAACATATGTTTTTCTGATGCATGGATTAGTATGCCGAACAAATTCAGCATATTTCTTCCGGATAACCCATGCAGAGAGGTAGGATTGGCAGAGTCACAATATAGAATGGGGAACTCATCGAGAGCACTCTTGTTGTGATCTTTTGGTTCAACGAGGAACTTCTGCCAAGGATGGTTCATGGTATTTGGAAGAATGATATACCACGGACCTCGAAGACTACCACAAGGTCACTAATATCCTAAAGGAACGAGCAACACTATCTACACGAATTAAGTAGAGTGGATCTTGGGTTCAGGAACCCAGAAATAGAATACCTACTAACTAAATGACATCACGTGATGCTTTCGAGAATAATGGCCAGAATCATCACACTAGGAATATAAAGCATTACTAGATTACTTGGTGGTTCTCTAGGATGCCTAGGGTCATAATACTAGCTCCAACACATATGTCAAGGCAATGGAGTACCTCAACAGACCGTTAGTGTGCTTAATCTGGCCCAAAGGGACGCGTAAACAGAGGGAAAGGATTTTGCAAATGCATCAGATTGTTTGGAAACCTGGGATGACTCGGACAGCATAACGGCTGTAAATGCTCAAAAGATTTGAGACATCCTACAAAAATGGTGGCATAACCACCTAGAATCACAATATCAAGGTTCTGAGATCAACTAACAACACACAGAAGTAGTAGGAACTGAACTGGGGCTTGAAACTATCAACTCTATAAGTCTATGGATTAGTAACACGTCATCCTGATAGATAGATGAGAATGCCTAGTTCTTAATCCCCGTAGAAAAGAAGAGGTTGACTCAGATCAGAAGGGCATAAGGTAAAGGACTAAAAAGAGCCTTACGTTCCCTTCCACAATCAATTCCCCTATATAACTAAAGAATTTCTAGACTCAACTTCGACCAGTTTGGCTTAGTAATCCTACAGGCAGTCAGGCTCTGATACCAAAGCTGTCAGGACCCCGATCCTAAGCCACTTCCATCTAGCATGTAACACATCATATCACTTTGCGGCCTCACGCACGGTATTCCCACGGGTGTCGCCTTACCTGGCCCGGGGCTGTTTGCGCCTTTTCGCTCACGTATATGATAGTGTCGCTAGCATCCATATGAAAGAGAACCCGGGCCGACATGACTAGTCGTGAACCCAAAGTGGCACTAACTTATGGGGACAGGCATACATGAACCAACATCGAACGTGTCGGTCATCAGCATGTGAATCCGGGCTGTAGCAACTGGGCTAACAGGACTCCGGGAACCCAGGCTGTAGCAGGCTAGCAGGACTCCAGAAGGCACCGCGTGAAATTTCCCTGAAGGGACAGACACAGGAACAAAGTGGATCACATGTCAGCCAGTCTAAGTGTTCTGGAGCAGTAGCAACTAGGCTAGCAGGACTCCGGTAAACCGGGCTGTAGCAGACTACCATGGCTCAGTGGAAGCACTAGACTACATTTCCCCATAAGAGAGGCTACCAAGGATAGACAACTAGGTTGTCGGATCCCACACATACCAAGCATTTCAATCATACACACAATATGCTCGATATGTGCAAATACAACATGGCATCACAACATGACTCTACAACTCAAGTATTTATTCAATACGCTCCGAGGAGCGAGATATTACAAACATGGGTCTCATGACCCAACATTCAGAGCATACAAGTCAAAGCACATGCTGAAGCTTAACATGTCTGAGTACAGACATCTACAAATGAAAAAGGCTGAGAAGCCTGACTATCTACCAGATCCTACTGAGGGCACAAGATCGTAGCTGAGGTAACAAGTTAAACGTCGAAGTCCACGCGGAACTACTAGCGAGACTGAAGTCTCTCTACAAAAACATAAATTAAACAAACGTGAGTACAAATGTACCCAGCAAGACATACATCAGAACTAGCTACACATGCATCAGTATCAACAAAGGGGGTGGTGGAGTTTAACTGCAGCAAGCCAGCTTTAACTCGGTGGCTATCCTGAACTACAACTGCAAGTAACTCTTTTGAGGTGGTGCACACGAGTCCACATATTCACCATATCAATACACCACTATGGATCCGCTCCCATCTCCTTACGAGAACGCCATCCAGAGCACTCACGCTTATCTTGCGCATTTTAGAGTATCCACTTTCACTTGTCTATACTGTACAGGCAACCCAGAAGTCCTTTACCGCGGACATGGCTATTCGAATAGATCATTTATAACCCTGCAGGGGTGTACTTCGTCACGCACGCTCTCGCCACTTACCACCATGTACACGTCGTGTATCTCGGCAACCTTCAAGCGGAAGCTTTGGCGAGGGAGTCGGCCATGACTGACTAACCACACAAGTCTCTAGTCCAGGTTTATCGCCTATTCGGGTTCCATCCGTGAGGAGATCCAAATGGGGTTTCGCCACAGCCCCAAACGATGTGTGCAGGGTTCCCGAGACACCAAAGGGGCGCCTGCAGACACCGGGCCACGGTGTATCTACCGCATCATAGCCCACCCCTAGGGTCAGCGCTACGCAGGGCCTCCAACACATATCCTACAAACAGCAGAAACTAGTTGCAACTCCTGGACAGAGATCAAGGCGATTAATAAGTCGAGAGAGTCAATTAAGGATCCCAATGTGTGGTAGTAGCTGTTCATGGATCACAAACACAGAACTAAGTTCCTGAGGACGGCTTCAATGAGACTACCCACCATGTACTCCAACATGGCCTCTCACCGCTACCTTTACCAAATCGTGTTCACACACTTAGCTCATGCACACAGTAGGACATGTTCATCACCCTTCCAGTTCATCCCCGATGAATAAGACCTGACTCAACTCTAAGCAGTAGCAGGCATGACAAACAAGCATGAATGAGTAGGCACATCGGGGCTCAAACAACTCCTACTCATGCTAGTGGGTTTCATCTATTTACTGTGGCAATGACAGGTCATGCAGAGGAAAAGGGGTTCAACTACCGCAACATGTAACAGCTGATTCGTTGTTGTCCTAATGCAGTAAAAGAGAGCAGGAGCGAGAGAGTGGGATTGTATCGGAATGAACAAGGGGGTTTTGCTTGCCTGACAGAGTGGTCGAGGGGTACTGCCCTTCAACTGGATACTCGTGAATATCCTCGGGTGCAGAACCTACCACGGAGATCACACCGGTAACACAATCAATACAAGGCAATATGCAACATTATGATGCATGCAAATGACATGGAAAAATGAGTGTGTTGGGCTAATGCAGCTTTGAACAGGGTGGTTTGAGTTCATTTGAATCAAAGATTCAAATGCAAACCCAAAATATGAACTCATATAAATGCATTATCTTGTTTCATCTAAACATCAAGGTTAGGTTGCTCTAACATGCATGAAACCAGTACAGATGGATAGATTGGATTTTTCTAATCAAATTTCATATATAAATTATCTCATTTGGAGTTACAGATTAATTTCTTTGAATTTTAGAAGTTTTAGCTATTTTCTGGAATTTCCTGAATAAGAATAAATGCAGAAAAAGGTTAACCGCCTCAGCATGACGTCGGGGTGATGTTAGCAGGTCAAAGGCGCCAGCCCAGGTCAAACCTGGCGACTGGGACCCACATGTCAGTGTAACAACTAACTAACAGAGTTAGTTAGTGTTAGGTTAGCACTAACCTAGGTTAATTAGGGCCTGGGCCCACTTGTCAGTGAGTCAACCAACTAACTAGGTTAATTAGCGCTAACTTATCTAACACCTAAACTAAACAGGGGCATGGCCCACACGTTAGTCAACCTGGGCGGTCAACCGGGGTCAAACCCAGTCACGGGTCAAACCCACCGGCGACTCGACGCCGGCGAGGCCCGAGACGGCGGCGCGGCTCGGAAATCGCCCACGGGGGGCCAAATGGGCAGCGGAGAGGCTCTACGGGGAGCTGGCGATCGCGCGCATCTAACGGGGCAAGCGGGAGCAGCTGGGATGGAGCGAGCTCGTTGGAAGCGAGCTCGCGGCGAAGGCCGGAGTTCGGGTGTTCGCGGGATCGGTGCTGCGGTGCGTAAACAAGCGCAGCGAGGCACTGGGGAGGCTCTACGCATGGTGGTGAGCATGTTGCATGCACGCCCGAGACCAAATGGTCACCGAAGCTACGTCGGTGACGAGTGCAGGCGGCAGCGCAGTCGGGCGAGAGGGGCGCGGTGTCTACAGAGTGCAAGAGAGAGAACATAGAGGGGGAGGATGATCAGCAACTCACGGTGAGCACGAGGAGCGAGTCGGCGAGCTCGGGGAGGGGCTAAAGCGAGCGGGGCGGTGAGGGGGATCTCTGGCGGCCGACGACGAGGATGAGGATGATGGCGTCGCTTCGGGCATCCCGCGGGTGCGTGCTTCGTCTTGGGGCTCTGTGGCGTCTAGGCGGAGCCTCTGGACAACACGGAGAGCCGCGGTGGTGCTCGTCGGCGGCGACGACAGCGCTCGGTGGTTGCGTGCGAGAGAGCCAGAGGAGGAGAGGAACTCGGGGAGAGAGTGAGAGGGCCTGGGGGTGCGTGGCGTCTCCAGGGCGACGTCGGGGAGGCGGCAGCAAGCAGGAGGTGGCCAAGCGCGACGTCGGTGCTCGCCACCGAGCTGCTTCTTGCACTAGCATAGGGTAGAAGACAGGCATGCCCCTGGTGGGTTGGGCCAGCCAGCTGGGCGTCCAGGTGGGCTGCACAGGAGGTAAGCCCAGGTAGGTATCCTTTCTCTCTCTCTTCTTTTTGTTACAAATTTTCTATTTGTCTACAACTTTAGAGCTTTATTAAAAATACTAAAACTCACTCAAAAATCATGAAACTTCTCATGCCCCTGTTTGGAATATTTCCAACAGTAAACATTTTAGTTTATGATTATTTGGACATTTTAAATATTTTATAGTATTTAAATGCCCTAATGCAAATAGAGTATGATTTAATCCAATGACCTTATGTTGTCCTAGAAAATTGTGCACCATTTTTGTAGAGGTTCTAGACCAAGGCAAAGATGATGAACATTTTAGAAGGGCATTTTAGGTTCATTGAAAACAATTTGGGTAAACCCTAGTTGGTTTAAGGGGTGATGGGGGTTCTGTCATCCCCATTTCAAGTTTCTGCGAAATTTAAACATGATGCACACAGGAAGGGCTAGCCTAGTGCAAACCAGATCTAGGGATGTGACAGTATCGCACTACCAGCACTCCACCCTTGAAGCTAAACATTATGCCACTCATAATTCCTTAGTTTATTTGTTCAAATACGAATTTGATATGATTCTAATGTTCCTACTTTAGTTTTGAAATGTGTGTCCGCCTGTTATAGAGACATAAGAGGTTTGTATTTCTGTGTGTGGTCCGGTCAGCATGGTTGGGGGATGAACTTTGTATACGCTGGGGTTTGTAGGGAGACACTCTTCGAGTTGAATCTGCAATGCATTCCATAGATAATCTGACTACTTTTTAATCTCAGATACTGAACATCATCATAATGATTATGAGCTTGAGCGCACGAAAAGAATAAAGCAGAACAATGCCATGGCTGTCAAACTTGGCATGAATGATGTAGGGCGGAACCCTATGTGGACGATCTTTCACGTTTGGAGAGGATCCCTATGAGGAACATGAAGAACGAGCGGAAGAGCATGAGGGAAATCACGGGGAAAACACAAGAGAATCACTCAAACCAACAAGATCAATCACACATGTGCTAGATCGATGAACACAAAGGGAGATACATGATCCAAAGTCAACAACGGACGGTACAAGTGGCGGTAGCTCATCTCCGAGAGGAGATCTTGAATCCATGAGGGATCTTCCCGTAAAGGGATCTTGAATCCATGGTGGATCTTCTCCGAAGAGGCCGCGGTCTCTCACGAGGAGGAGATCCGATATGGATGAGCCAAGCTCTATCTAACAATGAGCTAAATCAACGCTTAACCCTAACTAGGAGGAGGTGGAGGAGTATATATAGTCTAGGCGAATGAAAGGGTAAGTGACTTCGCCCAACACACGGGTCGGCAAGACAGCGCTTGGACGTCCGACAGTGCAATCGGACGTCCGGTGGCTCGCGAGGGTCTGGTCGTCCGGCATGCTCGGACGTCCGGCTTTTGGCTCGCACAGGTGGTGTCGGACGTCCGGTCGGCGTCCGGTCGTCCGGCGCTGGAGAGTGTCGAACGTCCGGTGTCTGCATTCGTCCCGGCGCTGAGTCGTCTGATGTCCGGTGGCTCGGCCGTCTGTAGATTCGCTCGGGTCCTCAGGGTCGGACGTCTGGCTGGGCCGGTCGTCCGGTGTCAGAAGCCGCAGCTTCTTGTCTTGGTCCTTGTACTTGGCGTCCTCGCTAGCTGTTCCGTTGGATGTGGTCGCCTGTGGCTTTCCTCCAAGTACCGATCATGCATAGAACACACGTTGGAGGTAGTAGCCATGTCTCACATGTAGGAAGTGAAGGTTCGGAAAGGAGCGAGTTCACCTTGTGTCCAATGGCGTATAGTTGAGGTCTCGTCATAAGTGCTCTTGGGGTTTGGAGAGTAGTCGGAGTGTACATGGGGATGAACGTGGGATGCTCGGCATCATCTCCCCCCCCCCCCCTTGGGAAAGATCCGACCTCGGATCATGATCCTCATCACCATGGAAATGGTTGTCGTAGACGGACTTGTAGTTGGACGAAGTTGAAGACATTGCGCAATCCAAGTAGTCCATGGTGTTGCCGGAGTGTTAGACATGCATAAAGAGCAAACACAATCCAGACTCGGAAATACAATGGTTAGCGCACACAAAGTGTCCATCATGTAAGTATGAGTCCGTGCGGCAAGATTGGTCATGACAAAACGCATGAAGCTTATCTAGATGATCTAGAATGAGATGCAAAGCATTCATGGGAGGAAATGCAATCATTGTGCACACAAATGTGTTGTAAATATGATCAATGCAACCACGGTGCAAAATGATGTCATAGTGAGACGGTTTATCAATAGCATGAATATGGCATTGGATGCTCAATATGATTATGTTATCATGCAATTGATGGTAGGCAATATGATCACGATGTATGAATATGCCATCAAGAAAGATCACAACAAATTTGATAAGAAAATGCACAAGCTCATATATCATGGATGACATGGGAATAGGTGCAACAAGGCAATCATAATGTGTGTCAATCCATGCATATGGTGCAAATTTGTCATGGGTGGTGTTGTACCAAGCTCGATGTCGTGGCACTCCTCAACTTGAAGGTCCATAGGGTCCATCTCCAATGTCGGTCCTCCATCCAATAGATGTATCATGTAGACAACAAGAAGGAAACAACAATGAAAGAATGGCCCATCCAATATGCGATTTGAGGATGGCTCAAAGGGAAGGAGGTCACCTTTAGGAGTTTCTCAAGGATGATGGAGTTGCACATCTTGTATGCCTTCACATAACCAATATGTCTCATGATGGTATCGCCTTGTGAATCCTTCAAAATGAACGAACATGACAAACACTCGGAAAAACAAATGAGGTTAGCGTAAATGCAAAACCTAACATTCGTGTGGTAAGATACCCAACAAGTGTATGCATGATGCTCATCATAAGAAAGAACAAGGGAGCATTTCATAGTATGGAGGCATATGATGCGAGAACAACCAAATACAATAGGCTCAATCAAACAAGCATGCATCACAAGTAAAGTGTCAAAGTCTCCAAGATCAATAAGCATAGATGCAACAATTGGAGGCAATCGACAATGAACAAGATATATCATGTGAGAGGCATGAGCATATATGTCATCAACCCAAGAAAGCGAGTAATAGTGGAACATGGGTGATGCAACATAGCAAGCAATCATAGCGATCAAGTCAAGCAAGCTAGTAGTGCGAAGATGCAACATACTAGAGGGAATCATGGCAATCATGTCATGTGTGCAAATAGTGGGCATGAGTAAATCACATGACATAGCACAAACATGAAAGCAAAATGTGAGGCAAATAGCATCAATGTATTGGCGAGAGACCATATGTAAATAGCAATGGGACATCATGACTCTCCCAACACAACAAGCATCGATAGCATGGGGCACATGATAAACATGGCAATAGCAACAAGGATCTCCACCAAGCACGCAAATACACATACGGTCAATCATGGGTAGATGCAAGCAAGGGTCACAATTGCATGGCAAAGGCATAAAAGCAAGTATAACATGCAAAGTGAACACGGTAAAATGAGCATAAGGGGACAAATGGTATATAGCCCATAGCCGTGTGAGAACCAAGTAGAAGGGATGCGCGTAGTCCTTGCGTGAAGGGAATGGTGGTAAGGATAGTCCACGGGATCCCAAGTCATCATTTCTCACAAGAGCTCGTTTCGTCAACTCATGGGATTGAGAGGTTGACGAGTGTATGTGGGTACCTACACAAAACAAAGACAAAGGGAAAATTGAGTGTGCGTGGTAGATGTACACATCATCCATCATGATGCGCACGTGCTTGTGTTGGTTAGCACCAAATATCCAATGCTTAAATAAATGAGATGTGTGATATAGAAACATGTCATCCATCATGATAGATTTGTTGTTATGTATAGCATAATGGAGACTCAAAGGATGTAATGCATCATGAGAAATTTCCAGAGCATTGTTATTCATGGAATGCATATGGTGTACACTATCATGGGGATCATGCAAAGTATGAGATGCATCAAAATCTCCTAATATGTATGAGGAAACTATGGGGGTCTCCTCATGAGCATGAGTAGCAACATCACATGGAGAATATTGACAGCATCCAAAACAATGCATATTTGGTACAATGTGATCATGGCATGGTATAGTAGATGAATTGCAAATCATGTAAAGGAAGCATGGCAATATCATCACATGAAAAACAAAAGCCAATGACCATCATCTCGTCATCTATGCCATAAGTGCAAATGGGATTGATTTTAATGGGGCATGCATAGTTACTATGTTGAGATTGAAATGAGGCTATATGGGAGATCTCACTCATAGCATATGACAAGTTCAATGGATTGTCAAACATGAAGTGACCAATAGAATTTTCACATGATATCCTATGGATCATAGCATCACAACTAGGCAACTCAACATGCTCATCATCATATTCATCATAAATAGGTAAGTCAAGGCATGAAGGAGTCGCACTAGCTTGAAGCATGGAAATAGGTGTGTCAACATCATGTAAGCAAGTATTGTCAAGAGGGTCCACTAGTGGGGAAAGAGAAGCACCATCACCTATGTTACCTTTGGAGCGTCGCTCATGTGTTGTAGGTGAGGTATTGAAGACCGTCTCGTTGTCATCTTCATCTTGATGGAACCATGTGGGGGGTGCATCATTGTCCACCATGGCCATCGGTTTTCCCATTGGAGGGATGGACTCGTCGAGGGTAGGCATGTCGTCATGTAGGAGACCTAGCACCAAAGAAGAAAACACACTAGGAGTAGAGGTTAAGTCATTAGAAATCATAGTGGCCTCACATGCCGTGTCAACTACCTCACTCACTAAGTGTTGTGGCTCACTCACTCCCTCTTGGATGCTCTCACTCATATGGTTGGTGGAGTCACTCAAATGGCGCTCAACCTCACATAGGATGTGTGGCATGCTCTCATGTGTGGGGCTAGTGGTGGTCACACTCATCCTCTCATAGGAAATGCTTTCAATGTCACATATGGTGGAGTCACTCATCTCTCTCATGGGGTGGTGGCTCTCCTCACATGACGAATGGGGCATCTCGACATATGTGTGTGTCGGAGAGATGTTGGTGCAAATGTCTCCATGCTCAATTCCTATCGCCATGGTCGAAGGGGATGGCCCTTCCTCGACCTTCTTGTCACCGTCTTGTATGAGGCCCATATGATGTGGCACCTCGTACCTCGTCTCCATGACCGAAGGGAATTTCCCATGCTCGGCCATCTTCCTTGGGGGGCTTCCGAAGATGGAAGTGTCACCTCGTCAGAGATGGTCGCCTTGGACTTGTTGAAGTCGTTGTAGGCGTGCATCGTGGGAAGTAGGCGAAGATGCCGTACGTCCAAAGGCGAAGATGCCTTGATAGCACTTGGCGAAGATGCCGAAGTGGTTGTTGTAGCCGTAGCACCGTCTTGGTTGTGGTCGTCTCGCGGTCTTCTATTTTGCTCATGAAGCTTGGACTTGTACTTGGCGTCCTCGCTAGCTGTTCCATTGGATGTGGTGGCTTCTGGCTTTCCTCCAAGTACCTAATCATGCATAGAACACACGTTGGAGGTAGTAGCCATGTCTCACATGTAGGAAGTGAAGGTTCGGAAAGGAGCGAGTTCACCTTGTGTCCAATGGCGTATAGTTGAGGTCTCGTCATAAGTCCTCTTGGGGTTTGGAGACTAGTCGGAGTGTACATGGGGATGAACGTGGGATGCTCCGCATCAATTAAGGGACTAAAATCAAGTTTGGATGCAATGCAATGCAAACGCTCTCCACCTACAGATTCGTGTTCAGAATAAGATCCTAACAATGATTCTGAGCTAGAAGGAGACATAAGTCAATGTAGCTCCCTAGTAGAGGAGTCAGAGGCAGATGCCCTATCTTATTCACCCATCAAGGTACTTGCTCTAACTTTCCGAGGTTATATTGGTCGCAGATATCTTGCAACTGATGCTTTCCATTGCTTCTACTTTGTTGCATTGCCATTAGCTTAGTTTAAATATCGTGTATGTGAATGCTTCGCCTATCCATTTTCAAGACATATTCCATCCGTCATCATACCATATTTATCCATTCAAATGTTGTTCTTGTGTCTCGAGACATTCAAAGGAAGAGCGTGATTGCTAATCACGGAGGAGCCTTGAACAAAGTATTTGGAAAAGGTCATGACACCGAAAATCAAATAGCCCATTAGGAGTACTTGCAATATCACTGGCCATAACTCTAGCAGACTCTAGCCCTACTACACTAGCCATCTCTGATGCCCCAACCAAGCAGACCCCAACTGCATCAAATAGTATGATGATGCCAGTTGACATAGCACTAGCTCTATGACGCAAAACCCCCATTCCAGCAAAGAGTACACCAAATCCAGTTGCCAAATCCCTTTTCGAACGAGAGAGAGCCCCAATTGCAGCAAATAGGACCCTTACTTCTTCCCAGTTTAGAAGACGAAGCTTATATTGTTGTCAGGAACTTTGTGCGCATCTTTCCTTCATGGAAAGATTATACCACATACAAAGAACAATTTCCAATTTTCCTCCGCAACTTACGCGTAAGTAATGTACTAATGTTATTCATGGTAATTAGTGCATATGTTTCTGCTGACAGAAGACACAAGATTTCATTCTTTTAAATAGGCGAGGACCAAACTGGATAGTCAAGACGATCAAGGGTTGGTTGCACTTTTCAAGCACTCATTGAAGAAGTATCATTCTTACCTGAGGCAAGCGCACTTCGATGGCAAGTCTCTAAACAAAATTTCTATAAAGTATCTGTTGCTACATTTATTAGACAGTGTCTGGAATAATCTTGTTAGACATTGGTCTCATCTCCAGCGTAAGATACTGTCTATGATATCACATCACAATTTGAATTACATTTCTGCATGTGCCTTACCGTCTAACTTGTTCGAAAATTGTTTGAAGAAGAACATTCATTCTCAAGGGACCACAGAATCTCACAACTATACTACACACTGCATTGCGCTTGTGAGTACCTCTTGCCTTGTATGACCATACTTACTTTCATAGCTGGTTGATTAGGTAGCATCACTGCACATATTAGCCTCATTATCCTCCATTTGGAGGACATTATAAGATTCATATCGACTCTTATATAAATTTAGAATCAACCCAATGCTTTTGAAGAGGTTTAGCTCTAGAGTGCTCTTGTAAGGACTGAACATCTTCTATCACAGTACTTAACAACTACTCCCTCCGTCCCATAATATATGAGTGGTTTGTACAGTACACCAGTGTACAAAACACTCTTATATTATGGGAAGGAGGGATTGGTTCATTGTGTAGAATTCTGCACCTTATCTCCCTCGTTCACCATTTACTAAAAAAATATCAGATCTATATTTAATCATACCAAAAAGTTGAATACACAGACAATGCCAGTGTGGAAGTGTAGGCCATTGCTCTTGTCAGCACATTTTGTCCAATAACGCTTGTACTTACAGGGATTGGTAGTTGATTATGTAGCATCAATCTGCATCTTATCTTCATTATCCTCTATCCCTTCCAGTATTATCATATCTATAATTACTCTCTACAAAATGTAGAGTATAGGCAATGCTTATGAAGAAGATTTTGTGCTGAAATTCTTGAGTTATCCTTCCCTTGACATGGAGAAGGGCATTATAAAGCCGGCGTTAACTGTTAATGTAAGTCAGTCCTTCTAAAGCCTTTATCCTCACCTGCTGTTTAATTTGCTCATAGTCCCTATCGTCAACTGCTGTTTAGTTTGTTGTTTCTATCAAAATGCATGTTCTCAACAAATGTAAGTTCCAAGTTTTAGTTGTAAAACCAAATTCTTTATTCATACCATGTACATTACTCTATACTCCCTATATGTATGCTTGTTTTTGTGGATCTATAAACCAGTGTGTGGTGAAGCAACCCACATTTGCACCTTTTCATCTCCTATTTTATCTTACTGATGTGGCTGATGATATGAACAACATGCCATGCACATTAACCAAAACATATACAATGATTGTCTTTGCCCTTCATATATGCGTGTCTTGTTGACATGGTAATCCAGTAGTGTGGTGAAGCTCCCCGCATTATGAACAATGCCAAATTATGCTATTGATATTTTGAACTGGCTCCTTATTTTCTAATTTGAAATTGGATGGAATTGACATCACAATTACCATATTTGTTTATACACGTGCAAAACATGTCATCTCTCTGCTTGTTTTAGGGTGATCTGCCTAATGGCATGCACAAGTTTGCTGAAGGCTATGAGACAAACCCAACATATATTGGAGCATAGAAGGCAAAACATCTTGAAGATTGCGAGACAACCCCAAACTCATGTCTTGATGCGGTGTTCGAGTTACTTGAGACTAGCAGTCAGACAAGCTCATAAAATTCATTGTTTGAATCAGTTCGACTTCTTCAGTCTCAAATTCAAGCAGAAAGGCGTTCTGCAACTCAACTTCAACTTGAAGTCCAATCTCTAAGGAAGATCGCGGAGAACACCAATGAGAACCTCATTGCTAAACAACTATACCTGGAAGCTATGACTGACATGCTAGGCCGGTCTCACAGCCTTGCTCAGTAGCTTGCGCAATAGCTCCAGCGCAAGGCTAACCTTTCTTGACCTGTCTTGGAAGGGGTCTTGGTTCAGTATTATTTTGTTACGCCGCAATGTGTCGGGGAGGCTGATCGTACCCACGGACACCTATGGGGCCGGCAGAGCAGGCCCCTTGTGGTTCGGAGGGGGGCGGAGATCGCACGAAGAGCGGATCGAGGCGAGGCACACGAGCAGTTTACCCACCGGAGCTCTCCGGAGAGATAAAACTCCTACTGCTGCTTGTTTGATCTATTCTGTTCTTGCTAGGGAGCAATGAGAGCTACAAAACCTAGCGTGAGTGTCTCTGGTCTCTGGTGAGTCGAATGAACTGAACTAACCGAACCTGGCGAACCCTTTCTACGTTGCACCCGGGCCTCCTTTTATATGCTCAAGGGGTCTCCGACAGGTGGCAACATAGACGAGGGTACAAATGTAAAAACAGAAGTTGGTACACCTACTTGAACAGCGATTATGCAGTGCAAAATACCTAACTCTGACGGCAAGGGACAAAAGCAATAAATGCCCGTCATTATGCGCCCAAAGCAATTACTGTGAGGAGGCCGTCCAGGTGCGCCTCCGCTTCGCCACGATGGCAAGCTTGTCATTGCCGCTTATCGCCGCTCTCCGCTGGCTGCATGTACTGCTCGACACGCGCGCATGGAACGGTCCCATGGCGACACGTCGCTGGGTGAGCTGGAGCGGAGGCGGAGAGAAGTTGCATGCCGTGGCAAGCTCCTTGCCGCGGCCGAATCCTTGTCGCGCTCCGAGCCTTCCCGGCAAACTCCTCTTGCCGGGGCCTTGTCTTCTGCGTGCCTGGAGTGGCCTTCCCGACAAGCTCCTCTTGTCGGGGCCTTGTCTTCTCAATCAAATACTTTGTTCTAGAACGGCACCAAAGGAGCCACGGAGGATATTGGCGGTGACGAGGCAAACCTTGCCGCGGGGTGCTGCAATCGCCGTGCACGGTACGGGATACTAGGGTACCCCTACTCTAGTACACCGACAGAGCCCCGGCTCGGGCCGCACACGTGCCGAAGCGCTTGTCGGGCCAGGCCCGTAATCGTGCACGGACACGCCGCCTCGACCACGCCGCAACTTCGCCCGGACCCACCACGATCCCCACTAACGGCACGCACGGACGTGGCGTCAGGCGAGAGAGATCGTGGGCGCGGTCGTGGGGGTTCTTTATTGATATAAGCGAACGTCCGCCTCCTCCCTTTATAAGCGGAGGAAGCAGAGGCAGGCCGACCACCCCTGCCATTGTTGTCTTGTCAAGAAACCACCGCCGCTCCCTCTTCTTCTCCGGCGAAGAGACCAGCGCCGCCCCTTTCGCCGCAAGCACACTCACCGCCGCCGACCTCCTCCGCCTCGCCATGGCTCAAAGCCGATAAGGAGAAGGGCGTCAAGTCGGCCGAGGCGCAGCGGCTCATGGCGCCGCGCAAGGAGCGAGCCATCTTCCCCGCAGCTCGGGCGCATGGGAGCTGCGGGACATCTTCTATCTTTCGGTCAACGGAGACTCAGGCGCATCCGCAAGACGAGGGTGCTCCCGCCTCGCCGCTGATTTGGCCCCAATAGGGTACCCTCTCTTCGCCTTTTTTCCTCTATTGCGGTCTTTGCCCGCTTTTCCGGAAGTTCTTTTGCGACATAATGAACACCTTTAGCCTCCGCCTCCTTGATTTCACCCCAACGCCATCTTGACCATGGCAGTTTTCGCAAGATTTGTGCGAAAACTTTGTCGGGTCCACCGAACGTGGCACTCTTCCGCCATTTCTTTGTTCCCCGTCGAGAGAGGAGAGCCACTTGCCGGGGAATAGCCTGGTCTCTAGGATCAGCAAGAAAGAGGCTTATCTAGAGGGGAGTTCCGCAACAAGTGGGAGGAGTGGAGAGCCAATCGGTGCTGGGTCAGAGGAGAATCATGAGCCCTTCACCGCTGCAGGCGCCAAACCCCAATAGTGCGCGTGGCAGGATTGGAGTAACTTGGCGCCGGAGGATGCGGTCGAAGATAGTCGTGACCCGAATCCTGCACCTCAGGCTTGCCGGGCTGACCGTAGGCGCAGTTGGCGCAGACTTCATTCGCCGCCGCATCGCTCCCTTGCAGGAAAGGAGGAGGCCTGCCTGGGAGTTCCAAAACGCGGCAGATATCATGAGGCTGCGCCCAGGCTTGAATTGGAACTTCACCGCCATGGTGCTGGACTCCATACTGCTCGAGCTGTTCAAGAACGACCCCGACCATCCAGAGTGGTTTAGGTTGCCGCGGGGGGTCGTCCCTTTGTGCAACAACTCTGCGCTCGACCGCATCCGCGCCATGATGCCACTGTGCGACTCCCACGGGATCGTCCCGACCTGGCAGGAGGCCCCCGACGAGGTCGTGCAGCAATTCTTCGACGATTTGCAAGAAGTGCCGATCCGCTCCGACGAAGCGTAAGAGGCTCACCCGCGACACCACCGACCAGGAGATGGCGAGGATCGCCACCAGGTGGAGGAGGCGGCAGCGCCGCTACCGGAGCCTTCGGGTTCACCATGGAGGAGGCGGACGCGGCGAAGGCGGCAAGCCTTGCCGAGCGAGGAGAGGTCGTAGGCGAGGACGAGCTTGTCGAGCCCGAGGCCGGGTCGAGTGGACCCGCCGAGGGCGCTTCTTCCCCGCTGCCAAGCGACTTGCCGCCAATGAGCCCCTGCCCGCCGAGGAGGCGTCTCCGTAGGGCCGAGACGAGCCGGGCGACAAAGCCGGCCCATTGGCCAAGCGCTGCGGCGACGCAGCTCCACCGCGGCAAGCGAGGTTGCCGCGGGAGCGCCTCACACTGCAGCGACAACTGGGGCGGAGTCTTCTCAGGCCACCGCCGACGCCTCCGCCAAGCGGCCCAGAGAGCCCACGCCTCCGCCTCGTCGCACCGGAGGCGAGCCGGAGTTCGACTTCTCCGCGCTCAGCTCCGAGGAAGAAGGCGAAGAGTAAGCTTCGGGATTGTGCTTGTGTTTCTTCAATTTTATTGCTTCATCTTGAATCTGATTTGCTTCGTTCGACTCTTTCCTTTTCGTGACGCTGGCCCAGTAGAGCGGTGAAGAGGGCCAAGATCCCGACGGTCGTCGCCGAGGACGATTCTCCTGCGGGCGACGGGACGCGTCTGAGACCGCTTTGCCGACCGCAACCCTTCCTCAGAGCAGCCTCAAAGACAGCCCCCTGCAGTAAGTGTGCAGTTTCCTTCTTACTATTAGGTGTGCAGGGGTGTTCCTTCTTTGTTGATATCTAATCGTGTGCTTGTGTAGGAGCGAGCAGCCTCATCAAGAGGGCTCGGAAGCCGCCTCGAGATCCCCGCTCACTGTCCACTACACCGCAAAGGGGGAACTCCCCGGCAAGGGAGCTCCCTCCGACAAGGGAGGCCACCCCGGCAAGGGAGGCCACTCCGGTAAGGGAGGCTACCCCGGCAAGGGACGGCGCCAGCGACCCTCCAGTGGTCGAGGTCATAGCTACGGATCCCGTTGCAGGTAACTCCCTTACATGAAATTTTCCCTTGGGCTTGCTTTCTTTTGTTTCTCTTTTTTGAATATCTGCTTGACTGCTCTTTCTTCGTCTGACGCAGACCCGATGGAGGTCGAGGCCGCCGGCGAGGAGGAAACGCGCGGCAACACCGACGAGGCCGCCGTCGAAGAAGAAGAGGTCGTCGTCGTGGAGGAAGAGGCCGTCGCCGACGAGCCTGTTGGCGAGGAGGCCACCGAGGCTGCCGACGCAGAGGCCGGCGAGGGATCAGGTGATCGTACTGACGGCCCTGAGGCCGCAGGAGCGGCAAGCACTACACCGACAGCCGACTCCCCCGCCGCTGCCGCGGCGTCAGGCTCCGAGGAGCCCCAGCCCGGAGCCTACCTGAAGGCCGGCGAAGGCGTCTTCATCAAGCTCCCCTGGGAACCGAGCTCCAGGGCGCCGGTCGAGGGCGAGATCTTTGACGGCGAGCTACTCGCCTTCGCTGGGCTGACGCTGGTGGACGCGCCAAGCAGCAGCAACGGCGAGTCTGAGGAGGAGCAGCTGCTGAAGAAGCTGCTATCGCTCTACCGCACCCGCCAGGCCAAGTAAGAGACCCGGGAAGCCCTTGTCGCGAGGGCGGGAGCGGACATGGAGAAGCGCGCCGAGGAGCTCCGGAGCACCAACAAAGAAGCCCTCCGCGACGTGGCGGAAGCGCGGGGGCAACTCGCAGAAGAGCGCACGGCCTTCATCCTTGAGAAGGCCGCTGCTGATGAGGAGCAGCGGCTGGCTGCCGCGAAGCTCGCCGCGCAGGAAAGCGAGTTGGCGCAGCGGAAGGTCAACCTGGACAGCCACGAAGAGGACCTTGCCGCGTGCGAGGAGTCTCTTGGCGGGGCGCTTCAGGAAGTGAAGGACGCTACCGCAGCCGCCGAGGCCGCCAAGGAAGAGCTGAAGGCGAAGGTGGCACAGCTGGAGGCCACCCTCAAGAAGAGCGGCGAAGAGCTTGCCGTGCTCAAACGTGAGCGCGAGAAGGACGCCTACACCCTTGGCGAAGCTGCAGAGCCGTCTCGTTGACAGGCCAAGGAGCTCGACGCCGCCAAGGATTCCAAGGCGGATCTGGAGCTGAAATCGACCACTCGACGCAGACGCCGGATGGCGCCAGAGAGCGGGAGGTGGGCTTGTTGGAGGCGATCAAGGCCAAGGAGGAGCTGGCTGGCGAATGCTGCCTCCGCCCGTAACACCTTGAGGGAGAGCGTGGAGCACTGGACCGAAGGTCTTGTGGACACCGCCGCCGACATCCACAACGAGCTGATGGAGCTGGGGATGGCGGACCTTGCGTATTCCTCCGACGAGCATCTCCAACCCAGCGCCAAGCTCAGCTTATTCTTCAAAGGCGTGGCGACGGGCCTCCAGCGACTCCGGGAAGAGGTCCCAAAGCAGCTGGCCGAGGAATCACGCCAGGTCTGCGCGGGAGCCCTCGAGAAGGTGTTGATCAAGGTGGCGTTTCGCAATCCGGGCCTCAATCTTAACGGCGTCCTCCGATCCTTGCCGCCAGACGCCAACGTGGAGGAGCTCAAAGCCCTTGTCGCACCCATTGTGGACAAGGTGAACAAGATCAAGCGGATTGAGGGCGACCGCGTGGACTAAGCCGCCAACCTTATCTTTCCCTTGTCGCTGCTGATCATGTTTAGAAAACTTTGTTAGATCAGCAACAAGTTATTCTGTAATATACTCTATCTTAGGTGAACGATCAATGCAACGTTATTTCCTCTATTTGATTTCTTCCTTTGTACGCTTTACGCCTTACGCATTTAGGGGACTTGTCGGTGCGGGCACTTTTGCCATGAAGGCCGAGTGTGGAACGTCAAGACCCTTGGCGATGCCGCCTCCGACAAGCAACCTTGTCGCGACTAGCCGCAGCTCACTTAAGTTGTTGAGCGGACTCGAAACAAGTAAGGGCGCGACTAGCCGGCGAGTTGGTTCCTCTGCGCACAGGTTTTCCATACAAAGTACTATCGTTCAAGGAAGATAACTTAAAAAATTTAAAAACTGATAGCTCAAACTTTGGCAACTTAGCTTTTCTGTCTCTTGCTTCCTTATGAGGTGAAACTTCCTCGAGTGGTGCCTGGTCCATAATATTATCTCCTCCTTCCCCCCTGGTTAACTTGTGCGCGAGGGAGCCTTCCTATCTTTGAGAAAAGAAAAAGAAGAGGAAATAACGTTATGGAGCCTAACGGCTCGATTCTGCTCACCGGGTGTGGTTGCTGCACAAAGTGTTAGCCAAAACATGCAACAAAATGATGAAAGCATGAATTTGACAAGCTGTGCGCAACACATGAGCTTTACTGATGCACGGGGTCTGCGCCCGGCATTGTACACACGATTACATGCAATCGCGGCAAGACTTGTACAAAAGGTGGTTGCTTGAACGGGTCCCGACAACCGCGCCCTATGGGTAAAACTTACGAAGATGCTCAATGTTCCAGGAGTTGCTCACCGGAATGCCATCTTCGGTCTCAAAGCGACAGCGCCGAGCCTAGTGACTCGCTTTCACCCGATAAGGGCCTTCGCGCCAAGGCGTCAACTTGTTTGAATTCTTGGCGGACTGAACGCGCCAAGAACAAGGTCGCCTTCCTCGAGACTTCGGCACTAACCCTGCGGCTATGGTAGCGACGCAGAGCTTGTCGGTAGCGGCGGCTCGCGACAATGACTCAAGACGATCCTCCTCAAGGAGCAGCGCGTCATCTTGTCGCAGCTGCTCTTGCTCAAACTCATCATAAGCGAGCACTTCGAGGCGATCCGTATCTGAAGTTCCGTGGGGAGAACCGCCTCTGCTCCATAGACTAAAGCAAAGGGTGTCCGGCGGTGGCTCGATTTGGCGTCGTCCCGATCGATCAAAGAACCACCGGTAGCTCCTCGATCCGCTTTCTTCCGCACTTGTGCAGCCCGTCGAAAGTTCCGGTCTTGAGCCCACGCAGCACTTCGGCATTTGCCCTTTCGCTTGACCGCTGCTTCTCGGGTGAGCAATGTATAAAGCAGACCTTGGCGCCAAGGTCTTGGACGTACTGCATGAAGGTGCGACTCGTAAATTGTGTGCCGTTGTCGGTGATGATCCGGTTAGGGATTCCGAAACGGCAAACAGTTGACCTGAAGAACTTGATCACGATCGTGTCGTCACCTTCCTCATCGCTTCCACTTCCGCCACTTTGTGAACTTATCGATGGCGACGCATAAGTACTCAAAGCCCCGACAGCTCGGGGAAGGGGCCGAGGATGTCGAGCCCCTGCACCGAAAATGGCCGTGATAAAGGGATCGCCCGGAGAGCTTGAGCCGGCTGGTGTATCTGTTTGGAATGGAACCGCACGCTTCACACTTGGTTACTTGTGCATTTGCATCCCGGAGGGCTGTCGGCGGAAGAAACCTTGCCGGAAGGCTTTGCAAGCGCTCTGGCGCCAATGTGGTGACCACATATGCCTCCGTGTATCTTCGCCAACAGCCTTCGTCCATCTTCCTCGGAATACACTTCAATTTCACACCGTTGAGTCTTCTTACATGCATTATCTGTCGACAAACCGATACATACTTGACCGCCGGGCTACTCTTTCCGCTTCTTCCTGTTCTTGGGAAGTTCTCCTGTCTGAAGGAAATGGACAATCTGCTGCGCCCATCTTTGGAGCTTGTGGCTCGACAACAAGGACCAAAGGCACATCTGCTGCTGGGAACATCAGCTTCCACGGCAAGGACTCGCTGACCTCGCCGGAGCTTGATGCTCCCCGACAAGCGTGCACGGAGCAAGACTTGTCGGGAGCGATCGCTTCAACGAAACAAACCTCGGGGTCCAGCCGGAGCAGATCGCTCCTCAAAGACCTTGTTGGTGTTGAGCTTGGGGACCTTTGCAACGACGGCTTCGGGAAGCTCTACGGAGAAAGTAGTCGCCAGAAGTCAACTTCCTCTTCTTGCTTTGTCCAGTCGATGGTGTTACGGTTGGTTGAGTCAGCTTGAGCACGAAAATCCCTGGTTCCACAGGTAACTTAAGCGCAGCGCACTTTGACAGGCCGTCAGCAATATCATTTTGAGCTCTTGGAACATGTTCCATTTGCAGGCCGTCAAAGTGCTCTTCCAGCTTCCTCACTTCATCAATGTAGGCTTCCATCAACGGACTCTGGTAATCTTTGTTCACTTGGCAGACGACGAGTTGTGAGTCTCCCCTGACAATAAGCTTTTTGATCCCAAGGTCCACGGCGATCCTGAGACCAGCAAGCAAACCTTCATACTCTGCAGTATTGTTTGTCGCTTGCTCCTTGGGAAAGTGCATCTGGACAACGTACTTGAGGTGCTCTCCGATTGGGTGCGATAAGCGACGCCGGGCACCGGGCGCTTTGCAGCGAGAAGGCACCATCAAAGTACATCACCCACTCTTTGCTTGCTTCTTTGACGGGAATGCTCGTCTCCTAATCTCTTCATCCGGCGTTGGCGTCCCATTCTGCTATGAATTCTGCCAAGGCTCGCTTTGGATAGTTGATGTGCTTTCAAACTTGAGACCAAAGCTTGACAGCTCCAAAGTGCCCACTCGACAATCCCGCCTCGCCACGGATTCTCGCAGATCCTCTTGGTGAAAGCGAGTGACAACTGTGATCTCATGTGCTTGGAAGTAATGGCGCAGCTTTCTCGAGGCCATGAGGAGGCCGAAAAGCAATTTCTACACGCCAGAGTACCTCGATCTAGCCCCCTGCAGGAGGGAACTGACAAAGTAGACCGGGCGCTGCACCATCCTTTTCTGTATCTGGTCATGTGTCTGCGCGGATTCATCCTTGTCGGGACCAGAGCTTGTCGGCGTAGCCTCGCTGTCAGCTGGATGTGCTTGCCGTGGTTCTTTGGCTCGTCATCCGCCTCCCTCTCCGCTACTTAACGCAGCACTAACCACTTGATTGGTTGCCGCTATATATAGCAGCAACTTCTCTTGTGGCTTAGGTGCGACAAGTGTTGGAGTGGAGGACAGGTATCTCTTCAAGTCTGCAGCGCAGCCTCCGCTTCGGAGTCCATTTCATTGGACCTGCCTTTTTCAAAATCTTGAAAAAGCGGCAGGCGCGCTCAACAGACCTAGAAATAAACCTGCTGAGAGCAGCCATGCAACCGGCAAGCCTTCGTACGTCCTTGACGCGCTTTGGTGCTTCAATTTGCTCAATGGCCTTGATCTTGTCGGGATTAGCTTCAATTCCTCGCTGAGACACGAAGAACCCGAGAAGCTTGCCGGAAGGGACTCCAAACACGCATTTCTCGGGTTGAGCTTGAGGTTGATCTTGCGCAGATTTGCAAAGGTCTCGTCCAAATCTTGAACCAAAGTTGCTTTGTCCTTGCTTTTGACCACTATGTCATCCATGTAGGCTTCTACATTTCTGTGCATTTGCGGCTCAAGAGCGTCATGGACTACCCTTGCAAATGTTGAACCAGCATTCTTCAAACCGAAAGGCATCCGTGATGAAACAAGTATGTGCCACATGGTGTGATGAATGCGGTCTTCTCCTCGTCTTCTTCAGCCATGAAGATCTGATGGTATCATGAGAATGCATCAAGAAACGAAAGCAAATCACATCCAGCCGTGGAGTCAACAATCTGGTCAATGCGCGGCAAGGGAAATGGAACTTTGGGACAAGCTTTATTAACATCCGTGAAGTCAATACAAAGTCTCCATTTTCCAGTTGCCTTGCATGCACGACTACTGAGATTGGCCAACCACGTAGGGATGGAGCACTCCTCGACAAGGCCTGCCGCTTCGGTTTCTTGATCTCTTCGGCTATGAATTCTTGGCGCCCACCGCTTGCTTCCTCGACTTTTTGCTTGACGGGCGCGCATGAGGACAAACGGCCAGCGGTGCTCAATCACTTTCAGGAACACCGGGGATGTCAGACGGTTGCCATGCAAACACGTCGACATTCGCCCGAAGGAAAGCAACGAGCGCGCCTTCCTATTTAGGGTCGAGAGAGGCACTGATGGTGAAGGTACCACGGTCTGCCGTCCTCCTTGGCGGGCACCTTCTTGGTCTTCGGCGGAGCCACCATCTTCTTGCACTTGCCGGTGGAGCTCGATGGTGCGTCCTCGACGGTAGCGCAGCACTCCGAAGAGGTGCGCTTGCTAGAGTGAGCATAAGAGCCCTTGCCGGACTTGGACTTGGTCTTCTTCCCCCCGGGAGGTTCAGCGGCAAGTGCTTGGCAATCTGTCGCGGCTGCTGCATCCCGGAAGATCTTGTCGGCACAGATAAGGGCATCCTTCTTGTCGCCATGGACAGAGATGACGCTTATCGGGCCTGGCATCTTAGGTAGGTTGTAGGCGAGGAGAGGCCGCCATGAACTTGGCGAGTGCCGGACGGCCAAGTATCCCATTGTAAGGCAATGGGAAATCGGCAACGTCGAATGTAACCCTCTCGGTCAGAAGTTTAGCTCGCTGCCAAATGTGACCGCAACGTAATCTTCCCCTTCGCTTGCTCCTTCCCGGATTGATTCCTTGGAAGGTACCGTATCTTCGAGCTCATTGTCGAGGATTTGAAGCTTCTGGAGCACCGCGGAGGAGATCAGATTCAAGCCAGCCCCGCCGTCAACTAACATTTTTGTGACCTTGAGGTTGCGGATGGTTGGTGAGACCAACATCGGCAAGCACCCGACCGTAGTCACGCGGTCAGGGTGGTCCTCAATATCAAAAATGATAGGCGTGCTGGACCACTTCAGAGGCTTGCGTGACTCTACGGATGGCTCCGCTGCATTGACCTCCCGCATCTATTGCTTGAGTTGGCGGTGGGAGGTATGCGGGAAGCACCTCCACAACGCAGAACCTCCGTGGCTTTACGAAACTCCCCGCTTTCGTCGGCGCTGCCGTCTTCCATATCTTCGTCGTCGTCCTCATCTTCATCCTTGTCGCGGCAGCTGGGAGGTCGATCTCCTTGTCGCTGTTTGGCCTTGCCTTGGCGTCCTCCCCGGCCGGGAAGTTTCTTGCTAGCACCCCCAGCACCATCCTGTGCCTTCTCCTTGTCTCGCCGCTCGTACTCAGCTCTCTGCAGTTCGACAAGCTGCTCGAATTTCTTGCAGCTCTGGAGGTCGTGGCCCTTGGTGAGGTGGATCTTGCGATCGCTTGCCGGAGCTGACCTGCTTGTCGGCGGCCGCCACCGACTGGTGGTTGGCGTCAGCGGCAACCTCCTTGCCGGAGCCACCAGCCTTGGCGTTCTTGTCGCCACTTCCATTGCCGGACTGCTCGACTCCTAGCACTTCTCTGTCTTTCTTCTTCCTGTTGCCTCGCCGCCGGCCCTTCTTTGCCGGGGCGGTGTCCTCACTGTCAGATCCTGCTTCTGCATTCTCTCCCGGAGTCTCCTCCCTTCCTCGGTAGCGTGCACACTTGTGGCCAAGGCGCAGCTCATCAGCGTCCTTGACTTTGCACATCGCCATCTCCTCCCTCATCCTGCGGTTCCGCACATTACGATGAAATGCGTTGATCACCGCGGGGTGGACGTCACGGGATGTTGTAGTGCACACGGCTGAATCTCTGAATGAACTTGGCGCAGGGACTCTCCTTCCTTACAGGCGAGTAAGTGAAGGTCACTCTCTTGGCCATGAGGTTTGTGGACACCTGTGTAGGAGCCAACATACTGATGGCACAGATCTGACCAAGTGGATATGGATCTGTCCGCAAGTGCATGAGCCAAGATCGGCGTTGGGCTTGAGCACGGCGGGAAGTAGTTGGCGAGGATCTTGTCGTCCCGTCCCCCACAGTACCGCACCGCGATGGTGTAGATGCCGAGGAACTCCGATGGGTGCGCCCCGCCATCATACTTCTCCGCACGCGTCTGGTTTGAAGTTTTTCTGGCTGGGCCCTTTGGACTTGCCGCAGCTCACGAGTGAACGCAGGGCAACCTATCACAGTCTGACAAGTCGCCTGCTCCTCCGGGCGCGCATGTCGACAGAAGGACCAGCGCGCTTGTCGGATCGACGTCGCGCTTCTCTTCGGGCGCTTCGATGCGAAGTTCGGCGTCCTCTTGTTGTCGCTTCGTGAAGAACTTGGCGCTGATCGCGCGAAGCTTCGCGGATCTGACGACGCGGTGGAGTCGCTGTCGAGGTGGATCCGGCGAGTCGGCGATCTTGGCCTTCGTGGCGGAGAGTGCATGGTGGTTGCACCTCCGACAGTCTCGTCGCCACCGGCTCGTGCCTTGTCGTCACGCCGCGACAATGATGGCGTTGGTTGCCGCGGAGCGTCGCCGTTGGCAAAGCTGATGAGGCTCTGGATAGTGGCCCTCCACTCATCGACCTTGTTGGCCGTTGGAGGGTAGTCGAGCAGTGAGCTCTCGCGGAAATCTTCTCTTTGGAGTAGTGGGTGGCATTGGAGAAGCGGTGCGAGGAGCAGACACGCCGGACTTCTAACTACGTTAGAAGGAGCAGCACCCGTCCGGCGACCGTATCTCACTCGTGCCGGCATGTTGGTGCGCATGCTGGTCTTGAGGGTCTCGATCCAGCGAGCGTATGGCGTTGTGAACGCCATGGCGTTGTTGGTCCCGCTGCCTCTGAGATGGGCGCTGGGGATGCCTTGACGCCGAGGTTTGCGGCGCCTTGTCCTTGACTTGGCGACGTCGCGAGCACCTTCCGTCGGCGCCCGTTCCTCCGCCAAAGATCTGCCCCACCACCCGCTTGCTGCGGTGAGGGTGGGTACGACGCGACGGCTCTGCTGCCGCCCGAAGCCTTCTTCTTCAGTGGCATGTTGAAGAAGATGTTGATGACGCTGCTCGTGTGAACGCCGGATCAGATTCACACGGCCTCGACGCCCCCCTACCTGGCGCGCCAAAGATGTCGGGGAGGCTGATCGTACCCACGGACACCTATGGGGCCGGCAGAGCAGGCCCCTTGTGGTTCCGAGGGGGGCGGAGATCGCACGAAGAGTGGATCGAGGCGAGGCACACGAGCAGTTTACCCAGCTTCGGAGCTCTCCGGAGAGATAAAACTCCTACTGCTGCTTGTTTGATCTATTCTGTTCTTGCTAGGGAGCAATGAGAGCTACAAAACCTAGCGTGAGTGTCTCTGGTCTCTGGTGAGTCGAATGAACCGAACTAACCGAACTCGGCGAACCCTTTCTACGTTGCACCGGGCCTCCTTTTATATGCTCAAGGGGTCTCCGGCAGGTGGCAACATAGACGAGGGTACAAATGTAAAACAGGATTGGTACACCTACTTGAACGGTGGTACAGTGCAAAATACCTAACTCGACGGCAAGGGACAAAAGCAATAAATGCCCGTCATTGTCGCCCAAACAAAGGCAACAGAGAGGCCGTCAGTGCGCCTCCGCCGCCACGATGGCAAGCTTGTCGGCGCCGCTTATCGCTGCTCTCCGGCTGGCTGCACCTGCCGACACGCCGCGCATGGAACGGTCCCATGGCGACACGTCGGCTGGGTGAGCTGGAGCGGAGGCGGAGAGAAGTTGCATGTCGCGGCAAGCTCCTTGCCGCGGCCGAATCCTGTCGCTACCGGAGGCTTGTCGCGCTCGATCCTTCCCGGCAAACTCCTCTTGCCGGGCCTTGTCTTCTGCGTGCTCGAGGTGGCCTCCCCGACAAGCTCCTCTTGTCGGGGCCTTGTCTTCTCAATCAAATACTTTGTTCTTGAATGGCTCCAAAGGAGCCACGGAGGATATTGGCGGTGACGAGGCAAACCTTGCCGCGGGGTGCTGCAACTGGCCGTGCATGAGTACGGGATACTAGGGTACCCCTACTCTAGTACACCGACACAATGGCGCCCAGTTTTTGTAATTTGCTTCTTCGTTGCGCTTTATGATCACTGGCGGTGAACTTCGATGCCTAGTGGATGTAATATATCATAAATCCTTTATTGTATAGTGTAGGTGTATTCTAATTTACTATGTCATAATTTATTTATTGTATATAGTAGGTTTGTTCTTAATTCCTACTAGTTACCGTATATGCAATCATTCGCTATCTGGAAAAAACGGGAACAATCTGATGTAGTCGATCAGGCCAAAACATTTGCATCTAATGGTCCTGCATTTTAGCGGGCCACAATTGGGTCGGCCCACAACTTTCTTGTGCCTGAAAGGCCATTGGGGCCCTTCACACTGTGCGCCAGGCCCACAACTTACACAGGCCTACATTCGGCCCAAAGTTTAGTTGCGCCTTCAGTGGACCCAATGCTTAGTTGGGCCCATGTAGCTTTGGGCCATCAACAAGCTGAATATTCTGTTGGCCTGTTACGGCCCAGAAGATACCATTGGCCTTTAGCAGGCCAAAATGCATGTTGGGCCTCAAGTTTCAATAGTCGTCCAAAGGCCTTTAGGAAGCTGAAATGTAGTCTGGGCCATTATTGGCCCAGTTATATGACGGGCCATTACCAAACTGAAACATATCTCGGGCCTTAGTTGGCCAACTGATATCATGGGCCTTTAGGCCGAAAGCTTAGTAGAGGCATCAACGGGCCGAATTATACGAGAGGCCATTAACAAGCCCAAAGTCACGTTGGACTGAACTGTTGCCACCTTGATCACGGGTCGTTAGTGGGCCAGATGTTGCGTCGGACCATATATGGCCCATGGGCAGCACGGGCCATTCCCAGGCTCAAAGACACACCAGGCTGAAATGGGCCCATGTCTACATCGGGCCTCTAACAGGCTGAAATGTCACTGGGCCATAATTGGGCCCAAATACTCGGCGAACAATTAACGGGCCAGATCTGGCTTTGGGCCATACATGGGCCATGTTTAAGTAGGCCATTAGTGGGCCGGCCCACTAGTACCTAAGTAAATACTACGGGCCTTTGACTGGGCCGGCCTTTTTAAACTTTATGGGCTCTGTTAGGCCCTACCACATGTCGACGTATCATAGGCACGTCTCCCCCATTGGATGGACGACATATGGCCCACCGAGGAGCCGACGCGTGTTTCCTCTGATCAATGATGATTTTACACGTGGAAAATCCCCATTAGTCCGGGCTATTAACGGGTTATCGGATCCAAACCGAAACCCGATAGCTTAACAGCGACCTGTTACGGTGGATGCCACGTGTCGGTTACCCTTGACGAAAGCACTTCCATGACGCGCCATTTATCATCATGGAAGTGCACACTTCCGTGATGATAATTTTGGCATTGTGATGGAACACTTCTATGACATCACATGTATGACTATCTTGATTCTGTCATAAAATCGTCATGGATGTACATGCATGACAGAAAACGTGACCTACTATGACAAACGCGTATTATCATGGAAGTGGTTTCTTTGTAGTGTTGGGGGAGGTGCCCCGGTATCGTGTCACCATCACTTTTGTTATCTTTACCTATCTTAGTTCGATCCTTAGTTATTTTGTGATTTAGCACAATAAAATTTTAGTATGATCTATTTTCGAGTGCTAGTTTCATGATCTATCTATCTATCTATGTAATCGAGTTGAGAGTTATATATAAAGATTAGTTTGAGTTTCTGCTTGTTTAATTTTTTTTGTTTCAATCAAAATAAAGGAAATAATGAAAAAGATCATATGCCAATCTTATGGAAAGTGATGACATTACATAAGTATAAGTGGTAAAATTTATTGAAAGTTGACAAACATAGCATTAGTCAATGATGCAATTCATGAAATAGTTAATAAGGGAATAGAAGATTCACATGCAAATACACTATCTTGGACATCTTTTATGATTGTGAGCCCCCATTAAGTATTTGATGACAAATTGTTGATGTTGGACAAGGAAGATAACGTAAGGATTTCTGTTTGTTCATATTATCATAGAAGTTATATTGTGATAGATCCTCGAACATGTGGTGCTTGTCCAATATCTTTGCTAGCCAAAAATCCGCACCAAGTAGAGATACTACTTGTGCATCCAAAAACTTTAAACCCAATCTCAAGTTATGAGAGTCAACTAAACCTACCTATGGATTGAATAAGATCCTTCAAGTAAGTTGTCATCGGTGCTTAAGGAAATAAAAATTGCTTCTAAATATGTATGAGCTTTTAGTGCAAGAGAAAATAAGCGTTGTACAAATTGTGATGGAAAAGTAATAAAAGCGATGGACTGCATAATAAAGATTGCTATCATAAGGGGCAATATAACATGACGTTCTTTTGCACAGAGAGTGTGTGCATGCAAAAATAAAAGCGCATGACAACCTCGGCTTCCCTCTGCAAAGGGCCTATCCTTTACTATTATGTATTTACTTTTTGTGCAAGAGTCAATAGTGTCTCCTCTATTCCTTTTTTTATTTTTCTCTTTTGCAAGCATCATGTGGTGGGGAAAGATCTAGGCACATATATCCAGTTGGATATGAGTGATCATGAGTTATTATTGTTGACATCACCCTTGAGGTGAATAATTTGGGAGGCGAAATTATAAGCCCCTATCTTTCTATGTGTCTCGCTGAAACTTTTTTCTCCATATATATGTTGTGAGTGTTAGCAATCATAGAAGAATAAATGACGGTTGAGTATGTGGACTTGCCAAAAAAGCTCCGACACGAGACCCTTCCTAAAAATATGATGAATTGCAATTGCATTATTGACTGACAACATAGTTTGTTAGTTTCCAAGAAAGTTTATTCCTTATACTTGGATGTTGTGATGAATTGTTACTTGCTCATGAGAAGTTTTATGATAAAGTTTATTGCTCTTATAATAATGATCATGATGCTACTATGTCCGTATTTTGTTTTATAGACACCTCTCTCTAAACATGTGGACATTATTATTGATATCGACTTTCGCTTGAGGACAAGTGAGGTCTAAGCTTGGGGGAGTTGGTACGTCCATTTTGCATCATGTTTTCCTACTGTGATTTTATTCAATATAACACTTTATGGACTAATGATAATGGCTTTTCTCTCATAATATGCAAGGATTACACGAAGAGGGAGAATACCGGCAGCTAGAATTTTGGAGCTAAAAAGCTATACTAGAGATACCTATTTTGCACATCTCCAAATGAGCTGAAATTTTACGGAGATTTATTTTGGAATATATAATAGGTTTTGGACAAAAGAAATACCAGAGGGGGCCACCCAGGTGCCCACTAGGTACCAGGGCGCGCCTACCCCCTAGAGTGGCATGGTGGGTAGTGGGGACCCTCGCCAGCCTCCGGTGTCCATCTTCTGGTATATAAGCCCATTTTTCCCTAGAAAAACTAAGGAGAGGACTTTCGGGACAGAGCACCGCCGCCTCGAGGCAGAACTTGGGCAGGAGCACTTTTGCTCTCCGGTGGAGCGATTGCGCCAAGGATAACGCCTTCCAGGAGGGGGAAATCGAAGCCATCGTCATCACCAACAACCCTCTCATCGTGGGAGGGCCAATCTTCATCAACATCTTCAACAACACCATCTCATATCAAAACCCTAGTTCATCTCTTGTGTTCAATCTTTGTATCAAAACCTTAAATTAGTACCTGTGGGTGACTAGTAGTCTTGATTACATCTCGTAGTTGATGCTATATGGTTTATTTGGTGGAAGATTATATGTTCAGATCTATGATGCTATTCAATACCTCTCTGATCTCTAGCATGAATATGTTTCGTGAGTAGTTAGTTTTGTTCTTGAGGATATGGGACAACTCTTGTCATAAGTAATCATGTGAATTTGGTATCCATTTGATATTTTGATGATATGTATGTTGTGATTCCCTTAGTAGTGTTATGTGAACATCGACTACATAACACTTCACCATCTTTGGGCCTAAGGGAATGAATTGTGGAGTAGTTATTAGATGATGGGTTGCTAGAGTGATAGAAGCTTAAACCTTAGTTTACTGCGCTATTAGTAAGGGGCTTATTCGGATCCATATATTTAATGCTATGATTACATTTTATCTTAGTTCTTCTTTCATAGGTGCGGATGCTTGCGAGAGGGGTTAATCATAAGTGGGAGGCTTGTTCAAGTAAGAACAACACCCAAGCACCGGTCCACCACTGGTATAGCGAGCTGCTATACAAACGGTTTTTAACCCCTTATCGCGACAGCATTTTAAACTGTTGCCTTGCTAGTGTGGGCGGTAGGGGGGTCCTTCCCACATGACCCGAAAAATGTCGGGGATAGGGAGTAGGAATGCATACGTTTTCAGAACAAAGTGTATGCAATGCCAGCATGTATCCAAAATGCGATTATCACACAAATGTTTATGATATGTCGAATATGCCAAACGCTCCATCCTTGCTACTCGTGTGTGCTGGCATTACCATCGGAGTCGGTATTCTGTGCTGCTACGTTTACGATGCACGCCCTCATCACAAATAGTTCACGATTATAGAATGTGTATGATAAGTGGACAATCACACACATTCACTTCTCCCAGACCATATGCGATAAATAATTAAGAAGATTAGCTAATCATCGTACGAGTGTCGGATAGGATTACAAAACATTGAACCATTGTAACACTGTCGTACATGATAACTATCGCACACACTATTCAATGGTGCAACGTTTGCGATGAGTACCACATCAGAAACAATTCGTGATTGTAAAGCGTGTATGATAAGGCGACTATCACAAACATTTAGTTTTGTTGCATCGTTTATGATATTGTCTGCCATCACCCAGGCTTTGTAAACGGCAACTGTGTGCATGGTCGCACACATTTCCTCTGAGTGAACCTTGTCGGATTATGGTGTATATCACACATGTTTGGTTTTTACGAACCGTGTGCGCTTAAGGACCAGCAGAGCATGATTTCACCTTAAATTGTTGTTATTTAAAATTGTACCAAATTTGAATTTTAAAGTAGGCTATAGCTTTATTCATATCCATCAGGTTCAAACGACCAATGCATTATTTGATTCACATGTACATATGTTCAAGAATTACATAAGCACCAAAAAAGAATGATGAACCATAGTTGTATACTTGTACTATTAAAGAATGTAAAGACAGAGGCGAAAGAAATTTTGGTTCTTCAACAAGGTGAAGCGGAATGCCCATATTGTGCCCTCCTCCATGCAGAAGGCACACACGACTCTAGTCCAACCCCTTGTGATGGTCGACCGCCCATCCTTCACTATCTTCATGATCACAACTAGATAGTCATCGTGTTCTGGTAGAAATACTTTAACCTTTCCATGCCCACCGACCATGTAGTTTGAGAGGTAATCTTGAGTAAACTGCTTTGGGAACCACTTCAAAGGAAAAAGATTCAGACATTGTCATCTAACACAACTTATTACGGGCAGTAAAAAGAAGGCTGCAGAGTACTTACTTACCATCGTGCAGTTCACTGTTGTCTTGGATAAAGTGTAAACCAATAGTTTAATTGCCATGTTTTGACCCATTTTACTAACAATCTTTATCGGCTTCCTCACTTGATGTTGTTTCAACAATATCTCATGCCCCATATGCGTAAAGGGTCGAAGCGCAGATCTTTACCAGTGATATATGTACCTAAAAGCACCATGTTAATATTAGAAGCTAAACAACAATTGCACAATGATGTAGTACAACAACCCCTCCGTCCCATTATATAATATATTATAACATCCAATATACTCACATATCGGATGAATTAACATCTTATATTATGGGCCGGAGGGATTTTATTGCATTTTTACAAATTATTGGCCGATTAACTGCAGTTAACTGATGCTATGCTATTGTTGTTGCTCTTCTACGTATATCTAGACATCATCAGAACATTAAGGTGACACTCTTCCTTGTTTCTATGTAGCCTAGGATTGCATATTTAGACATTTAGTACAGTGCATGTTTCTATGTAGCCTCAAGTATATTAGATATGGCCCTAGTTAACCTACCGATAAATGGGTTACAGATATATTTAGTTATAAGTCCCATCATGGACTAAACCCTTACCAGCCCCCGGCCTATATGGTACCAGCTACCGATATCCTGAATAGTGAGTATATATAAGCCATGGTATGAATCTAACCGTGATGGAAAACAACAATCGTTGCCAAAATTATCCTGTGTAAGTACATCTATCGATGCAACAAACCCTGCGTGTGTTGCCCAGACCGTGCACACGCTCAAGAGCAAAGTTGCAACGTCCAAGTCAAGACCAAACAAGAAGAGATCGACTCTTTAAGGAATCAAAGGGTGGATCAAGAAAACCAAGATAAGCTAAAGGAGCAAGATACCACCAAGGAAAAAACCTCCCTTGCCGGCTAGGCAAGCCTAGCAAGGTCGAGGTTGCCCTGAAGACAAGTCTCAAGACCGTCCCGATAGGCCTGCCGGGCACAATGGAGAGCGGACTACCCCGCCAAGGCTCCACCGCTCCACCTCACAACAACGCAAGTCACCGATTGGTGTGTCCAGCCCGAAGGTGACTAAGGGGTTGTTATCTGGCACATGGAAGCCACTTCCTACAGAAATCACATGTGAATGACACCCGTCTTGAGACGTGTCACGCAGGCAGGCGAGAAGGTGGCCGAACGGCCCGGCAAGGCTTGCCGGGCTGCACTACGATGTGACACTAAGTAGCGCATTTAATGCGCCCTAACCTGCCTACAGAGTTAGGTATGATAACATTGTTCGCTATCTAATCAGTACACAATGACTGATTTGCCATTGTGGTGACCCCTTGATCTATAAAAGGAGGGCCATGGCAACCATAGAAAGGATTCAGACCCTTGCACACTCATACACGCGTAGCCGCTCTCGCCCTGAGGCAACCTTGTCGGGCTAGAGCGTTGCGTCTGTCGGTGTCCTGGGAACGGGGGTACCCAGACTTGCCTGCCTGCGGCCCATGGCGTGGCTCCATCAATGGCCCGCTATGGCCCAGCTTTAGCAACAACAACTCAAGACCCTCGCGAGGGGCCAAGCCTTGCAAGGTGGACGACACCAAGACCTCCCTGGGGGGCGGCCTCGTTAGGCTGACTCCCGAGGAGCGGAGATATCTATGCAAGGTGCACCTCGCGAGGTTCATATGACGTGAGCCATGACGATCAAGGCTAGGCAGGCGCGCCAAAGATTGAAGTGTACCAGTTTCCACTTTGGTGCTAAGGAGGCAAGTGCAGGCGCAGGGTCCCGAGGAATCAAGCAAAGGTTTCCATATCGGTGCAACAAGACCAAGACCTCCAGGACGGCAGGACGGAGGTCATCGCAGAGCCCACCACAGTGTCACCACCAGAGACTTTTGCAGGCGAAGACTACTTTTGTCAGGATAACTTTTACTAGTTGTCTCCCTTCAAATTTGGCCGTTGTGGGATCCCTTCATGCGTACATTTGGGAAGAGGACCAAGGCCACTATAAATAGGACTTATCCACCACCATAGAGGAGACGGATCGGTTCCACCCTAACCACCTCACCAGCTCATCGAGATCAAGAACACCTCACCTCCTGAGGCTGTTCCGCCATTGTACTAGTTCATCCTCAGCCCCTCGAGGCAATCCACCACAAAGCTGGAGTAGGGTATTGCACCGCAAGGTGGCCCGAACCAGGATAAACTAATGTGTCTCTTGTCCCTTGGGTTCGTCGAGCTAGGCCGTGGAATCATCGAGCAGGCAGACTGGGAGAGGAGATTTCTGCGCACGCACCCCAGAGTTCGAACCTCTCAAGGGTCTGCGGAACCCTGAATCCGACAGCGTCTCCACCACAATCCCTCGTCAATCCACCAAAGCCGGAGTAGGGTTTTACGCCTCGCGGCGGCCCGACACTGGGTAAAACTGCCCGCGTGATCTCTGATGTGCTGCGCTACGCCCTCCGCTCTTTCTGCAATGTGCTCATCCCCCTTGCCGAACCACAAGGGGCTGATGGCCCCATAGGTGTCCGTGGTTTCCCACGACATCTTTGGCACCCCAGGTAGGGGGAAGCGCTTGCGCGAACCCGAGAAGCGTACGCAGCATGTCATCTTCACCATCATTTCCTTCATCGACGACTTCATCTTCCATGGCGCCCCAGAAGAAGCCCGCTGCTGCAGCTCGCCCGTCCACCTTGAAGGCCCCATCACACGCAGCCGCCAATGCCGCGGGGGCCACGGGGACACACAGAGACGTGGACACTACGGGGGACGTGGTCGGCGTAGACGGCATCGTCACCACCTCCCCTGCGACCGAAGCGGGAGCAGGAGGCACCGGAGGAGGATAGCATGAGCAACATCCCAGCGGCCACGCTCCACAAGATGCAGGGGATAGATCATTCCGACCGCACCTCTCTGCCCCACCGAAGGACGCAGACACAGTGGTGGCGCTTGCTCTGGGGCGAACCGCGACCCGTCGGCCACCCCAGCCGTGAATGCGACCGCGGGGCACACGCCACCCCCGGAGCGAGCAGACCGAGCCAATGCGCTGAACTAAGCCGCCGACCCCCAAGCACATCTACCTCGCCACCACGCAACCCTAGCGACTGGTTCGCGACGACAAGAGCACGGCGCTGCCACTATCGGCACCGTCAGAAGCCAGGGGACGTTACGATCAATGTCGTCACCCATACCGAGCACCGCTTCGGAGGCCATGGTGTGGGCCCAACTCCTGCTGAGATTTCTGCTGGCAGTCGATCAGATGGATGAGTGGAGAGCCACCATCCAAAGTCTGATTGGTTTTGCCGAGGCGGGAGGATCACAACGAGCAGGCCCGTCACTGCCTCCACAGGCGGCGACAACGGCCCGAGCTACTGGCCGTCCCGAAGGGGCCACCCCCACGTTGCGGTCCCCTCTGTGGTAGCCAACGCAGGGGCCGTAGCTAGAGCTGCGTGACCAAGAACCCGATGATGTCTCGATGGCTTCACCCGACCAACGAGCGCGGCGGGACCCGCGGCAAGCCCTGGAAGACAGGCGGAGGGAATACGCATGCGTCACCACCGAACGACGCCATGACACCCGCCACCAGTCTGATAGGCGCAATGGCCCCGACGTCGACGAGCCCACGCTCGATGAAGGTGGGTACCTACCTTTTGAGGTTGGGTGCCCCGCCTTCACTCGTGAGTTGCGGCAAGTCCGTTGGCCATCCGCTCACACGTTCAAGCCGGAAATATCAGAGAAGTATTCTGGGAGACTGAACCCGGCAGAGTTCTTGAGCATCTACACCATCGCTGTTCAAGTTGCCGAGGGAAGAGACGAGAAGGTGTTCGCCAACTACTTCCCTTTGGCACTCAAGCCAAATGTGACATCTTGGCTGATGCACTCACCGGAGAACTCCATTTCGACCTGGGCTGACATGTGCCATGAGTTTGTTGGCGCCTTCACGAGCGGCCATCAAGAACCAGGGCGGCCCAACGACTTGCAGCTCCTCCCGCAGAAAGAAGGAGAAAGTTTGCAGAAATACATGTAGAGATTCAGGCGAGTACACAGGAACATACCGGACATCCACCCTGTAGCTGTGATAGTTGATTTCCAGTCCAACGTGCGCAACCGTCGGATACGTTCTAGGATGAACGTTCGGTTGCCAAGACTGTGAAGGAGCTATACACTCTGGTGGATAAGTGTGCTCGGGTGGAGGAGGGGAGGCGACTCCCTGGAGAAGAAGACAACATCGACATCGACTCAGAGGACAACGACTCCACCAATCAGAAGAAGAACAAGAAGCGCAGCAAAAAGCGCAAGGATAGGGCAGTGATGACCGTTGAAGGATCGAGCACACCTAGTACCAGTAAGAAGGCCAAGACCGAGGTTCCAGGCAAGGAAGTTGCCGCACGCACTGATTGTCGGGAAGCTGCGGCTGCCGAGAAGGCTAGGAAGGGTGATGGGCCATACTGCAAGATCCATCGGACCAAGGGCCACGATCTTCGGGAGTGTCATCAGGTTGAGCAACTCCTCAAGAAGTAGAGGGCTGAGTACGAGAAGCGTGATAAGGAGAAAGAGCAAGATGGCATTAGCACGAAGCGCTGAGGTGGCAGAATGGGTCGCCCCGGTAAGGCTCCGTAGAATCAAGGAAAACCCGCCAAGGGCCATGAGAAGAAGGATTGTGATGACGAGAGTAATGGAGAAGATGAAGAGGAAACCAGCGAGCAGGAGTTCCAGAAAGCCAGTGACGCCCTATGCATTGACGGGGGTGCATCTTTGCACTCCTCTCACCGCCAACTTAAACAGTGGGCGTGTGAAGTCAATGTCGTGGAGCCAGCGGCAGATTCCCGGAAGCCGCTCAAGTGGTCCCGCATGCCCATCATCTTTGATGAAGAGGATCACCCTGACCGCACCACCGCGGTAGGGTGCTTGCCATTGTTGGTCTCACCAACAATCCGCAACCTCAAGGCCACAAAGATGTTGGTTGACGGCGGGGCCTGGTTGAATCTAATTTCTCCAAAGGTCATCAGCAAACTCCAGATAGCAGAGGAAGAACTCAAGGTTACCGACACATTTCAAGGGATCAACCCCGGCAGGAGTCGTCCTAAGGGGAAGATCACACTACCAATGACATTCGCGGGAGAGTTGAGTTACCGGACTGAGAAGATCATGTTTGATGTGGTCGACCTCCCCCTGCCTTACAATGGAATCCTTGGTCGCCCAGCTCTAGCCAAATTCATGGCGGCATCACACTATGCCTACAACACTCTGAAGATGCCAGGGCCAATAGGCGTCATTTCCATTCCATCGGACAAGAAAGATGCAATCATATGCGTGGACAAGATGTACCGGGAAGCAGCCATGACAAAGCCCACGGAAGCCACTATTCCCGTCAAGGAAAGCAAGAAAAAGAGGAGAGATAGCAAGGATGCCACCAAGGAATCCGGTAAGTGTACCTCTTTAGAGTACGTCGCGCCTGTTGATGAGTTGCCGGAGAGTTCCAATAGCAAGAGATCCAAGGATGCCGCACCCGCTGTGAAAATGGTCCCGGCAGGGCTGGCTGGCGCTGATGGTACCTTCACTATCAGTGCCACCCTCGATGACAAATAGGAAAGCGTGCTCATTGCCTTCCTGCAGGCGAATGTCGATGTGTTTGCTTGGAAACCATCTGACATTCCTGGTGTTCCCAGGGAGGTAATAGAGCACCACCTTCCTGTCTGCCCACATGCCCGACCCGTCAAACAGAAGGTTCGAAAGCAAGCTTTGGAGCGGCATTAGTTCATTGCCTAGGAGATCAAGAAACTTGAGGCAGCTGGTCTGGTCAGAAGAGTACTCCATCCAACGTGGTTAGCAAATCCTGTGCTGGTGCGCAAGGCTAATGGGAAATGGAGGCTTTATACTGATTTCACATATCTGAACAAGGCATGGCCGAAGGACCCATTTCCCTTGCCGCACATCGACTAGATTGTGAATTCCACCTCCGGGTTTGACCTGCTTTCTTTCCTAGATGCATACTCTGGATACCACTAGATCTTCATGTCCAAGGAAGACGAGGAGAAGACCGCGTCCATAACCCCATGTGGCAAGTACTACTGTGTACGGATGCCCTTCGGGGTGAAGAGCACCGGATCCACTTTTGCAAGAGCAGTACAGATTGGCTTTGAGTCCTAGCTGCACACAAACATTGAAGCTTTCATGGATGATGTAGTGGTCAAGACCAAGCATAGATCAACCCTCATTCCTGACTTGGAAGAGACATTTGCAAATCTGCGCAAGATCGACTTGAAGCTGAACCCAGAGAAGTGTGTGTTTGGCGTTCCTTCTGGCAAGCTACTTGGCTTCTTTGTGTCCCAGTAGATATGGGTTTTTTTAATCTAAAAATATAAAACCAGCAAGTTAACTAGTAACAAAAGTGAGAAAAAACGGTATTGCAATGCTTGAAAATAAGGCCTAGGGTTCATACTTTCACTAGTGCAAAGTTTCTCAACAATGATAACATAATTAAATCATATGGAAATCCCTCAATGTGCGACAAAGAGTCACTCCAAAGTTCCTATCACGGAGAACATAAGATGAAATTGCTTGCAGGGTACGAAACCATCTCAGAGTTATTTTTCTGGTCAATCTTTTGAGCTATTCCTATAAGTGTCACAAACAGCCCTAGAGTTCGTACTAAAATAACACCATACGATACACATCAATCAACCCTAATGTCACCTAGATACTCCAATGTCACCACAAGTATCCATGGGCCAATTATACGATATGCATCAAACAACTTTGGATTCATAATATTCAATCCAACACAAAGAACCTCAAAGAGTGCCCCAAGATTTCTACCGGAGAAACAAGGTTGAAAACATGCATCAACCCCTATGCATAGATTACCCCAATGTCACCTCGGGAATCCGCGAGTTGAGTGCCAAAACATACATCAAGTGAATCAATAGAACACCCCATTGTCACCACGGTTATCCCACGCAAGACATAAATCAAGTGTTCTCAATCCATAAAAGTATTCAATCCGATAATAGTGAAACCTTAAAGGTAAAGCTCAATTAATCACAAGAAAGTAGAGGGGGAGAAACACCATATGATTTAACTATAGTAACAAAGCTCATGGTACATCCAGGTCGTGCCAAATCATGAACACGAGAGAGAGAGAGTGAGAGAGAGAGAGAGAGATCAAACACATAGCTACTGGTACATACCCTCAGCCCCCAGGGTGAACTACTCCCTCCTTGTCATGGAGACCGCCGGGATGATGAAGATCGCCTCCGGTGATGGTTTTCCCCTCCGGCAGGGTGCCGAAACTGGCTCCTGATTGGTTTTTCATGGCTACAGAGGCATGTGGCGGCGGACCTTCCGATCTAGGGTTCTTTTCTGAGGTTTCTATATTTATAATAATTTTTGGCGTCAGAGACAAGTCATGTGGTGCCTGAGGGCCCCACATGCCCTCAGGGCTCGCCCTGGAGGGTAGGGCGTGCCCCCCTGGCTTGTGGACTCCTCGGGACTCTTCTGGTCTAGCTCCGGTGCTTTGGTGGTCTCTTTTGGTCCATAAAAATCACCATAAATTTTGAGCCCATTCCGACAGCTTTTATTTATGCACAAAAAACTAAACCATGGTAGTTCTGCTGAAAACGGTGTCAGTCCAGGTTAGTTCTAATCAAATCATACCAAAACCATATAAAATTATTACAAATATGGTATGAATACTTCATAAATTATAGATACATTGGAGACGTATCAGCATCCCTAAGCTTAATTCCTGCTCGTCCTCGAGTAGGTAAATGATAAAAGAAAGAATTTATGAAGCGTGAATGCTACCTAACGTATTTATCAATGTAAACTTCTTTATTGTGGCATGAATGTTCAGATCCATAAGATTCAAAACAAATGTTTAATATTGACATAAAAACAATAATACTTCAAGCATACTAATAAAGCAATCATGTCTTCTCAAAATATCATGGCCAAAGAAAGTTATCCCTACAAAATCATATAGTCTGGCTATGCTCTATCTTCATCACATAAAATATTTAATCATGCACAACCCCGATGACAAGCCAAGCAATTGTTTCATACTTTTAATGTTCTCAAGCTTTTTCAACTTTCACGTAATACATGAGCCTAAGCCATGGATATAGCACTATAGGTGGAATAGAGTATGGTGGTTGTGGAGAAGACAAAAAGGAGGAGAAAATCTCACATCAACTGGGTGTATTAACGGGCTATGGAGATGCCCATCAATAGATATCAATGTGAGTGAGTAGGTATTGCCATGCAACTGATGCACTAGAGCTATAAGTGTATGAAAGCTCAAAAAGAAACTAAGTGGGTGTGCATCCAACTTGCTTGCTCACGAAGACCTAGGGCAATTTGAGGAAGCCCCTCATTGGAATATACAAGCAAAGTTCTTATAATGAAAAATTCCCACTAGTATATGAAAGTGACAACATAGAAGATTCTCTATCATGCATAACATGGTGCTACTTTGAAGTACAAGTGTGGTAAAAGGATAGTAACATTGTCCCTTCTCTGTTTTTCTCTCATTTTTTTCCTGTTTTTTTTTTGCTTGGGCTCTTTGGCCTATTTTTTTGTATTTTGGGCTCTTTGGCCTCTTTTATTTTTTATAAAGTCTGGAGACTCATCACAACTTGTGAGGGAATCATAGCTTCCATCATTCTTTCCTCACATGGGACAATGCTCTAATGATGATGATCATCACACTTTTATTTACTTACAACTCAAGATTTACAACTCGATACTAGAACACAAGATATGACTATGTGAATGCCCCCGGCGGTGTACCGGGATGTGCAATGATCAAGAGTGACATGTATAAAAATATGAACGGTGGCCAAGCCACAAATACTATGCCAACTACATGATCATGCAAAGCAATATGACAATGATGCACTACAAAAAAAATACACTTCCGTGATGATACGTGTTTGTCACAGTAGGTCACGTTTTTTGTCATGCATGTACATCCATGACGATTCTATGACAGAATCAAGATAGTCATACCTATGTTGTTATCATCACGGAAGTGTCCACTTCCATGACAATACCAAAATTATCATCACGGAAGTGTCCACTTCCATGAAAATAAATGGCGCGTCATGGAAGTGCTTTCGTCAAGGGTAACCGACACGTGGCATCCACCATAACGGGTCGCCGTTATGCTATCAGGTTCTGGTTTGGATCCGATAACCCGTTAACAGCCCGGACCAATGGGGATTTTCCACATGTAAAATCATCATTGGATGGAGGAAACGCGTGTCTGCTCACCGTTGGGACAGATGTCATCCACTCATTGGGTGAAGGTGCCTATGATATGTCGACACGTGGCACGGCCCAACAGAGGCCCATTCCTGTGAAAAGGCCGATCCGTTTGACTTGGTCAAAAGGTAGTGGGCCGGCCCATAGAAAGCATGTTAACGGCCTGTTCGCATATAGCCCATTTATAGCCCGCTAACTCAGGGCCCGTTACGGCCTATCTGTATTAAGCCCAGTAGCGTCATCTGGGATGTCCTATATGATTTCAGCCAATTGTAACTTCCGGCCCATGTATGGCCCATGACGTCTTTCAGCCCATATGAGGCCCTTTGAAACTCTTGGCCCATTAACAGCCCGTGGTGAAACTCGCCCGAAATGAACAGTGTATCACATTATACCCACTAACGACACATTATTCCATTGGGCCGTTTCCAGCTCGTGTTATCTTTCGGCCTTCTCAGGGCCCATTTATTCTTGGGCTCATTTCCAGCATTCGGTTACTTACGGCCCGTTACTGGCCTTTTCTGCTTGTGGGCCAAATTCAGCCCATGGTTACAGTCGGCCCGTTTGTGGCTCGTTAATCCGTTAGGCCGTTTTCATAGCGTCATCAAATACGGTCGATTAATGATGGCCCGTTATGGTCGGCCCATGAATGTACGATTCCAACTCTAGCCCGTTTACGGCCCATAATGTGGTCCGTTATTGGCCCATGTTTGGCCAATCCATCATACGACCCGTAGAAGGCCCATTGATGCTACGCCCCGTAGAGGGCCCATTGTTTCTACGACCCGTAGAAGGCGCATTGTTTCTACGGCACGTAGGAGGCCCAGGCTCACTACAGTAAATATGTAGCCCATGATTATTGTGTCCTAGTTTTAAAAAATAGGTTATTGCGGCCACTAGCAAACTGTGGAAAAAAACTGCACTGACTACAAGCAAACAAATAAACAATACAGTAAGGAAATAAATAAGCAAGCAACTTACGCTAGGCTATCACAGCTATTACACATATGACATCCACTGGGCATGAAAGTTCGCCACCAGTGCAAATATAGGGAACAAAGCAGCATATCACATACACTGGTTGTCAAAGTTGCCGACCAGTGCAAATAAACGCCGCAGCAAAACAAGTCCAGAACTGAAACCACTTCAGAAGAGCTCAAGGAACAATATCACAGGTACCCATAATGTCGGCAAGATGCTTAGCAAGCTTATTAACTTTCTCTTGTTTGGTGCTTAAATCCTCCAGTGCTTCTTTGTTGCACAAGAAAGTATGCATCTGAATTCTCTGAGGGACTTCCTCGATCCTTTGGCTTCTGTCATGAGAACATCCGATCGATGTCTTTCAACTTGAAGTTGAGACTCAAGAAGCTGAACTGATTCAGGCGGTGAGTTCAAGAAATTTGGTGCCGTGATAGTGGTCGATGCTTTCGAACACTACATCAAGACAGGACTTTGGGGTTGTCTCAGTGTCTTCAATATAGTTTTTCTCAGCTTTCTTGGAGACCAACAGGGCTGTCTCACTATCTTGAACATTATCTACATTACTTCCATTACCATTGCATAACGGGGTACTCTTCTCCAATATTTTATCCGCATTCTAATAGAGAAATAAACAGACACATCACAGGTTTACCATGTTGTATATGAAAACTCATTTTGGTAAACTAGTTCGATAGTAAGGTGGACGGGATAACAGGATGAAACAAACATATATTTATGTAGCATGGTCACTTTATGGTCTATATCATTCTAGTTTATGTTGCCAAAACAAGATAGAGACAGTTCAAATCATATATATTTAAGACAAAGCAGCATAGACGGAATATAAGTGTGGGAAACTACACAGCAATAACAACACTTGTAATGTGCATGGCATGAGAACATAACTGTTTATTCAATTGAAACTGAAATCAACATAGAGCAAGTTACAACAGCAAACACGTTAAAGAAACAGGTTTAAAACATACTGTTGCACCATTGGAGTTTCAATTGCATCCTTCAAATTTGAAATTACTTGGTATGAGTAAATACAAAGGATGCAAGAGCAAAGGAGTATGAACCATAGCTACGGAACCTGACCTAAGAACAGTTCTTCTTCTGCTTTAAGTGTTGACTTGGGGTTTGGAGTGGTGGTCCTCGTGCTTTGGGCACTGAAGTTGCCTTACTAACTGCTCATGTTTGGGTGCTCTGTGGTGGAGACGGTGTTGTGTCAACTAGAACTGGGTTACTATCTGCTGGGGTTTGGGTTAGAAGGGATGTAGCTGGTTCTCTAGCCAACTGGGTAGGGGTACAATCTGCGTGAGTCTGGGTTATGTGTGGCGGAGCTAGTTCTTGGGAAAGTACAACCGTGGTTCTATCTGCATCGACAGGTAGCATGATCTTTTCTGAAGACCGTGTTTTTACTCCCACAGATACTGCCATCACCCTCTCCAATTCAAATGGCTGATAAACAAGAAAATTTATTGAATGTAAAGACATTGTAAGATAGACAGGTGCAATGGATAGTATGGAAGAAAACAGGGCATGAAATAATTCACATTTATGTTGTCTAACCAAACAGAATAGCATGACATAATTTCACATATATGATGGCTAATTAAACAGGATAGCATGACACAATTTCACATGTATGATGGCTAATGAAACAGGTTAGAATGACATACTTCAAAATATGATGACTATGTAAACAGGATGAGATGATATAACTATATTATGTCTTTAGAAAATGGGTTGTCATGCCATAATTCAGATATATGTTGTCTATGTAAACATCATGGCATGATATAATTCAAATATATGATTTATATACTAAGCAAGTGAGCAGAGGTCAACTAAGGAGATGGCATTTCATATTGTGTATATGATGTAAAAACTAAGCATTGCAAGACAACATATGCATGATATGAGTAGTATGACCCTGCCAAGTTTGAGCATACACCTCAGGGGGATAATAGGACTGGTCATCTGCCTCTGAATCCTCCTCTGAGGAGCTATCTGTAACCAACAAGATATCTGCTTGGCGAGTAGCATTATACGCTCACGAAGACCTTGTTTTCACTCCGGATTTGTCCATCACCAATTCAAATGGCTGATGCACAGGAACAATAGTCGAATATACAAACATTTTCGACAAATGCAATGAGTAATACAAAAAAAAGGATGGCATGATATAATTCACATATATGATGCTTGGCTAAACAGCATGGCACTGCATAATTCACATACATACTGCCTTGTAACAAGATAGCATTGCATAATTCACATATATAATGTCTTGCAACAAGATGGCATTGCAAAATTCACATACATGGTAATTAGACACTAAACAAGTGGCATTCACACAAAGCATGTCTAAACTAAGGAAATGACATGCCAATGCAAGACACCATATGCACGATATGAGCAATATAACCCTGCCAAGTTAGAGCATGCACCTCAGGGGGGAAATAGGACTGGCCATATATCTCTGAATCCTCCTCTCATGAGCTATCTATAACCAGCAAGACATGCACTTCATCAGATAGCATTGTCTGCTCTGAAGACCTTGTTTCCACTCCAGATTTTTCCATGACCGTGTGGAATGGCTGATGCACAAGAAGAGTAATTGAATGTACTAAACATGTTGGCAAATTTAATACGTAATAAAAATGATGGCATGATATAACTCACATATAAGATGACTAGCTAACCAGGGTGGCATTGCAAAATTTTGTGATGCCTGGCCAAATAAGTTTGAGCATTAGTTTGGACCTGACTCGGAGTCTAATAGGTGAACAGGACGATAAAGTAGCATGTCATCATATTACGCAATGCATAATGTAAGCAGACACGAAAGAGTGCGACCTCTCTTGCGGACCCGTGTAGTCCTCAAGGTCATCTGCTCAGTTGATGATGGTAATGCAGCTGTCGTGGCTGCCGGTGGCGGGGAAGAAGGTCTGTGGCGGCAAAACACAGTCTGGAGGGCGGATCCCTGCTGTGGTGAACCCTTCCGTCGTTGGAGCAGCTGAGCTGGGGTGGAACATAGTGCAGCAGGAGTGGGACGAACCACAGAAGGTTTTCTTTGACACATATCTGTAACAGAAGTAATTGTGTAAGGCTTGTTTGAATTTGAGGATTGTAACAATGCGGGGATAGGAGATACACAGGAATAGGATAGGAATGCACGTGTAAAACAGAGAATTTAAAAACATAGGATTTCTGCCAATCTGGGTGTTTGGTTCACAAGAATTGGAAGATCACAGGATTCAAAGAAGCATGGTGAGATTAAGTCAAACCATAAGAAAATGTACGGTTATAATGCTATTATGCTAGTATCTATTAGTCTTGTGCTTCATGAATAGGAATTTGAAAAGGAGGACAAGTGAAAATTAAAATTCCTATGGTTTTTCTTTCAAGGAGACACTAAAGGAACAAATCCTACAGTTTTCATTTGCTCCATTCCTTTCAACCAAATGCATGAATAGTAGTACCATGGGAAACTTTCCAATTCCTATGTTTTTCCTTCACTTTTCCTTTCAAGCACTGGCGATTTTAGTAGGCAGGCTTGAGCAGGGAAAAGCCTACACTCAAAAAATGTTTTGATCCACTTCTACTACTTTGGACCCAGGCCACTACCCTACTAGCTCAACTCCCAGGCCCATGTACAAATGCACAGCTCGAACGCGTAGAGTTAAATAATGATGGCCTTCAAGAGAGTCCATCACGGATAGCTAAGTTGCCTGGTGAGGGAGTCCTGGACTAACGGGTCCTCGGGCGTCCGGCCTGTTAGTCATGGCCGGACTGATGGTTGCGAAGATATGAAGACCGAAGACTGCACCCATGTCCGGATGGGACTCTCCTTGGCGTGGAAGGCAAGCTTGGCGACCAAATATGTAGATTCCTTTCTTTGTAACCGACCTTTTGTAACCCTAGATCCTCCCGGTGTCTTTGGGTTTAGCTACTGGTACATACCCATAGTCATACAGGCTAGGCTTTTTGGGTTTAGCCATTACGATCTCGTGGTAGATCAACTCTTGTAATACTCATATTCATCAAGATCAATCAAGCAGGAAGTAGGGTATTACCTCCATAGAGAGGGCCCGAACCTGGGTAAACACCGTGTCCCCTGTCTCCTGTTACCATCGACCTTAGACGCACAGTTCGGGACCCCCTACCCGAGATCCGCCGGTTTTGACACCGACATTGGTGCTTTCATTGAGAGTTCCACTGTGTCGTCCCTTAAAGGTTTGATGGCCCCTTCAATCATCAACGACGATCTTGTCCAAGGCGAGACCTTCCTCCCTGGACAGATCTTCGTGTTCGGCGGCTTCGCACCGCGGGCCAACTCGCTTGGCCATCTGGAGCAGATCGATAGTTACGCCCCTGGCCACCAGGTCAGATTTGGGAGCCTGAACTACGTCGCGGACATCCGTGGAGACTTGATCTTCGACGGATTTGAGACCGCAGTGACCCCCCCTCCCCCTTGTCGCCCCAATGAACATGACTTAGATTTGTCATCAGACCGCATCCAGGAGATGGCTTCCGTAACTGCTCCGGCGTTAGATCCAGAGCAGACCGCACCCTCCGAGGACAGGAGGCTCAACCCTGCCATGGAGGTCGTAGATTCCGCGACGATGGAGCCGCACATAGTCCTAACATCACCCGATATCTGTGTCACCGGAATTCTGGACTCGTCTCCGGCTATAAGTTCCAAACCATATGGGTCCGCGGACATCGAACTTGATCGATCACCGATCTTCGAATTCAGTGCCGCAGACATCTTCCAGCATTCGCCCTTGGGTGATGTGCTAAATTTATTAAGAAATCTGTCCTTGGCGGGGGACTCACGGCCGAATTATGTCCGGTTTGAACTGGAGGCTGATGATGGGGGAGAATTTCGCTTCCCACCCACCACCCACTTCATAGCCACTGTCGAAGACTTAACCGACACACTTGACTATGACTCCGAAGACATCGACGGTATGGACGACGATGCTGGAGACGAGGAGGCCCAAAACCCACCATTCACTGGACAATGGACGGCCACTTCCTCATATGACGTATACATGGTAGATACGCCAAAAATAATAGCGGTGATGACAAGGAAAACCCCGTGAAAGAGGACCCTCCTAAGACACAACCAAAGCGCCGGCATCAGCGGCGCCGCTCTAAATCGTGCCATAGCAGAGATAGAAACACCGGCACAGGAGACGACAACACTCCGGATGGTGCCGAAGACAGAGAAGAACCCGATGAACAAACTGCAGAACAAGACAATCGGGAAGATGGGCAAGTCAGCCCTGACGAACAGGCCATAGAAGAAGACTCGGAGGACAGTAGTTACCATCCGCTCTCCGAGGAGGAGGTGAGCCTCGGCAACAAAGACTTCATCGTGCTTGAGGAACCTCTCGAGCAGGAGTGCTTTAAGCTTCAGCTAATTGCCACTGCGAGGAGCATGAAAAAGAAGCAACAGCAGCTTCAAGCTGATCAAGACCTGCTCATGACAGATGGATCGATGTCCTGGCAGCCGAGGAATACGGCCTCAAATGCCCAGTGAAAAGTTACCCGAAGCGCAAATTGCTACCTCAGTTCGATGATGAGGCGCCAGATCCCGCACCAGCATCACGCAATGCGGTTGATCGGCCACCGCGCGGTCGGGATAAAACGGCAACCTGAGCCGAAAACCAGACTGTCCCACCTCACCGTGAAGACAGGGATAAGACAGCTTGGGGATATAGATATGACCCTTGACAAGACCTGGACAGTAGAGCAGGACATACAAGATCGATCTACGGATCGCGAGGACGTGCCTTGACATGCGAGGACGGCTATCTATTCGGACATGACAAACCCAGTCACGCCCGGGCCAAAAACCGTAGACGGGCTCCATCGGAGCTACGTCGCGATGCGGCCCGATATAGAGGCGCCGCACACCCTCTTTGCTTCACTGACGAAGTAATGGATCATGAATTCCCAGAAGGATTCAAGCCCGTAAACATCGAATCATACGATGGCACAACCGATGCCGCGGTATGGATCGACGATTTCATTCTCCACATCCACATGGCCCGCGGGGATGATCTTCACGCCATCAAATACCTCCCACTAAAACTAAAAGGGCCAGCTCGGCATAGTCTAAACAGTCTTCCTGAAATTCCATTGGCAGCTGGGAGGACTTGGAAGAAGCTTTCCTTGAAAACTTCCAAGGTACTTATGTCCAGCCACCAGACGCCGATGACTTAAGTCACATAGTCCAGCAACCTGGAGAGTCAGCCAGAAAATTCTGGACTAGGTTCCTAACTAAAAAGAACCATATCATCGACTGTCCGGATGCCGAAGCCCTAGCGGCCTTTAAACATAGCATCCATGACGAATGGCTCGCCCGCCACCTCGGCCAGGAAAAGCCAAAATCCATGGCAGCCCTCACGGCACTCATGACCCGCTTCTGTGCGGGAGAGGATAGTTGGCTGGCCCGTAGCAAAAATACAGCAAGTGACACGGGCACCTCCGAGGCCAAAAATAGCAACGGCAAGCTCCGACGCAGCAGACACAAACGCCGAAGTAATGGTGACAACACCGATGACACGACAGTCAATGCCGGATTCAGTGGTTCCAAGTCCGGTCAGCGGAAGAAGCCATATAAAAGAAACAATCAGGGACCATCAAGATTGGATAGCATACTTGATCGTCCATGCCAAATCCATGGAACCTCTAATAAACCAGCAAATCATACCAACAGAGATTGCTGGGTTTTTAAACAGGCCAGCAAGTTAAATGACGAGAACAAAGAAAAGGGATCGCAAAGCGAGGACGATGACGAGGAGCCCCGGCAACCGAACACAGGGGGACAAAAGAAGTTTCCCCCCAGGTCAAATCGGTGAACATGATATATGCTACACACATCCCCAGGAGGGAGCGCAAGCGCGCGCTCAGGGACGTCTATGCGATAGAGCCAGTCGCCCCAAAATTTAATCCATTGTCATCATGCCCGATCACTTTTGATCGACGGGACCATCCGACCAGTATCCGCCATGGCGGTTCAGCCGCATTGGACCTTGACCCTATAATTGACGGATTCCACCTAACGCGAGTCCTTATGGACGGCGGCAGCAGCCTGAACCTGCTCTATTAGGATACAGTGCGCAAAATGGGCATTAACCCATCACGGATCAAGCCCACAAAGACCACCTTTAAAGGAGTCATACCAGGTGTAGAAGCTTGTTGTACGGGCTCAATTATGCTAGAGGTTGTCTTCGGATCCCCAGACAACTTCAGAAGCGAGGAGTAAATCTTTGACATCGTCCCTTTTCATAGCGGTTATCACGCACTGCTCGGACGAACCGCATTTGCTCGATTCAATGTGGTGCCTCATTATGCCTACCTCAAGCTCAAGATGCCCGGGCCACGTGGCGTAATAACAGTTAATGGAAACACGAAACGCTCCCTCCGTACAGAAGAGCACATCGCTGCCTTAGCAGCAGAAGTACAGAGCAGCCTTCTTAAGCATAACCTTAATTCGGAGGCCAAGCTCCCGGACACTATCAAGAGAGTCCGGACCATCCTGCAGCATGACAGCTCGGCTCGTCAGGAGCTTAATTAGCAATTCGGCCTCCGTCCCAGTCCCGATCAGGTGGCGGCACTAGTACCGCTGAGGGAGTCCTGGATTAGGGGGTATCCGGACAGCCGGACTATATCCTTTGGCCGGACTGTTGGACTATGAAGATACAAGATTGAAGACTTCGTCTCGTGTCCAGATGGGACTCTCCTTAGCGTGGAAGGCAAGCTTGGCGATACGGATATGTAGATCTCCTCCCTTGTAACCGACTATGTGTAACCCTAGCCCTCTCCGGTGTCTATATAAACCGGAGGGTTTAGTCCGTAGGACAAGAACAATCATACCATAGGCTAGCTTCTAGGGTTTAGCCTCTACGATCTCGTGGTAGATCAACTCTTGTACTACTCATATCATCAAGATCAATCAAGCAGGAAGTAGGGTATTACCTCCATCGAGAGGGCCCGAACACAGGTAAACATCGTGTCCCCTGCCTCCTATTACCATCCGCCTTAGACGCACAGTTCGGCACCCCCTACCCGAGATCCGCCGGTTTTGACACCAACATTGGTGCTTTCATTGAGAGTTCCACTGTGCCGTCGTCGTAAGGCTTGACGGCCCCTTCGGTCATCGGTAACGATGCGGTCCAGGGTGAGGTCTTCCTCCCCGGACAGATCTTTGTATTCAGCGGCTTCGCACTGCGGGCCAACTCGCTTGGCCATCTGGAGCAGATCGAGAGCTACGCCCCTGGCCACCAGCCAGGTTTGGAAACTTGAATTACACTGCCGATATCCGCGGAGACTTGATCTTCGACGGATTCGAGCCCATGTCGGGTGTGCCGCACGATCATGACGAGCATGATGTAGCTCTGCCCTCGGACAGTGTTCGGGAAATCACGCCAGCAACCACTCCGGCCTTCAATCCGGAGCAGATCGCGCCATCCGAGGACGGGCGGATAGACCCCGCCTTGGAGGCCGTACCCTCAGCGGCGATAGAGCCGAATACTGACCTTACCCCTCATGAGAGCCATGACGCCGAACTACTGGACTCGTCCCCGGCCACGGACTCTGAACCGCCTGCGCCCGTGCCTATCAAATCCGATTGGGCGCCGATCATGGAGTTCACCTCCGCGGATATCTTTCAGCACTCGCCCTTCGGCGATGTGCTAAACTCTTTAAGGTCTCTCTCCTTATCAAGAGAACCTTGGCCGAACTATGTCCGGCTAGAATGGGATGCGGATGACGAAGAAATTCACTCCCCACCCACCACCCACTTAGTAGCCACTGTCGATGATTTAACCGAGATGCTCGACTTCGACTCCGAAGACATCTATGGTATGGACAACGATGAAGGAGACGAACAAGAACCACCGCCCACGGGGCACTGGACCACCACCTCATCATATGATACATATATGGTGGACACACCCAAAGAAGGCAATGGCGACAAGACAATGGATGATGACCCCTCCAAGAAGGAACTCCAGCGCCAACGTCAGTGGCGCCGCTCTAAGTCTCGCCACAGCAAAAGCGGTGATACCGGCACAGGAGATAAAAGTACTCCGGACAGTGCCAAAGATGATGACAATCCCCTCCAGCACGATCTAGAGCCGGAGGATGAACAAGCCAGCCCTCCTAAGAGGGCGGCAGAGGGAGAAGCGGAGGACGACAATTACATGCCTCTCTCCGAAGATGAAGCGAGCCTCGACGACGAAGAATTTGTCGTGCCTGAGGATCCCATCGAACAGGAGCGCTTTATGCGCCGGCTTACAGCCACAGCAAATAGCCTAAAGAAAAAGCAACAACAGCTTCGAGCTAATCAAGATTTGCTAGCAGACAGATGGACCAAAGTCCTTGCGGCCGAGGAATATGAACTCGAACGCCCTTCCAAGGGCTACCCAAAGCGCAGGTTGCTACCCGGACTCGAGGAGGAAGCATTGGAAATTACATCACCAGCGTACAATGCGGCTGATCGGCCACCTCGTGGCCGAGATAGAGAGGCATTCCAGCCTGAAGCTCCGCCCGCACCCTGCCGCCACTCAAACAAAAATACCAAGGCACGGGGCAACACACGAGACCTGCGAGATGTATTGGAAGACAGGGCAAAACATGCAAGATCGATCTACGGATCACGAGGGCGAGCGCCTACACGCGACGACGATCGTCACACCGGATACACTAAATATAAATCCGGTCAAGCCGAACACGGCAGACAAGATTCATATGAACTGCATCGTGATATAGCCTGGCACAGAGGCGCCGCACACCCCCTATGCTTCACTGATGAAGTTATGGATCACGAATTCCCAGAGGGTTTTAAACCCGTAAATATCGAACCGTATGATGGCACAACAGACCCCGCGGTATGGATTGAGGATTTCCTCCTCCACATCCACATGGCCCGTGGCGATGACCTACACGCCATCAAGTACCTCCCACTAAAACTCAAAGGACCAGCTCGGCATTGGCTGAATAGCTTGCCAGAAGACTCTGTTGGCAGTTGGGAGGATCTGGAAGATGCATTCTGTCGGGGAGGCTGATCTATCCCACGAACACCTATGGGACCGGCGGACCGAGCCCCTTTCGGTTCGGCGGGGGGCGGAGGTCGCACGAAGAGCAGATCGAGGCGATGCACGCGAGAGGTTTACCCAGCTTCGGAGCTCTCCGGAGAGATAACACTCCTACTGCTGTGTGTCTGAGTGTATTGAGTTCTTGCTCGGGAGCGCTTGAGAGCTACAGTACCCACAAGCCGCTAACGAGACCGAGCGTGTCTGGCCTCGAACCTCCTGAACCTCTTCTACGTTGCGCATGGGCCTCCTTTTATATGCTCAAGGGGTCTCCGACAGGTGGCAACGTAGACAAGGGTAAAAACCGGAAAAGGAGTGGTTGGTATAGCTACTTGTACAGTGTACAGTGTACAGTGTATCATACCTAACCCTGACGGCAGGGGACAAAGGCATTAAATGCCCGTCTACGTCGCCCTAACAGTGCAAACAGGGACCGTCAGGGCGCCATTGCCACCTAAGACCACCGCTGCACCTTCCTTCGCCACGCCGCTACCGGAAAGGTCCCAAGGCGACACGTTAGTGGATGTCTTTGGAGCGCAGTGCAGTGGTGATGCAGCAACAGCGCCTTGTCATGGTTGTTGTCTTGTCGCGCCCGGAAGCTTGTCGCTCATCGGGCCTTCCCGCAAGCTCCTCTTGCCGGGCCTTGTCTCCTAGGTGCCTTGGGTGGCCTTCCCGGCAAGCTCCTCTTGCGGGGCCTTGTCTCCTTGGCTTGAATACTTTGTTCTTGAATGGCTCCAAAGGAACCACGGAGGACCTTGGCGGTCACCGGTAAGCCTTGCCGCGGAGGGCTGCAACTGCCCGTGCACAAGTTCGGGATACTAGGGTACCCCTACTCTAGTACACCGGTCAGAGCCCGGGGCTGGGCCACACACACGATGCCGAAGCTGTTGGGCCGGGCCCAAAACAGGCACGGCACACGCGGCCTGGGTCACGCCGTAACTCACCCCGGACCCACCACGCCCTCCACGAACGGCATGCGTCGAATGTGGCGTCGTGTGAGAGATCGTGGGCGAGATCGTGGGGGGTTTCTTTATTCGGAGAAGCGGAACGTCCACCCCCTCCCTCTTTATAAGCAGGGGAAACAGGGGCAGGTCGCCCACCTTGCTAGTTGCTGTCCAATCTCGAGAAAACCTCCACTGCTCCCCCCTTCTTCCCAAGGCTGAAAAGAGAGCAGCGCTCCACCCCCCATCGCCACCAGCATCCCCAACGCCGCCGATCTCCCCCACCACCGCCGCCATGGCTCCGAAAGCCGACAAGGGAAGGCCGTGAAGTCGGCCGAGGCGCTTCTTGCGCCAAGTGAAGGAGCGGCATCTCCTACCGCAATGTAGGGAGCCGAGGGAGAACTACTACCTCTTCCGGTCGACGGAGACGCATCCGCCAAGCACGAAGGTACTCCTACCGCTTGCTTCAAACCGGCTCCGACTGGATATCCCTTCTTCGCGCTATTCTTCTACTGTGGGCTCTGCCCGCCTTTCTCTGAATTTTTCTGTGACATCATGAACACCTACGGGTTCCGCCTCCTTGATTTCACCCCCAATGCTGTTCTGACCATGGCAGTTTAGCACATCTCTGCGAAAACTTTGTCGGAGTCCATCCAAATGTAGCCCTTTTTAGCCACTTCTTTATACCCGTGTTGAGAGAGGGAGCCTCTTGCGGAGGAATCGCTTGGATCTCGAGGGTCGGCAAGAAGGAAGCCTATCTGGAGGGAGAGCTCCGTAGCAAATGGGAGGAATGGAGGCGGATTGGTGCTGGATTGTCGAGGAGAACTCGCAGCCATTTACCGCCAGCGCCAAACCTCAAAGAGGTGCGCTGCAACGATTGGAGCAATCTGGCCTCAAGACGCTTAGGCTGAAGATTGCGATCACCCGAATCCTTCGCCTTAGACTTGTCGGGCTCACCGTAGGCACCGTTGGCGCAGACTTTCTTCGCCGCGCCATCCCCTTGCGGGAGAGGAGGAGACCCGCTGGGAGTTTGAGCAGCGGCAGATATCATGAGGCTGCGCCAGGCCTCAACTTCAACTTCACCGTCTTGGAACTTGGCGCAATGCTCTTGGAGCTGTTCAAGCCCGATCCCGATCATCCAGAAATGTTTAGGTTGTCGAGGCGTCGTTCATTGTGCAACAATTCCTCGCTTGACCGCATCCGTGCAATGATGCCATTGTGCGACTTCGCATGGAATTGTCCCAACTTGGCAAGAAACTGCAGATGACGTCGTGCGGCAGTTCTTTGACAATCTGGTAGAAATGCCGGTCCGCCCCGATGAACAGAGGGGCCTCACCCGCGACACCACCGATGATGAGATGCAGTGCATCACCACCAGGCTGGAAGAGGCGGCAGCAGCCGCTGCCGCGGGCGAGTTCGGCTTCACCGTGAAGGAGGCAGAGGCAGCAGAGGCGGCAAGCCTTGTCGAGCGAAAGGAGTTTGCCGGCGAGGAGGAGCTTGCCGAGCCTGAAGCTGAGTCGAGCGAGCCCGCCGAGGGTGCCTCCTCCCCACCTTCAAACAGCTCGCCACGAGCAGAGCCCCCCAGCTCCACCAAGAAGGCGTCTCCGCAAGGCCGGAGAAGTAGCGGGGCGGCAGACGGGTCAACAGCTGCCACAGCGACGCTGGCTTCCACCGCGGCAAGCATTGCCGCTGGAGCACCTCACGCTGTCAAGGGTAATCGGAGCGGGCCTTCGAGACCATCGCTTCGCTTCCCGCCAAGCGGCCAAGGGAAACTACTCCCCGCCTCGTCAGACCGAGGCGGGCCAGAATTTGACCTCTCCGCGCTTAGCTCCGACGAGGAAGAAGAAGAGTAAGATTCTTTGCAAAGCATTTGTAGTTCTTGACTTGTTGCTTTGTCTTGTATCTGATTTGCTTCATTACGAACCCATTCCTTTTCAGGACGCTGGCCCAGAGAGCGTGGAAGAGAGCCAAGGCCCCGGTGATTGACATCGAGGACGAACCCACCGCGACAGCAGGAGGCGCGTCCGAGACCACCTTGCCGGACGCGGCAACTCTTCCTCAAAGTAGCCCCCAGCGTAAGTATATGGTTTACTTCCTGCTGTTCGGCGTGCATGGATGCTCTTTCTTTGTTGATATCATCGCTGATTTGTGTAGGAGCAGAGCAGCCTCACCAGAGTGCCACAAGCCGCTCTGACATGCCATCTGCCTCGACTACACCGCCAAGGAGGATTCCCGGCGAGGGCGTTCTCCGCAAGGGAGACTTCTCCGGCAAGGGCAGTTCTCCGGCAAGGGACAGCTTTCGGCAAGGGACAAGACCGGCGATCTCTGGCGGCGGAGACCATGACTGCAGACCCTAGCATGTAATCTTCTTGCTTGAAAACTTCCCTTGTGTTCTTCTTCTGATTTTCTTTTTGAATATTTGCTTGACTTTTCTTCATCCATCCGCCACAGAGCCAATGGAGACCGAGGTCGCCGGCCAGGAGGACTCGCGCAGCAATACTGACGACGCTGCTGCCACCGAAGAAGAAGCTGGCGCTGACGAGCCCGCCGGCGAAGAGGCTGCCAAAGCTGCCGCCGCAGAAGCTGGCGAGGGGTCCGGCGATCGCACTGACGACCCTGAGGCTGCAGGAGCGCCAGGCGCTACGCTGACCGCCGATCCAGGCACCGAAGAGCCCCAGCCCGGCGCCTATTTGAAGGTCGGCGATGGCATCTTCATCAAGCTCCCATGGGCGTCAAGCTCGAGCGCTAACAAGGAGAAACCTTTGATGAAGAGCTGCTCGCCTCCGTGGATCGACGCTGGTCGACGCACCAAACAGCAGCAAGCAGTGAAGTCCGAGGAGGAGGAGCAGTGCCGGAAGCCGCTTCGCTCTACCGCCCGACAAGCCAAGCTGGAATCGAGTGAAGCGCTTATCGCGAAGGCGGAGCAGAACATCGAGAAGCGCGCTGAGGAGCTCCGGGCGCCAACCAGAAGCTCTCCGGGCCTTGGCAGAGGAGCGGGAGCAACTCGCCGAGGAGCGCAAAGCCTTCCTCCTCGAGAGGGCTGAAGCTGAGGAGCAACAGCGGCTTGCCGCCGAGAAGCTATCTGTGCAGGAAGGCGAGTTGGCGCAGCGGAAGGTTTATCTTGACAGCCATGAGGAGGATCTTGCCATGCGCGAGCAAACATTTGGCGGGGCTCTCAAGGAAGCAAAGGATGCTGCCGCAGCTGCCGAGGCCGCCAAGAAGGAGCTGGAGACGAAGGTGGCGCAGCTGGAGGCCAATCTCAAGGAGAGCGGCGAGGAGCTTGCTGCACTCAAGCCTGGCCGAGAAGGACGCCTACACTCTTGGCGAGCTGCCGAGCCGTCTCGCCGAGAGGAGCAAGGAGCTCAGTGCCGCCAAGGACTCCAACGCGGATCTTGAGTTGAAACTGACCACCTTGACTCAGGCGCTGGACAGCGTCAGGGAGCAGGAGGTGGTCTTGAAGGAGAAGATCAAGGACGATGAGGCGCTGCTGGCGAGTCTTCTTGCCGCCAGAGTGCCTTGAGGGAGAATGTGGAACCTTTGGACCGAGGGTCTCGTGAATATTCTTTGCCGCAGCCATCGACGAGGCTGGCCGGGCGGGGATGGTGGATCTTGGATATTCCTCCACGAGCACCTCCAACCCAGCGCCAAGCTTAGCTTGTTCTTCAAGGCGTGGTGACGGCCCTCCAGCGACTCGGGAAGAAGTCCCAAAGCAGGTGGCCGAGGAGTCGCGCAGATCTGTGAGGAGCTCTTCAAAAGGTCTTGATGAAGGTGGCCTTCCGCAACCCAGGCCTCACCCTCACCAACGCCCTCAAGTCCTTGCGCCGGATGCTGATGTGGAGGCACTCAAGGCCCTTGTCGCACCCATCGTGGATAGGGTGAGCGGGATCAAGAGGGTTGAGGGCGATCGCGTAGATTAGGCCGCCCGCTTTCTCTTTTTCTTGCCACTGCTGATCATGTTGTGAGAACAATCTATTAGAGCTGCGACAAGCTATCTTGTAATATAACTCTATTTCGGGTAGCAATTGCTATGTTATTTCCTTTACTTGATTCCTTCCTTTCTATGTTTTGCCCTCACGCTTTTAGGGAACTTGTCATGGCACTGGCCGCATGGCCGAAGTCGGGACATCGACTATTTGGCGGTGCCGCTTCCGACAAGCAACCTTGTCGCAACTAGTCGCAGCTCACTTAAGTTGTTGAGCGGACTCGAAACAAAGTAAGGGCGCAACTAGCTACGAGTTGGTTCCTCCGCGCACGGGTTTTCCATACGAAGTACGGTCATTCGAGGAAGATAACTTAAAAGTTTTAAAACTGATTGCTCGAACTTTAGCTACTTAGCTTTTCTGTCGTTTGCTTCCCGGTAAGGCTAGACTTCCTTGAGCGACGCCTGGTCCACACTATTATCTTCTCCTTTCCCCCCGGCAAACTTGTGGGCGAGGGAACCTTCCTTTCTTGAGAAATAGAAAGAAGAGAAAATAAAGATATGGAGCCTTATGGCTCGTTATTGCTTACCGGGGGTGGGTGCTGCACAAAGTGTCAGATAACGCATGCAAAATAGAAGTAGAAAGCATAAAATTGACAAGATGTGCGAAGCACGCTAGCTTTACTTATGCACGGGGTCTGCGCCCGGCTTTGTACATAGGATTAAATGCAACAGCGGCAAGACTTGTACAAAAGGTGGTTTTAACAGGTTAAACAACCGCGCTTCTGAGTAAAACTTACGAAGATGCTCAATGTTCCAGGAGTTGCTCGCCGGAATGCCATCTTTGGTCTCGGCGGACAGCGCCGGGCCTAGTGACTCGTTTCACCCGGTAAGGCCTTCCCACTTCAAGGCCAACTTGTTTGAATTCTTGGCGGACTAAACACGCCAAGAACAAGGTCGCCTTCCTCGAGACTTCGGCATTAACTGCGGCTATGGTAGCGGCGCAAAAGCTTGTCGGTATCGAGCAGCTCGTCTGACAGCTGAAGATGATCCTCCTCAAGGAGCAGCGCGTCATCTTGCCGCAGCTGCTCTTGCTCAAGCTCATCATAAGCGAGCACTCGAGATGATCCGATACTGAAGTTCCGTGGGGAGAACTGCCTCTGCTCCATAGACTAGAGCGAAAGGTGTATGCGGCGGTGGCTCGATTTGGCGTCATCCTCGATCGACCAAAGAACCACGGCAGCTCCTCAATCCGGTTTCTTGACACTTGTGCAGCCCGTCGAAAGTTACGGTCTTGAGCCCGCTGCACTTCAGCATTGCCCTCTCCGGCTTGACCGTTACTTCTCGGATGAGCAAGCGAAGCGAAAGCAGACCTTGGCGCCAAGATCTTGGGCGTCTTGCATGAAGGTGCGGCTCGTGAATTGCGTCTTGTCGGTGATGATCTGTTAGGGATTCCAAGCGGCAAACAATCGACCTGAAGAACTTGATCACGACTGTCTTTGTCACCTTCCTCACTGCTTCCACATCCGGCCACTTTGTGAACTTGTCGATTACAACGTACAAGTACTCAAAGCCCCCGACAGCTCGGGGAAAGGGGTCGAGGATGTCGAGCCCCCAGACCAAAAATGGCCAGGATAAAGGGATCGTCCGAGAGCTTGAGCTGGCTGGTGTATCTGCTTGGAATGGAACTGCACGCTTCACACTTGGTTACTTGTGCAGTTGCATCACGGAGGGTTGTTGGCCAAAAGAAACCTTGCCGGAATGCTTTGCCGGCAAGTGCTCGCGCCAATGTGGTGACCACAAATGCCTCCATGTATCTCTGCCAACAGCTTTAGTCCATCTTCCCGGCAAAAACACTTCAATTTCACACCGATGAGACTTCTTCTGTACAGTGTGCTGTCTACAAACTGGTACATACTTGACTGCAGGGCTACTCTTTCCGCTTCTTCTTGCTCTTCGGGAAGTTCTCTGTCTCAAGGAAATGGACAATCTCGTGTGCCCATCTTTGGAGCTTGCGGCTCGACAACAAGGACTAAAGGCACATCTGTCTGCTGCGGGAACATCCGCTTCTCTGGCGAGAACACGTGGCTCGGCCGAGCTTGACGTTCCCGGCAAGCTTGCCGGAGCAAAACTTGTCGGGAGCTTTTTGCTTCAACGAAACAAACCCTAGGGCTTGTCGGAGCGGTGCTCCTCGGCCTTTATTGGTGTTGATCTTGAGGACCTTCTTGGCGGCGGCTTCGGAAGCTCTGCGGAAAATAGTCACCAGAAATCAACTTCCTCTTCTTGCTCTGTCCGATTGATGGCGTTACAGATGGTTGAGTCAGCTTGAGCACAAAGATCCCTGGTTCCACAGGTAACTTAAGTGCGGCGCACTTTGACAGGCCATCAGCAATGTCGTTCTGAGCTCTTGGAATATATTCTATCTATAGGCCGTCAAAGTGCTCTTCCAGCTTCCTCACTTCATCAACATAAGCTTCCATCAACGGACTCTGATAATTCTTGTTCACTTGGCGGATGACAAGCTGTGAGTCACCCACGACAATGAGCTTCTTGATCCCAAGGTCTCTGTGATCTCGAGACCGCAAGCAAACCTTCATACTCTGCAGTATTGTTTGTTGCTTGCTCCTTGGGAAAGTGCATCTGGACTCACGTACTTGAGGTGCTCTCCGGTGGGTGCAACAAGTAGCACGCCAAGACCGGGCGCCTTTGCAGCGAGAAGGCACCATCAAAGTACATCAGCCACTCTTTGCTTGCCTCTCGACGGGGATGCTCGTTTGGAATTTCTTCATCTTGTGTTGGCGTCCATTCTGCTATGAACTCCGCCAATGCTCGCTTTGGATAGTTGAAGTGCTCTCAAACTTGAGGCCAAAGCTTGGCAGTTCAAGTGCCCACTCGACAATCCCGCCTGTTGCCTCTGGATTTTGCGTTATCCTCTTCAGCGGAAAAACGAGTGACGCATTGTGATCTCATGTGCACGGAAGTAATGGCGCAGCTTTCTCGAGGCCATGAGGAGGCCGAAAAGCAATTTCTGCACACCGTAGTACCTTGACCTAGCCCACTGCGAAGGGAACCGACAAAGTAAACTGGGCGCTGCACCATTCTTTTCTGCATCTTCTCATGCGTCTGCGCAGATCCGTCCTTGTCGGGACCAGAGCTTGCCGATGAAGCCCCCTGCTTATCGCTGGATGCATCTGCCGTGGTTGCTAGCTCATCATCCGCCTCCCTCTCCGCTACTAACGCAGCACTAACCACTTGATTGGTTGCCGCTATATATAGCAGCAACTTCTCTTGTGGCTTAGGTGCGACAAGTGTTGGAGTGGAGGACAGTATCTCTTCAAGTCTGCGGCGTAGCCTCCGCTTCGAGTCCATTTCATCGGACCTGCCTTTTTCAAAATTTTGAAAAATGGCGGTGGCGCCAACGAACCTAGAGATAAACCTACTGAGAGCAGCTATGCAACCGGCAAGTCTTCGTACATCCTTGACGCGCTTTGGTGCTTCAATCTGCTCAATGGCTTTGATCTTGTCGGGGTTGGCTTCAATTCCCCGCTGAGACACGAAGAACCCGAGAAGCTTGCCGGAGAGGACTCCAAACACGCACTTCTCGGGGTTGAGCTTGAGGTTGATCTTGCGCAGATTTGCAAAGGTTTCGTCTAAATCTTGAATCAGAGTTGCCTTGTCCTTGCTTTTGACCACTATGTCATCCATGTAGGCTTCCACATTCCTGTGCATTTGCGGCTCAAAAGCGTCATGGACTACTCTTGCAAATGTTGAACCAGCATTCTTTAACCCGAAGGGCATCCGTAAAGCAGTATGTGCCACATGGGGTGATGAATGCGGTCTTCTCCTCATCCTCTTCTGCCATGAAGATCTGATGATATCCTGAGTATGCATCCAGAAATGAAAGCAGATCACATCCGGCCGTGGAGTCAACAATCTGGTCGATGCGCGGCAAGGGAAATGGGTCTTTGGGACAAGCTTTATTGACATCGGTAAAGTCGATACAAAGCCTCCATTTCCTATTTGCCTTGCGTACAACTACAGGGTTGGCCAACCACGTAGGATGGAGCACTCCTCTGACAAGGCCTGCCGCTTCCAATTTCTTGATTTCTTCTGCGATGAATTCTTGGCGCTCCTTTGCTCGCTTCACGACTTTACGCTTGACGGGCGCGCATGAGGACAAGCGGCAAGATGGTGCTCAATTACTTTCACAGGAACACGGGGATGTCAGACAGTTGCCACGCAAACACGTCGACGTTCGCCCGCAGGAAAGCAACGAGCGCGCCTTCCTATTTAGGGTCGAGAGTGGCACTGATGGTGAAGGTACCACCAGTGCCGTGCTCTTTGGCAGGCACCTTCTTGGTCTCTGGTGGAGCTGCCATCGTCTTCTTACACTTGCCGGTGGAGCTCGATGCTGCGTCCTCGATGGTAGCGCAGCACTCCGAAGAGGTGCGCTTGCCGGAGTGGGCATCAGAGCTCTTGCCGGACTTGATCTTCTTCTTCGCCCCGGGAGCTTCAGCGGCAAGTGGTTTGCAATCTGTTGCCGCTGCTGCTTCCCGGTAGATCTTGTCGGCGCAGATAAGAGCATCCTTCTTGTCGCCAGGGATAGAGATGACGCTTATCGGGCCTGGCATCTTTAGCATGTTGTATGCATAGTGAGAGGCTGCCATGAATTTGGCAAGTGCTGGACGGCCAAGTATCCCATTGTAAGGTAATGGAAGGTCAGCAACGTCAAAAGTGACCCTCTCGATCCTGAAGTTCAACTTCGCCGCCAAATGTCACCGCAACATGATCTTTCCCTTCGGCTTGCTCCTTCCCGGATTGATTCCTTGGAATGTGCGGTCTCTTCGAGCTTCGCCATCGTGGATCTGGAGTTTCGGAGCACCGCGGAGGAGATCGAGGTTCAAGCCGGCCCGCCGTCAACTAGCATCTTAGTGACCTTGAGGTTGCGGATAGTTGGTGAAACCAACATCGCCAAGCACCCGACCGCGATTCTGTGATCGTGGTGGTCCTCAATATCAAAGATGATAGGCGTCTTTGGACCATTTCGAGAGGCTTGCGTGACTCGATGGATGGCTACGCCGCATTGACTTCCGCATCCACTTTGCTTGAGCTGGCGGTGTGAAGTGTCTGCAGAGAAGCACCGCCGTCAACGCCAGGACCTCTGTGGCTTTCTCGGAACTCCTGCTCATCGGTCTCGTTATCATCCATGTCTTCATCATCGCCGTCGTCTTCATCCTTGTCGCGGCCGCGGGGAGGTCTGTCTCCTTGCTGCTGCTTGGCCTTGCCACGGCGTCCTCCCCGGCCGGGGCGTTTCTTGCTGGCTCCTCCAGCACCTTCCTGGGCCTTCTCCTTGTCGCGTCGTTCGTATTCAGCCTTTTGCTGCTCGACAAGCTGCTCGACCTTTTTGCAGCTCTGGAGGTCATGGCCCTTGGTGCGGTGGATCTTGCAGTACTGTTTGTTGGAGCCGTCCTGCTTGTCGGTGACCGCCACAGCCTAGCAGTTGGTGCCAGCGGCACCCTCCTTGCCGGAGCTACCAGCCTTGGCTTTCTTGGCACCACCTCCGTTGTCGGACTGCTCAACAACTAGTACATCTCTGCCTTTCTTCTTCTTGTTGCCCCGCCGTCGGCTCTTCCTTGCCGGAGCGGTCTCCTCACTATCAGATCCTCCTGCTTCAGTGTTCTCTCTGGGGAGTCTCCTCCCTTCCTCAGCACGTGCACACTTGTCGGCTGTGGCATATAGCTCACCGGCGTCTCGATCTTGCACATCGCCATCTCCTCCGCATCCTACGGTTTCGCGTTACGATGGAGCAGCGCTGATTACTGTGGCGGGGTGAACATCTGGATGTTGTCTTTGTACGGCTGAATCTTTGAATATACTTGCGCAGGGGCTCTCCTTCCTTCCGGGCGGCAGATGAAGGTCGCTCTCTTGGCCATGGGGCTTGTGACCGCCTGTAAAGGCGCCGACAAACTGATGGCATAGATCTGCCCAAGAGGATATGGAGTTGTCTGGCAAGTGCATGAGCCAGGATCTGACGTTGGGCTTGAGCACCAGCGGGAAGTAGTTGGCCAGGATCTTGTCTTCGCCCCGGCAGCTTGCACCGATGGTGTAGATCTTTGAGGAACTCCGACGGATGCGTCTTGCCGTTGTACTTCTGCATGCGTCGGCTTGAAATTCTTCTTGCTGGGCCTTTGGACTTGCCGCAGCTCACGAGTGAATGCGGGGCAACCTACAGCGTCTGACAAAGTCGCTGGTTCTCGCGCGCATGCATGTCGACAGAAGGGCCCAGCGCTTGTCGGATTGACGCCGCGCTTCTCTTGGCGCTCGATGCGAGTTCGAGCGTCTTCTTCTTGTCGTTCGTGAAGAACTTGGCGCTGATCGCGACGAGCTCGTGGATCCGATGATGCGGTGGAGTGTTGTTGAGGTGGATTCGGCGAGTCGGCGATCTTGGCCTTCGGCGGAGAGTGCATGGTGGTTGCACCCCCACGGTTTAAATCGCCAGCGCTCGTGTTTGGCGGTCCTGCCGCGGCAACGATGCACTCGGCTGCCGCGGCGTCGCCATTGGCAAAGCCGATGAGACTACGAATGGTGGCCTCCATTCATCGACCTTGTCGGCTGTTGGAGGGTAATCCAGAGCGATTGAGCTCTCGCCAAAGCTTCTGCTGGAGTGGTGGGTGGCGATGGCGAGCGGCGCGAGGAGCGGATATGCTCGGACTTCTAACTATGTTAGAAGGAGCAGTATCCCGTCCAGCGACCGTGCCTCGCTTCGCGCCCGACATGTTGGCGCCTATCTTTGGTCTTGAGCATCCCGAGATCCACCGGCTCGATCTTGGTCCAACGGCGTATGGCGTTGTGAATGCCATGGCGTTGTCGGTCCGCGCCTCTGAGATGGGCGCGGTGCATGTCTGGACGCCAAGGTCTCGCAGCCTTGTCCTTGGACTTGGCAGCACCGTGGGCTCCTCCGTCGACGTCCAATCTTCGCCGGCGTCTACCCCACCACCCGTTTGCTCCGGTGGCAGTGGGTTCGACGTGGACGGAACATCTGCCGCCGAAGCCTTCTTCTTCGGTGGCATGTCGATGAAGATGATGAAGAACTAGCTCGTGTGGACGCCGGATCAGGTTCACACAATCTCGGCGCCCCTACAGCGCGCCAAAGATGTCGGGGAGGCTGATCTATCCCACGAACACCTATGGGACCGGCGGACCGAGCCCCTTTCGATTCGGCGGGGGGCGGAGGTCGCACGAAGAGCAGATCGAGGCGACACACACGAGAGGTTTACCCAACCCGGAGCTCTCCGGAGATAACACTCCCTCTTGCTGTGTATGCGAGTGTATTGAGTTCTTGCTCGGGAGCGCTTGAGAGCTACAGATACCATTAAGCCGCTAACGAGACCGGAAGCGTGTCCGGCCTCGAACCTCTGAACCTCTTCTACGTTGCGCATGGGCCTCCTTTTTATATGCTCAAGGGGTCTCCGACGGGTGGCAACGTAGACAAGGGTAAAACCGGAAAAGGAGTGGTTGGTACGGCTACTTATGCGATTAGTACGAAGGTACGATGTATCATACCTAACCACGACGGCAGGGGACAAAGGCATTAAATGCCCGTCACGTCGCCCTAACAAAGGTCAAACAGGACCGTCTGGGGCGCCACCGCTTGCCACGATGGCAATCTTGTCGGCGCCGCTTGCCACCTCGCAGCCGGCTGCCTGACCTCTCGCCACGCTAGCGCTGGAAAGGTCGAGGCGACACGTTAGTGGATGTCTTTGGGCCTTGATGCTGAGTGGTGATACGCCGCTGCAAGCGCCTTACCGCGGTTGTTGTCTTGTCGCGCCGGAAGCTTGTCGCTCACCGGGCCTTCCGGCAAGCTCCTCTTGCGGTGCCTTGTCTCCTAGGTGCCTTGGGTGGCCTTCGGCAAGCTCCTCTTGCGGGGCCTTGTCTCCTTGGCTTGAATACTTTGTTCTTGAATGGCTCCAAAGGAACCACGGAGGACCTTGGCGGTCACCCGGTAAGCCTTGCCGCGGAGGGCTGCAACTGCCCGTGCACAAGTTCGGGATACTAGGGTACCCCTACTCTAGTACACCGACACATTCCTTGACAACTTCCATGGCACTTATGTGCGACCACCGGATGCTGACGATTTAAGTCATATAACCCAGCAGCCAGGGGAATCGGCCAGGAAATTCTGGACCCGGTTCCTAACCAAGAAGAACCAAATTGTAGACTGTCCGGATGCAGAGGCCTTAGTGGCATTCAAACATAATATCCGTGACGAATGGCTCGCCTGACACCTCGGCCAAGAGAAGCCAAAATCCTTGGCAGCCCTCACGACACTTATGACCCGCTTTTGTGCGGGCGAAGATAGCTGGTTGGCTCGTGGTACCAAAACAGCAAGCAAACCTGGCATATCAGAAGCCATGGATAGCAATGGCAAACCACGACACAACAAACATAAGCGCCGCAAATATGGTGAAAATGCCGAAAACACGTCTGTTAATGCCAGGTTCAGGGGCTCAAAGTCCGGTCAGCGAAATGGGACACCCAAAAATAATAATCCGGGTCCTTCCAGTCTGGACCGCATACTCGATCGCCAATGCCAAATTCATGGCACCCCAGAAGCGCCAGCCACCCATACCAACAGAGAATGTTGGGTCTTCAAACAAGCCGGTAGGGCAGGCGCCAAAGACAAAGGGGATCTCAAAGTGACGATAGCGACAAAGAGCCCAGACCATTGAACACAGGAGGGCAAAAGAAATTTCCCCCGCATATTCAATCGGTGAACGTGGTACATACCACCCAAATTACCAAGTCGGACCGGATATCTATCCTTAGGGATGGTGACTCAGCGGAACTTTTCATCCCACAATATAAACTGGGGCCAGTCACCTTCAACCGCACGGATCGTCCGGTCAACACCAATCAGGGCAATCCAGCCGCACTAGTCCTGGACCCAATAATATACGGGTTCCACCTCACTCGAGTCCTTATGGACGGCGGTAGCAGTCTAAATCTGCTTTACCAAGATACAGTGCCCAAGATGGGAATCGATCATTCGACGATCAAACCCACTAAAGCCACCCTCAGAGGCATTATACCAGGTGTGGAGGCCCGTTGTACAGGCTCCATTACCCTAGAGGTAGTCTTTGGTTCACCAGATAATTACCGTATCGAAGAGTTAAACTTCAAAATCATCCCTTTCCGCAGTAGTTATCAAGCACTGCTCGGACGAACCGCATTCACTCGATTCAACGCGGTGCCACATTATGCCTACCGTAAGCTCAAGATGCCCGGTCCATGCGGCGTCATCACGGTTAATGGCAAGGCCGAACTTTCCCTCGGCGCCAGCATATACACCACTGCCTTAGCAGCAGAGACAACAAGCAACACCTTGCAGCCGAACCTCAAGCAGACGTCCTGGCCTACGGATACCGTCAAGGGACTTAGACCTACTTCATGGAAGGATAGCCTGGCCCGTCCAGGGCTCAATTAAACACTCCGGCGAAGGCCAGGACAAGCCGCACTCGGCCGCTTAACCGCCCTGCGGCACATAAATATTTCTTACATTCCCCTCGCAGGTTCACCTTTGCGCCGACCAGGACGGACTATATGAAGGCAGCTTGAACGCGTAAGGGAATCCTTTGACATTCCCCACAATGACCATCCGGTTATACTACGGATCCGCACTCAGCCTCTTCCACCTAGTTTCAGCAGGTTCCGCAGTCATATTCCTTTCTTTTATATATCAGATTATTTGTACCTATACGCATAGACGTACCACCTAAATACAACATGAGGATTTATATGACGCTTATCTGCTGATTATTTCTTATTGAAATTCTTTTGTTAAAGTGGCATCCACAAATAGCGGTACGCCTTAAAATATGTGAGGGGCTACGTTTTACCCATAACACAACAGTAAAGTACGAACACCTTCATGGAAGTTCGGCACCCGAACTTATAGCATTATATGCATCAGCTCTGAATCATGTCTTGGGTCAATAGTTGGGTTTGCCCGGCTCCCATGTTTTGGTACCTTATGTTCCGTTATATCTGCTAAGGTAGCACTGGGAGAACTGCTGCGATTGTGTCCCGGTTCTTCCGGACGAACACCTCAGTAGAGAAAGCCAAAAATAACTGTCATGATAAGGCGAGAGCTGGTCAGCTGTTCGAGAGGTTGCAAAATCTTTAAGGATTTCTTCCACACAATGCCATAACCAATGCAGCGTGCGATGGATCGGTTCTTTCTCCGATCAGGCGCTTATACAGCCCCTAGTATGGTCTTAGAACACCGGGGCTGCGCCGACCATACTAAAAGCTCTTATGGCTAAGTGAGTGATAAAGCCCTATAGTCCGATTGCACAGTTCGTTGTCTTTGAGCACCTCCTTCGGAGGACCCAAAACTAGGATAAAGAGTGCTCGAGTTTATCGAACACCCCATACTTCATACGTGGGGGCAAAAGCCGACGGTAGCCAACTCTCGGATTTAACATATAAAAGCGGCCACAGGGAGGTAAACTTTCATATAACAAAAGGTAACTGATATAATCGACCTTGTTTTAACATTACAAAGGATAACATGATTTGCATTCATGGAAATATAAAGTCCTTCGTGCATAACTCCGCGGCAAGGTAGGATCCTTTCAGGACATTCTCATGATATAACTCGGGCTTGCGGTGCTCCTTCCCCTCAGGCGGTCCTTCGGTCATCAGCTTTTCAGCGTCCATCTTCCCCCAGTGCACCTTTGCGCGGGCGAAGGCAATTCGTGCACCCTCTATATAGACAGACCACTTGATGACGTTAAGTCGAGGACAGGCACTGACAAGCCGCCTCACGAGCCCGAAGTAGCTAGTCGGGATCGGCTCAGCAGGCCACAGTCGGATAATTAAATCCTTCATGGCTAGTTCCGCCGCCTTCTGTAATTTGATCAGCTGTTTTAGTTGATCGGCAAAAGGCACCGGATAATTCGGTGTCAAATACTGCGACCAGAAGAGCTTATCCGCAGTATTCCTTTCTTCGGCTCGGTAGAATTGAGCGGCATCTGATATGCTGCGAGGTAGCTCGGCAAATACCCCTGAGAAATCTGGATTCAAAATTAGAAACATAAGTCCCTCCCCAAATACTTACTCTATGGGGAAAACGCCTTACCCGCCGCGATCCTTCTCGCCTCTTGGATCTCCTGCAGGGCGCTTCGGGTTTCCCCCTGGACATTGCTCGTGGCCTTATGAGCCTTGGTGAGTTCGGACTCTTTCTCCGTTAAACTCTGCTCCAAGGTCTCGCATTTCCTTACGGCCACTTTTAGCTCCTGTTCAGCGTTAATAACCCTGGCCTCGTGTTTCTCACGAAGAGCCTGCTCAGTGGCCGCCTTTTTCTCGTCTTTGGCCACAGCCTTCTTGAGGGCTTCGACTTCGGTCATAATTCCTAGCGCAATGTCATAAAGCTCAGTCCATATTGAAAATTCATTCGCAATAAACGCGAACAAGACTTGTGTGTACCCTGTGTACCCCTCAACTGCATTTTCAACTGGTCAAGTTCTTCCTTGGCCCGCTCCAGACTTTGATTCAGTCCGGCGATTTCCGCAGTATGGGAGGCAGCAGTCGCTACGCGCGCCTACTTATAACAGAAGAGAAATAACTGTCATTTAGTGAGTCTTCCTGCGAATATATATTTGATCATCTGCCCGGTTTTTTCACCGAACAGTGTATTAGGGGCTACTATCCATACCATGACACTCTTCGACAAGCATACCTCAAAGCCTCTTATAAGGCTAATACAGGCTTCGTTCAATCCACTCTCGGTTGACCGAATTTTCTCAATCACCGCACCCATAAGGGCATGATGTTCATCAACGAGGGAGGCATCTTTCCATGCCACTAACAAAGCATCCGACACTTCCAGATAGACAGAGGCCGCTGATGGAACAGGCACTCCCCCTCCAGCCAAAGGAGGCTGCCTCCTTGTCCTGGAGCCGTATAGATCTCTGGAATCGCATCCCAGCTGGGAGCCGAACTCAGTATCGCTCCCGCCATCAGCCCCCATGGGAATCTTTTCCCCCATGTGTCCGTCCCCTGAGGTTTGACCCCCAGGTGCCGCCTTCACGGTTCTTTCCTTTCCCCCTCGGCCGGTGTCCTTCTGGGACGAAGCCTCGGGGTTGTACACCTGTTTGGAGGAAGGGGCCTTCGGGGGCATCCCACTCTCCATAGCACTTGAGCTCAGCCAGTCCTCTGATGAGGATTGTTTGGCATGAGACCCCGACAGACTACAAAAAATATGGCTTGGATTGAGATACTAAGCCACGAGGAGTCCGGACGCCTAAAACATACTCGGATCTTATACACTGACGAGTTCACCAGGGGCTGGGCCCTGGGATCCCATACCGGGCCGCCGTCGGCAGCGGCAGTGGACTCCTCCGGAAGAGGATCCTTTCCCGTTTTGGGCAGCTCTGCCTCCAAGTGCATGGAGGTCGTCCTCTTCTTTCTCCCCCCCCCCGCAGGGGATTCATCTTCCTCCTTCTCCTCGTCCTCTTCGAAGGCGGAATGGGCATTGGAGCCTATGGATATTGTGTCCGAAGTGCCGCGGCGACGGGGGCCGCCCCGGGACTTTTTGGCCTCCTTCTCGGTCATCTTCTACGGCACCTTGTAAGGTGTCGGGACCAACATCTTCGTCAGAAGCGGGATGGCCGGTTTTTCGGGCAGCGGGGCCGGACAATGGATCTGCTCCGCCTTCTTCGTCCAGCCTTGGGAGAGTTGAATAAAACACGTTAAGCGTTTCTTTTGGGTTACGCGGATACGAAAGTTTGATAACTCACCGAACTTGTCGGGCGGGACAGTTGGTACCCACGGTCTTCGGCGGAGTCCGGCCATGATTTGCCAGACTTGAAGAGCACCTTCTAGATGTCCTTGTGCGAGGAGCCGAAAATCTCCCGCAGGGTTTGGTGCTGGGCCGGATCGAATTCCCGCAAATTGCAAGTCCGGTGCTGACAAGGCAGGATACGGCGAATCAACATCACCTGGACCACATTGACAAGCTCAATGCTCTTGTCTCCCATATCACCAGCGATATGCGGAGCACCGAAGCAGTTTAGCCGGACGAGGTCGATCCGGGCCTTTCTTGACCAGGGATGTAAGCCGCGGGGCGCTGGATCGGAACTTCGGGAGGCGGCCCACTACGTGCGGCAGCGGCTCGATGATATAAAACCACTGCTATTGCCACTCCTTGACAAAATCATTAAAGGTTCCCGTTGGCCATATGACGTTGGACATCTTGCTCACCATGGCGCCCCCACACTCGGTGTGCTCACGGCCCACCACCTTGGGCTTCACATTAAAGATCTTCAACCATAAGCCGAAGTGCGGTGAAATGCGAAGAAAAGCCTCGCACACGACAATGAATGTCGAGATGTGGAGGAAGGAATTGGGGGACAGATCATGAAGATCGATCCCATAATAATACATGATGCCGCGAACAAACGGGTGGAGGGGAAACCCCAGCCCGCGGACGAAATGAGGGAGGAATACAACCCTCTCGTGGGGTTCCGGAGTAGGGATGATTTGTCCCGCCGTCGCAAGACGGTGGCTGATTTTCTTGGCCAGATACACGGCCTTCCGAAGCTTTTTAATATCCTTCTCTTGGACGGTAGAGGCAATCCATTTGCCTCCCGCTCCGGATCCGGACATCTTCAGGGGACCTCTTGTGGACAGAGAAGAGGAACGCTTGAGCGTTGGAGCTTGAGCAGAAGGGAATGAGCTGGGAGGAAGACGTGGGTTAGAAGAATAGATCCTTGTCCCCTTATGAGGTTGGAAGAGGCGATGCGCCTCCCCACTTGCCTGGTAAAACCTCTTACTCCCCAAACACCGTAATTAATGGCACGGTTGGGTTACCCACGTCCGTATTGATGAGAATCCCGTGATAGGGGAACACGATCTCTGCTTCGACAAGACGTGCCAGGGAAACCGCCTCGCAATATGCGCCAAGGCTGGTTGAGAAAACGGTTCGGATAGTGACCGGGCCATGGTATGATGTCATGATATCAAGTGTGTCAGCAGATTAGATTGGTGGAAATATTATTCTCTCTACGGTGGTATGTGGAACTTGTTTTGCAGAGCCGGACACTATCCTTGTGTTCAAGATCTTCTATGGAGTATTCGGAGGAGGAACCCGCCTTGCAATGCGAAGACAATCTGCGGGCGGACTCATCGTCATTGAAGCCTGGTTAGAGACTCTTGGCGGAGTCTGGATTAGGGGTATCCGGACAGCGGACTATATCCTTTGGACGAAGCTGTTGGACTATGAAGATACAAGATTGAAGACTTCGTCTCGTGTCGGGATGGGACTCTCCTTGGCATGGAAGGCAAGCTTGGCGTCTGGATATGTAGATCTCCTCCTTGTAACCGACTCTGTGTAACCCTAGCCCCCTCCGTTTTCTATATAAACCGGAGGGTTTAGTCCGTAGGACAAGAACAATCATACCATAGGCTAGCTTCTAGGGTTTAGCCTCTACGATCTCGTGGTAGATCAACTCTTGTACTACTCATATCATCAAGATCAATCAAGTAGGAAGTAGGGTATTACCTCCATCGAGAGGGCCCGAACATGGGTAAACATCGTGGCCCCTGCCTCCTGTTACCATCTGCCTTAGACGCACAGTTCGGGACCCCCTACCCGAGATCCGTCGGTTTTGACACCGACAACCGTGCACACATAACTACGCACTCAAAATACCATGGGCATAGACAGAGGCATAATTAGTCGGTTCCCACAATACAGCTTGACCGCTACCGGACACATATACTTTAATTGTCTCCTTTTTTCAGGTTTCTTTTTCGCAGACCTTCCCTGATGGCTAGATCACCAGTCCTCTCGAAGGACAAATACGCCAAGATGGCAAGAAGCACAAACGTATTGGGGAATTTCAAGGTGGTTTCGTTAACAATCACTCTACCTGTTTGCAGGACCCACATGCAACTCTTCCTTGGTTTTTGCCATGTTAAATAGCATGTTGCTTAACGCACTATTTGTATCAATGCGCTTTGACGTATTAATAAAATTGCAATGAAAACAGTTCGCGGCCCAAATTCTGCGGCCCTAGCTCATTACCTTTGCTCCTTTTCTGTTTTCCTTTATTCTTTGTTAATAAACCTTATCAGATAGCACCCGTACTAGAGTGTATATTTTCCAGGGACTTTATAGTGCCCCGCAATACGACAACAAAGTCCGAACACTTCTTATAGTATAGTTCGGCACCCCGAATTTAGCATTATATGCATTGGCTCCGAATCATGTCTTTGGTCAATAGTTGGGTTGCCCGGCTCCTGTGCTTACTACCTTACGTTCCGCTATATCGGCTAGGGTAGTTAAGGGAGAACTCTGCGATTGTGCCTGGTTCATCCGGATGAGCACCTCAGTAGAAAACCGAAACCGGCATCATGATGCGGCGAGCGTCGACTCTTCGGAGGTTTCAAATCGCTAGAGGTTTTTTCCGCATTACGCGATGAATCAGTTTTTATCCGATCAGGTGTGTATAGAATCCCCCAGTTCGGACTTCCGACAGGGGTTGCACCTAAAACTTTATTATCGAACTCCTATGGCTAAGTGAGGGTGATAAAGCATTATAGTCCGATTGCCTTGTTCGTCGCGCTAAACACCTCCTTCAAGGACCAAATAATTGGATCAAGAGTGTTTAGATTCCATCCCGAACACCCCCGTATTTCCTACGTGGGGGCTGAAGCCGACGACTGGCCAACTTTCAGATTTAGTAAAAACGGTCGCACAGGAGGTACAAATCTAACACAAAGCATTATATTACATCAACTGTCTTTGTTTTCATAATACAGGGCGAGACAAAATATGAATGTATTCATTCAAAGATCACGTCGCAGGTGTGCGGTGCTCCTTGCCCTCGGGCGGCCCTTCGGTAGCTAGCTTGACGGCGTCCATCTTCGCCCACCACACCTTGACATAGGAGAAGGCCAGGCGTGCGCCCTCAATGCAGACAGACCGCTTGACGGCGTCCAGCCGAGGACAGGCATCCACCAGCTGCTTCACAAGGCCGAGTAACTGTTGGGTATAGCTTCGACTGGCCACAGTCGGATTATTAAATCCTTCATGGCCAGTTCAGCCACCCTGTGCAGCTCGACCAGCTGCTTTAGCTGATCGCTGAAGGGCACCGGATGCTCTGGCACAAGATACTGCGACCAGAACATCTTCTCCGTAGAGCTCCCTTCTTCGGCTCGGAAGAACTCCGCAGCGTCGGACACACTACATGGCAGATCAGCAAAAGCCCCTGGAGAACTCTGAATCCGGGTTAGTAAAAGATACTTCCTCCTTACATATTTGCTTTTCATACTGAATGCCTTACCCGCCGCAATCTTCCTTGACTCTTGGATCTCCTGGAGGGGGGCCTGGGCCTCACTCCGGGCCATCTCCGCACTCTGACAAGCCTTGGCGAGTTCGGTCTCTTGAGCCGATGCATCGCGCTCTAGGGTCTCGCACTTCCTCACCGCGTCCTAGAGCTCCTGTTGGACCTTGTTGACCCGGGCCTTGAGCTTCTTACAGGCGGCCTGCTCCTTGACAGCCTTCCCCTTGGATTCTGCCAGGGCCTTTCTCAGGGCCTCGACCTCGGTCGTCGCTTCTATACATATCATGACACTTCGTTCAATGCATACCATTTTACCTTTTTCGAACATATAACAGGTTATTACATACCTTGTTTTTCTTGGAGCTGCCTCCTCACCTGGCCGAGCTCCTCCTCGGCCTGCTCCAGTCTTTGCTTCAGTTCGGAGACTTCGGTAGTATGCGAGGCTGCGGCCAACAGCGACGCCTGCGTATTCATTTTAGACAAATTTAGTTAGTTTCCTGCAATAAGGGATTGATCCTCTGTCGGGCTTTTTCTTTCCAAACACCGGACAGTGTCTCAGGGGCTACTGTCTATATTGGGATTTTTCTCTTTCCATGTCGCTTACCTCAAAACCTGCCAGCAGGCTGTTGCAGGCTTCGGTTAGTCCACTCTTGGTGGACTGGACCCTTTCAATTACCATGCCCATAAGAACACGGTGCTCATCCACAATGGAAGCGCCTCGCAGCGCTTCCGGCAGATTATCCGATGCCTCTGGTTGGACAGGGGTCACCGGCGGAATAGGCATACTCCCTTCTTTCGAAGGAGGTTGCCTGCCAGATTCCAGAGCCGAATCGGTCTCCGGATTCGAGTCCGGCTGCGGGCCGAACTGAGTACGGCCCTCATCACCAGTCCCCATGGGGATTGGCTCCCCTGGTGTCCGGTGACGGGGGTTTCACCTTGGCAGGGGAGAATCCGGCGAACCAGCATTACTTGGATCACGTCGACGAGCTTGATGTTTTTATCCACCATGCTCTGAATGCGCGTTTGCAGCGCTATCAGCTCATTTGATGCAGACCAGTTGGGGCCCTTCTCCGTCTAGGAGGTGAGCCGCATTGGAGCTCCGGCCTTAAACTCGGGAGTCGCCGCCCAAGTGGCGCCGCGTGGCTCTGTGATGTAGAACCACTGCTTCTGCCACTCCTTGACAGTCTCCACGGAAGTGCCTATGGGCCAAGTGACGTTGGGCATCTTGCTCACCATGGCGCCTCCGCACTCCGCGTGCTGACCATCCACCACCTTCGATTTCACATTGAAGACCTTGAGCCATAAGCCGAAGTGGGGCTGGATGCGGAGGAAGGCCTCGCACACGACAATGAATGCCGAGATGTTGAGGAAGGAGTTCGAGGCTAGATCATGGAAATCTAGCCCGTAATAGTACATCAGTCCTCGGACAAAAGGGTGAAGTGGAAACCCCAATCCGCGGACGAAGTGAGGGATGAAAACTACCCTCTCAGTAGGCTTCAGGGTGGGGATGACTTGCCCCTTGGTGGGCAGACGGTGGGCGATTCCTTTTGCCAGGTACCCCACCGCCCGGAGCTAGGTGATGTCCTTCTCCTTGACGGAGGAGACCATCCACTTGCCTTGGCCTCCGGATCCGTACATGATTGAGTGATTCTTAAGAGATGGAGAAGATGGGAACTTGGGCGCTGGAGCTCGAGAATGAGAGGAAGAGAAGGCGTGGGTGAAGGAGGGGAATCCTTATCTCCTTATAAAGGCCGAGAATATTGAACGCTTCCCCACTCGCCTCAAAACTCGCCCATTCCCAAGGGTTGTGTAAACAGCACGGTTGTGGTTACCCACACCCGTATTGATGAGAATCCCGCAATAAGGGGACACGATCTCTGCTTTGACAAGAGGTGCCAATGGCAACCGCATCTCGAAACATGGAGCAGCAGACGAAAAAAGGTTCGAAATTATGACCGGGCAGACGTGATGTCATGTTACAAAAATTTGTCAGCGGATTGGACTCGTGGAATATTATATTCTCTCTGCGGTCGTGTGTGGTGTGTATGTTACAGGTCTGGACACGTGTAATACGTTCGAAGACTATCTTGGAGTTCGGAGGGAGGAACCCGCCTGGCTATGCCGAAGACAGATCTACGCGCCGGATACCTTGTCATTCAAGCTAGGTTCAGGGGCTACACAGGGATTCCTGGACTAAGGGGTCCTCGGGCGTCCGGCCTGTTAGTCATGGGCCGGACTGATGGGCTGCGAAGATATGAAGACCGAAGACTGCACCCGTGTCCGGATGGGACTCTCCATGGCATGGAAGGCAAGCTTGGCGACCAAATATGTAGATTCATTTCTTTGTAACCGACCTTTTGTAACCCTAGATCCTCCCGGTGTCTATATAAACCGGAGGACTTAGTCCGGAGGAGAGATACATTACCATAGTCATACAGGCTAGGCTTTTAGGGTTTAGCCATTACGATCTCGTGGTAGATCAACTCTTGTAATACTCATATTCATCAAGATCAATCAAGCAGGAAGTAGGGTATTACCTCCATAGAGAGGGCCTGAACACAGGTAAATATTGTGTCCCCTGTCTCCTGTTACCATCGACCTTAGACGCACAGTTCGGGACCCCCTACCCGAGATCCGCCGGTTTTGACACCGACACCTGGTACCTCACTTCTTGTCATATAGTAGGAGAAACTAATCCTATTTCATGTTACTACATGTGCTCAGTGGACAATATATATAACATGTAGAGTAAAAAAGAGATGCAACAAGTGTACAACCTCTTTGGTGAAGCCATGTCGATCTCAGCGTGATTGGGTTGGTCGGTGAGGATGCTCCGGCTGATTTGGCTGTCGGAGAAGGGGAAGAAGATCTTATGAGTGTGGAGATGGAGCCCGGGGTACTGCTCCACTGTGATGGAGGGTTTCGTCATTGGAGCAGCTCCGGTGAGTTGTACGACGGCGGGGCTAAAGCAGGACAAGAGAGACAATGTTAACCTCTGTGGAGTTCTAATAGCATCTCCAATAGATGACGTAAAATACATGACCACAAAGTGCTAGATGTAAAATACATCAGCCACTCATCTCTGAACTTAACTGTCTAAACTGAATTTAACTGTCAAAACTGAATTTAACTGTCGAAGATGAATTTTGTTGTCGAAACTGAATATTACTGTCGAAACAGAACGCAATAGTAGCAAAAAAGTAGTAACAGCAGCTACAGCGCCCGGAGCAGCAGTGCGTGCGAGAGCCGGGGCAGCTGGTCGTGTAGCAACACCTCGGGTAGTAGCTGTAGGGGCTCGAGGGAGAGCAGGATCTGTTGCTCGTGCAGCAGCAGTGTGTGCAAAAGTAGAGCAGCAGCGCAAGCAAGATCAAGAGCGAGAGCAGCAGTGCAAGCAAGAGCAAGAGCGAGAGCAATGATCTGAGCAATAGCAAAGAGAGCGAGACCAGGCGGGGGCGAGAGCAAGAAGCGAGTAGCAGCAGCTCCTACTAATGTGGGCGTCGCCCGAGAACAACGTCGTGGAGGAAGTGGCGGCGGACGCCGCCGTGGATGGAGCCGCGCCATTTCGGCTCGGGACCGAGTGCCGGCAGCACTGTGAGATCAAATAAAGAAGAAAATATGGCGATTAGTGTAGAACCTCTTTGGTGGCGCTAATTCGGCCTCAGCTTCATCTGAGGAATCGGTGATGATGCTGCTCTTCCGGTGGTGCAGGTGAAGATGGTGGTGTGGGAATGGAGGTGGTGTGAAAGACGAGGGGAACGTCGGGGAAGCTCCTTGGAGATGAAGGACGGGGTGGCTGAACCGGCGGGACGATGAGATTAACGACAGATCCTCATCCGGTGCGGTGGATGAGGGACGTCGAGGTGTTGTTGTGGACGACATCATCAGGGAAAAGGCTCATTTGGGTGGCGAGACGGAGGAGGTGTCAGGGCTTGGCGGGTTTTCACGGCTTCGGTGTATGAATGGGTGGGCGGATGGGATTGGAGGCGGGAACCATGGCTTAGGGACACGCTTGTCCGAAATGTGGGGTAAGTTACGAAAGTACCCCCACCGATTTGAGCTAGGCGGTTCTTTCGGTTCAGGGGTATCACGGGCATTTCGTGTGTTGGGATTTCGCAGGAGGTGGGGGTTTTCGCGCATGTTGTAATTTTGGGATAGCAAGGCCCGGGTTGAGATGGAGGGAGTTTTCGGATGACAACAAGACAAAGATATATCTTAAATATTTCGGGGTAACAAGGTGTGACAGCCTGGTTTTTGCTCTCTTTTCTTTGCCTGATTTTCAGTTGGTTTGAATTTGAAATTTGGAGTTTCGAATCTTTTCATATGGACTTAAACACTTGGTACCCCTTGGCTTTCACCCAAGTATCCCATTTCCCTCTCTAACCATCATTCCCCATCTGGTTCACCTCAAAATAATATATGGAATATTTTTCTTCAATGAAAAATATTCATTTCCCTCTCTTAAACCCTAGCTAGCCCAATGTGCTCCAAAGCAACCCCAATTTTTCTTGCCCACAAAAATCTGAGAAAATTCACAAATATTCTTTGAACCCTAGGGCACCTTCCTGAGCAAAAATATTGCATAACTTTTTGGAATATTTTTGCTACAGAAAATATTTTCTGTTCTGGACAGAAATGGTGGTTTCTACAGCAACTACCAGTTTACTTGCTCCATTGTGGCTGATTTTTCTTGTGCATCATCGCCTTAGTAGATGATTGCTAACCTCCAAAACCCAGCCCTCAACTCCCAGCCGTTTGACCACAGTAAGCTCTCGAAGTTACTGATCAGAAACTTACTTGGTAGTAGAAATCTATCCTACTGCGTCTGGATCGAAACCAAAGCGTGGTAATCTTCAAAACTACCACGAACAACAAGCCAGACATAAATTTTGGACTTAGGTCAGCCTAAGGCAAAGTTCACGTGGTGACCACGCGTGTACACGATGCCAACCTGCTTGTCGCCGCGCTCTGAGTGCCATCGAGCGCTCTGTTTCGCGCGTGCTCGCTTCCCCGACTGCCTAAGCGTGCCAAACCTCGCCACAATCTTCGTCCAAGCTCTCTTAACTCTCCACAGCACTTTCATGACGCCGGAGCTTCGCCTTGGCGGCTGCAGCGTGATCCGACGAATGCAACAATGCGCTCTGCACTGTGCTCGTCGCCTTCCCCTCGATCCTGTGCTCGTCCCCGTTCGCCCACAGTCCCCACGTGAGCTGCATCGCCTTCTCCCTCTCTCACTGACGCCGCTCGTCGCCGAGCGCCGTGTCCAGGTGTCCATCGGCGGAGCCCGAAACCCCCTCGATGCTCGCCTATAAATGGAGCCCTCCCCAGCCTCCTCGAGCACCATCCACCACTCCCACACTCTCCACAATCTTGTAGATAGCCGTAGACTGGCCGGGCAGGCCGCGGGCCGCCGTCCCCGAGCCCAAGCTCGCCGGTGATCCCCTAAGGTCGTCTCCGTAGCTCCGACCCCTCCCAGGCCTGGGCAACCCTTCCAGCGCCTCCGCCACTCTCCGGTGGTGTTGTTCCGCCTGGTTGGAGCCCCTAGAGTCGCCTCTGTTTGCCGTCGTCTTCGTCTCTGGTGACCTCCACTCTCTGCCTCCGCTAGAGAGGCCGATTCCGACGCTGTCCGACCACCCCTAGCTACTCTACGGGTACGGGCAGGTGCGCCTCCGTCTCTCCTCTCGATCCCTCCCTCTCGTTTTGGCCAAGAAGCCCTCGTCGCCGGCTTGTGCTCCGACGAAGCCGTGTCGTCCTCTGTTTCCTTCCCCCTCTCCCCCTCACCTGACTAGCGGGGCCCGCTAGTCAGCCACTCAGTATGCACGTGAAGCGGTACGAGTGGTGGCGCCCTGAGGCTTTACGCCTTCGATGTCACCCCCCCCCCCCCCAGTCTGTTTTTACTTAAATTCAAATTCATATTTTTCTAGAGAGCTTCAAACAGCCAAAACTCTTCAACCATAAGTCCAAATTCTTTTTGCATTGTGTTCTTTGTAAAGAAATCTAGCAGCTCACCAAAAATGGGATTTTTCTATGTTGTCTAGATTTTCTGATGAATTTCAGAAGGGTTCTTGATATTTTCTTCTTGTGTTTAAAATTATTTTCAGAGGGTGAGGCTTGTCTTGAGGATCACCAAGAGGCTTGTGAACCTCATCTGCACTAAGGCAAGCCATAGCAACATTTTCATGGTGCCATTACAATATTTTTTATTTTCCTACTTAAATGAATGATTTAATCATGCATTTAAATCACTATTATGTTATTTATATTCTGTTAGTTGCTTGTTTAAGTTAATATGCTTGATTTACAGAAAGTTTAAAGCTAACTAAGTTGGTAAATAAACTAGAATTAATTTATTTTTATGATAGAGTAATATAGTTATGGATATAAGTAATTATATGGAGTTTTTTTTTTCTTGCATGAGAAAAATGATAAATTTGCTAGAAAAGATTCTGTTGAATGTAAGGTTTAATCTTAACCAGAGAACTGTCATGAGTTGTTGATGTTTATGCTTAGTGTGGATTTAATTGACTGAGTCATTACCGTTGATATGTGATGCATATGTTAGTGTTGCATTTTCATGGCATACTATGACACCGGTTATTTTCATTTTAAGTTGAACCTGATAATAACTCAACTTGAATATATCGTTGATCGGGTCATGGTGCTACTGAATCTAGTTTTTCCCAGTGCAACCACATTTGCCTTTATGGGAAGGCCTTCATTCGGTCTGTTGTCATGCCTCTGGTCGGTGCCTCCAATGAGGGAAGGTTATGGGTGTGTGGAACCCTGGCCTGGTAAGCAGACATAACCTTGTGTGCCCGTTGTTGAGATTATGGTACCGTGTCCCCGTGTGGGACAGTTTATGTTTTGGCCATGACGGTGGTCGTTGTGTCTTTGGTAGACACGGGGCTACCCAGGACTAGCCCAATGGGGAGTGAGTCGGAGTGGCCGGGAGAGTATCATGGCAATGGAGGGGTTTCGTCGGAATGTCGTTGGTCCACCCCAATGGGAGTACGAGGCCGTGGGTTCCGTGGTGTGGGTACAGTGCGCTACCTCTGCAGAGTGTATTAATCTATCGATAGTCGAGTCCATGGTTACGGACACGCTCGAAAGTAGGTCACACCATGGGTCAATGTTTAATAAACCTTGCACACTAAGTTATGAACTTTGCACTATTGTTGATGGCGGAAAGGTCATCTTATTGTTTTGGACCAAGTGTTGGTCGTGGTTGTGATCGCCGGAAGGATCACCGTTTGAGACCAAATATTGGTCGTGGTTGTGATTGCCGGAAAGATCCCGAGATATTCATAGTTAATACTTTAAGGTTGGAACGTTTGTGATCCAAGAGCGATCACCGTTGGTAAGCCAGTCCGAGAGATTTTTCTCTCAGGAGTATGATCACAGCATGTTGGCTATCTTATGGCATTATTAATAATTGGTTAATTATCATGATATTGTTTGCCATTATGTTTATGTTTGTTGTGAGCTTGCAAGTACATTCAATGTACTGACCTGGCGTGTCATGCCAGATTTCAGGAAAGTCTCGTTGGAAAGGAGTGTTGTCCGGGTCTAGATCGTGTCCACATTGGTGTCCCTGTGCTATGGAGTTCCGCTACGACGTTGTTCCGCTGCCGCATAGTTGTTATGATCGAGGCCCCTTTATGTTCACTAAATAATGTACATATTGTTCAGCCGCACGTGTGTGCCGCTTGGCCTCGCTACCTGTTGTAATATGAACTTTGATCTGCTAGCATCAATAAAGCGGTCGCTTTCTGTACCAAGATGTTGTGTGTTGCCAGAAGACATGGTCTCTGGGCTGGCAATGCATGGTAAACCGGTTGCTCTGAGCCGGGGTGCCACACAAGGCGCGGTTGAAGAGGCAGGAGTTTCGCAGCACGATAGACACAGATGCTAGCTTGAAATTTCAGCATAACAAGGCACGGCTTGAAATTTCGGGAGAACAAGCTTAACGTGTACAAAAAAGAAAATTCGCACCTCATCACTAGAGCGAGCAATGTCCTGTTTTACTATATTACTAGAAATGCATTCAAATACAAAAACAACAACAACAATACAATAATAAAAAAATCGGGACAACAAACTTAACATGTACACTATCAAATCAATTTGCACTTCCCTCAACAATAAAAAAACTATTTGTGTTGTCTAACATATGGACTAAATTTGAGTACATTTTCCCTGTTTGAATGGGATTGTACTTGGGTTAGTTATACATCCATCTAAATATTATCTTCACAACACATGACATGAATATAGGAGTGGTAAATTCCTATATAAATACGAACTACATGTACATACGATCTCAAATTACAATATATGTATCCATTTTATGTTGAATTCAAATCATAGTACATGTATGCTCTAGCTAGATGTTCGGAATCTAAACCATGTATGATACTACGTACAATGTGTTTAACATGCACGACACACACTGATGTGGAGCATCCCACGTTCATCCCCATGTACACTCCGACTACTCTCCAAACCCCGAGTGGACATATGACGACACCTCGAACATACGCCATTGGACACAAGGTGAACTCGCTCCTCTCCGAACCATCACTTTCTGAAAGTGCGTTATATCGACTAGAGGGGGGGTGAATAGGCGATTTTTATGAATTTTTCAATGAGGAATTTGCCGGTGAGGAAATTCCTAAGTGAAGAACTACTTGCAGCGGAATAAGTACTCGAGTAAGCATAAGAGAATGCGGGCATGGTCATCATGATGAAATGAAGACAATCAAAGAAATCTGAAAGCGTAAACACGAGGATAGCACAAGATGAAGACAAGCGGTGAAGAATTGAACTAAGGAAATTGAGAAAGTCTTGATCAAAGTCTTCAAACACATATATGAACGAACACTCAACACGATAATGAGGAAATGAAAGAGTTGAGGAAATAGAACCGATTAGGTTGGTGAAGACAATGATTTGGTAGACCAGTTCAAGCTTCTTTGTCTCGGTTGTAAATGCAGTTTGGGCGGTGAGTATTTAAACTCGAGGACACACAGTCCGGGCACCCGATCGCTGAGCACGCAGCTCGGGACACCAAGTCCTCACCGTATTCTCCTTGAACTAAGGTCACACTGAGACCTCGTCCAATCACCGTGGTAAGTCTTGAGCGACTTCCAAACCTTCACAGACTTGGTCACTCGGCGATCCACAATTCCTCTTGGATGCTCTAGACCATGACGCCTAACCGTCTGGAAGAAGCATAGTCTTCAAAAGTAACAAGCATCGGATCCACGAGGATCAATCTCTTGATGATGCTCAATCACTTTGGGTTTGTAGGGGTTTGGTTTTGGGTTTTCCTCACTCGATGATTTTCGCTCAAAGTCCTCGGAGGATGGGTTGCTCTCAAATGACAAGTGTCAAGTTCTCTCGGAGCAGCCAACCAGCTAGTGGTTGTAGAGGCGGCTATTTATAGCCTAGGGAGCAGCCCGACATGATAAGACATAAATGCCCTTCAATGATATGACCGTTAGGTGGATAAGATATCTTGGGACACTGGCCAAGAAGATGAAGAACGGATCGGAAATTTGACTCTCAAATTCCTCGGGGCTATCATGTTCCTCACTTTGTAGGCAATCGCCTTTGGCGAATTCCTAACTCCTCGGTCGAACAAATTCCTCGACAACGGAAGAACTTCGTCTACATCCTTTGAAGAAATTGACTGAGTTGTATGAGATTTCCAAAGCCTTCACTCGAAGGGATTGGTAGGTGTAGGATTTTGAGTTGAGCATCACATGGAAATTTTTCCTTAGTATTTCCTCGACCCCCTTTAACAGTACGGTGTTTCCTATGACTCAAGAAAGAAAGCGAAACTAAGAAAACAAAAGTCTTCACGCTTCATGTTCCTCAAATGAATACCAAGTCTTCAAGGTCACACCAATTTCTTCACTTTCAAAGTCTTGAAAGTCTTGAGAATATCAAAGTCTTGATCGAAGAACTTCATCTTTAGAATTCGACTTTCTCTGTAAATATCAAACTCCTCATAGACTTATAGACTGTGTACACTCATAAACACATTAGTCCCTTAACCTATAAGTCTTCAATACACCAAAATCACTAAGGGGCACTAGAAGCACTTACAATCTCCCCCTTTTGGTGATTGGCGACAATATAGGTTAAGTTTTCAACGAGGATAAACATATGAAGTGTAAATACTGATATTGAGGAATTTGATTGCAAGATATAGAAGAACTCCCCACGAAGATGTGCATAGTGAGGAATTTTGCTTTTGAGGCATTGCACATTTGAAGAGTTGAATCATGGAGATCTCCCCCTATATCTTGTAATTCATACATGCATTTGACATATAATATGAAGAATTTGAAATGCATGATGAAATATGGTGACTGATGTAGTTCAGCATGCGTGTATTAACATATAATGAGGAATAAGCATGAAGAGGAACACATCAAAAGTATCGAGCACCATCGGGTTTAAGATTACAACTCGATCCAATAAAGTTTCGGAAGAGCGAGAGTTGTAACTTAGCAAAAACGCCCATATAGTAGACCGGCTTGAAGACTAACTCACATTTCTCCCCTTTGTCATCAAATGACCAAAAGTATTGAAGCGAGGACTAGCATACGAAGAATTTCAAGTTGATGAAGGAACGCCTTGACGTTGTCGGGTCGGTTGTCGTAGTAGGGCCTGCTGATGTCGTCCAAGTCTTCATTTTCATCAGTGTCGCGCGATGAAGAATAGGAGCTGGCTACCAAGGAAGGAACCTTGAACTTCTTGAATTTCTTTGGCGGAGGTGCAGACCAGTCAAATTCTTCCTTGAGACCCATTGTCTTCAGTTCTTCGGCGCTGTAGACATGAGAAAGAACAGCCCAGGTGCGGTTGAAGGTTTCCTGGAGGTAGTATTGGTTTTTCTTCACTGCATTGTGTGTTGAGGTCATGTTGTGAAGAATTGAACCAAGCGGCCTTTCGACCCATTTATGATTGTGATCAACCTTTTGATGAAGGCGAGGAGTAACTCACGATCGGTCATCACCACAGTCTTCTTGACTTGAGGATTTTGCTTGGTTGAGGTATTGGCGGCGAGTCATGTGTGTGAGTCATCATTGGTGGAGTAGGATGCGACTTTGCGAAATTGACCATCCAATGGACGAATGCCTTCATCTATCATGGCAGTTGCCTTGCCCTTGTCATCGGTGAGGAAAATGTACATTTGAGGACTTCAATTGGAGGCAAGTAGGCTGCGGTGGTTGAGTGTCGACCTTGTAATTGAGTGAAGACCTTGTCTGATGAACCTCATAATCCATGGTGCATAGGGCTTGACTCAAAAGGTGACATAGCAATGTTTGCGAGTCCTCATGAAGAAATCATGGAAGTTGGCCAGGGAACGCCATGAATGATATTGAAAAGCATATTCTTCGTGATTCCAACGGCTTCTTCATCATTTGAGTCGTGGCCTTTGATAGGACTCATTGTCTTCGTCGAGAATCACGATAGGCGATCCGAGGCACATCTGATAATTCCTTGACGAAGAATTTGGTTCGAGGTGCACATCACGGCTTCAAAGGCTTCATCGGCACTTGCATGTAATGATTTGAAAGCTCAGGTTCGTTGTAGATGCAACGAGCACCATCAAGGGGAGGACTGAGTGGGAGGGCACGAAGCAATTCAGTTGTCGGTGCCTTGTAGTGAGTATTTTCTATCATACATTCCAATACCCATGAGTTCACATCTTGAGAATCTCCGGTGATGTGCGGCGTCGCATAGAATTGAAGAATGAGTTCTTCATTCCAATCACGAGATGTCGGTCTGAAATTCAGCAATCATGCATCGTGAAGAACAACGAGGGTGGCTCGAAGCTTTGGCGGAGATTCCATGTCCACATGAGGAATATGTGCATGACCGAAGACTTTGTCTTTGTTGAATAGCCTGAGAGGAATAGAAGTTGGCTTGACTAGCAGTCGAAGCGCCTCTTCCTTATGCGAGCAAAGTCATATGGGTTGTAGTCGATGAAGAATACATGCTCATGAAGAAATCTTCAGCCTTGAACTTTGCCGTTGAGAATGGATTCTTTGGCTTTGGCGGTGGAGTGTCGATGAGTTGCATCACGACCTCGGGAATCGCAATCTCAGGTTCTTGGTGAGGATTTTCTGGTTCCTCTTCATATGCGATCTGCGTGTTCATAGGATCGGCGGCGGGTGTTCTTGACACTAGTGGCTGGAATTTCTTCATGCACGGATGAGTTGGGATGAGTTTCTTGAGCCCATTTGAACCATTGGTGCAGGGGGTGAGGAATTTGTTGGATTGGGGTGAAGAGTGGAGAATTGGGATCTTGACTTTCCCAAAAGTCATCGTTCATCACAGGCGTGGTGCATCCAATATCCACGTCTTCGTCTTCAATTTCCTCAACACCGGCCTCTTGATTTGTGAAGCGAGGCATAGGCGAGGAAATGATTGGTGTTGAAGGGTTGCATCCACTTCAATTTCTTCATCAATCTGCTCTGACGAAGCGAGAATGATTTTCTTCATCGAGACCGCTTGGGATCTCATACTCTTCACCAAAAGGAACAAGGTCCTTTGATGGAATGGAGGAAATTGGAACAACATCGATTGGATTTTCAAAAGAGCTTGTCGTAGGCTTCATTGTCTTGAGTGAAGAATTTGAAGCGGTGATGCTTTCCGTTTCTTCATCGCAGCTCGCTCTGCAGCCTTGATCTTCTTCACATCGGATGTAGATGGAAGGATTGGAGTTGGTGTAGGCGGCGGGAGGAGCTGAGGAATGCTGGTTGAATTTCCTCGGTATGGCGATGCGGTTGCCTGACTTATTCGATTTCTTGAGCGCACCACTAGTGGATGCCACGGCAATTTCTTGTTGGTGGAATGGAGTCATCAGCCCTGGAACTAGCATTGTCTTATTGGGCTGAAAATCATCGTGATCTTGGCATGTTCTTCGGCGAAATGACGAGAGGCTCCACTGAGGAATTTCTTGTTGCGTTGGGGCTGCAACATTTGTGAACTTTGTCAGTTGACAAATCGACTTTGGCTCATTGCCAATCAGCATAATAGGCATCAAAGTTATCACCGAGGGCTTTGATTTTATTTGGATCTTGAGGAGTTCCTCGGTTGTCATTACGACAACGTTTTCCTCGAGAACTTCTCTTTCTGAATTGAGCCTTCTTGATCTGCCTTGCCTTCTCAAATTTCCATTTCTCTTGAGAGATGAAATGGAATTGACATGTGACTTTGTCCGGTGTCGGATGAAAATCAGGCATAGGTGTCTCTGGATCCTTGTGCGAGGATCAATGTACTCGAGGATCGCCCTTGGATCCAAAAGCGATGCTTACAGGTGTGCCTTTGGCTCTAGCGGCCCTTTCTTGTCGGTCTCGATGATTTACGCAAGTTCATCATCATCGGCTTCATCATCGAGATGGCACTTGGAAGGCAACTTTGTTTCTTCTTGGACTTGGCCGAGGACCTCGTCCAGCGATTGCCTTTTTCTTGACGAGTGGGGCACGATGAAGAATTTGGTGCAGGTGAGGAACTTCTTGAGACACGGAGGCAATAGAGATGCCTGCAGTCCTTTGTACGTGGCGAGATGCACATGTGTTGAGGACTTTGGAGGAGCTGCTGAGGACTTTGCAGGGGAGCTGAGGATTTGGGAGGAAGCGGGACAGCATGAGGAGGGCCGTGCCGTGAGGGCATTGAAGATTCTGGCCGTGAGGGCATTCTTGAGGATTTTGGCCGTGAGGGCCTTTGTTGGTGAAGCACTTGGCTTGTGCGGCTGGCTTCTTTGCCATTGATCTTACGGGCTGAGCAGGGGCCTCGATGGCAGCGATAGCAGAGTCTTCATTGAATTTCCTCCTGCTTCTTTGGCTTGTCTCGCCAACTTGGCTTGGCGCTTGGCCCATTCTTGGGAAAGTCCTCACCACGCTTGATGCTAGTGGGGTTGACTTCTTGGCAGTGCCAATGGAGCTCTTGGGCATGGAGGATTCAGTGTGAATTTCTTCATGTACTTTGGAGTAACATATCTGTACTCCCTCCATTCCCTTGCCCATCTCCTTTCAATCCTCTGAATGCACACCTTGCGCTGATTTTTGTTTTCCTTGCCAAACTTGGCTTCATCAAGTGTGCAATAGTCAGCGTATATGTCCTCAGGTATCTCGAAAGCAGTCATGACCTCAGGCCTCTTTCCTCCTTTACGTGGCTTCTTTCATACGCCATATTCTTGGTGAGGAATTTGAACAATCGAATTCTCTGAAGAAGTATGCAACTTTTCTTTGAGGAACGCTGCAAATGAGTTAAGTTGATGAGAACCTAGTGATTCAACAGCGGACATGAGTACCTATGAACAGAGTATAGTTGCTAGGAATTTGGAGAGGTCATATGCGTTCTCAGAAGGTTTTTTTTTAAAGGAACTAGTTTGAGGAATTTGACGAGATGAGCCTTGAAGAATTTCACTAAGCGATCTTTGTCTTAGGTTCCAGAGTTGTATAGATCGAGGATCCACACAATTGAGGAATCTTGAAGAAAAATCATTGCTTAGAGAAACGAATCAAGAGCATATTCCGTTTGAGGTGTTCATATGTGTGAAGATTTGAAGAATAAACACCTTTGAAGATTTTCAGGAAGGTTTGAGTATCAAAGCGAGTAATAAAAGTAACTTTTAATTACCCGAATTGAAGAACACGACGAACTGAGAAGTGTAGATTAGAAGTTCATCAGTTCAGATCTCCCACGCCCTAACTCGGCGGAGGAAGATAGCTACGACGGCGGCGGAGTGAAGATTTCATGATCGGTAGCTGAGTACGGCAATGACGAGGTCGAGGCAGTGAAGCTCTTCCTCATCAGCGATGATGGAGTAACAGCGGCGCTAGGGTTTGAGAAGCTCGAGCGAGAGAGAGAGCGGTCGAGCGGAGTAAAGGAAGTGAGGAAGGGGAGAGGGGTATATATAGCCAAGGTGAAAAACAGTTCGCCCGAAGATTTTGGATGAACATGCCCCTGGCCCTTCTCATTCGCTTCACATGTGTCACCCACGTACTGAAAAGTGGAGATTGTGTTAGATCATGGGTGAATAGATAAGTTTATCATGGGATGCGGAATGGTTTGAGCGGCAAAGCCGAAAATTTGGATAAGATAAGTTAAAAGTTCCTTTCGCAATTTCTTCAGCTGGCAAGGACACAGTGAAGATTTTGAACGAGTTTCAAATAGAAAGCACATGAAGAATTTGTGAATAGCTTGGGTTGAGTATAGCATAGAGGGGGAAGGGTCCGATCACATTCACTTAGCAGAAAAAGCAACTTCAAGAAATAGCCATAAGTGAATGATGTAGAGGACATAAACCGATATATATATATATATACATATATATATATATGTATATATATATATATGTATATATATATATATATATAGTCAATGAAGAAAGACAACGAAAACAGTGGAGATTTTGCAAAGTTGAAGAATTTGAAAAACTGAAGAATTTCAAAACTGAGGAAAAACTCAAATTGAAGATTTTCAATTTTGGTGGTGGCGTGACCCATCAGTATAAGAATGATGATTTTACACCGCGTACAATTGTCGTAGGGTTGTGAGAATCAAATTCTTCATTAATTTCTTCACACTTAGAGTGTTATTCTTCATTGATTGAAGAAAAACATTTCTTCATGTGTTGCACATCTAAGTCATCAATTTTGCATAAGTGTCAGGATGTGTGTCCTTTTCAAAGAACATTCAAAGATTCTAAGATATTTAGCTCACACCGCAACTTGCTAAATCTCTTCTAATCCAAGGGCTTTGTGAAGATATCGGCTAGCTGTTCTTCAGTCTTCACATGCTCGATGGAGATGTCGCCCTTCAACACATGATCACGAAGAAAATGATGGCGAATCTGAATGTGCTTTGTCTTGAGTCTTTGAACTGGGTTGTGAGCAATCTTGATGGCACTCTCATTGTCATAGTAGAGAGGCACATTCTTCACGTTGATGTCGTACTCCTTGAGAGTTTGCTTCATCCACGACAATTGAGCACAACAAGAGCGGCTGACAATGTACTCGGCTTCCATAATAGAGCGGTGATACGTGATTACATTTCTTTGAGGACCAATAGACCAAAAATTGTCCGAGGAAATGACAAGTACCAGATGTTGACTTGCGGTCCACACGATCACCGGCATAGTCAGTCGAATATCCAATGAGATCAAGCGTAGAGCCCTTGGGGTACCATAATCCTAGTGTTGGTGTGTGAGCTAGATATCGAAGAATATGCTTCACAACCTTATGGTGTGATTCCTTCGGTGTAGCTTGAAATCGGGCACACATGCAAACACTAAGCATTATATTTGGCCTAGATGCACATAAGTACAATAGAGAACCAATCATGGAGCGGTATACCTTGTGATCGAAGTCAATACCATTTTCATCAGTGCATAGATGGCCATTTGTGGGCATAGGAATTTTGACGCCTTTGCAATCTTGCATGCGAATTTCTTGAGAACATCTTTGAGGTATTTCTCTGAGATATGAATATGCCATTGTGTTGTTGTGAATTTGAAGACATAAGAAGAATTTCAATTCTCCCATCATAGACATTTGATATTCTTCACTCATCATATAGGCAAATTCATCACTATAACGTTGGTCGATCTGACCAAAGATAATATCATCAACATATATTTGGCACACAAGCAGTTCACCATCATATGATTTAGTAAAGAGAGTAGGGTCGAGTGAACGGGTGTGAAGCCATTCTTCACGAAGAATTCCTTCAATGTATCATACCACGCCCGTGGGAACTGTTTGAGGCTATAGAGGGCCTTGTTGAGTCTGAAGACTTTGTCGGGATTCTTTGGATCTTCAAAACCCGGGGGTTGAGCAACATATACTTCTTCCTCAAGCTTACCATTGAGGAATGCACTTTTCACATCCATTTGATATAAAGTGATATTATGATGGTTAGCATAAGCAAGTAATATGCGAATAGCCTCAAGTCTAGCAACAGGTGCAAAAGTTTCATCGAAATCAATTCCTTCAACCTGTGTGTAGCCTTGAGCTACAAGTCGTGCCTTATTCCTCACCACAAGGCCATTTTCATCTTGCTTTTTGCGGTAGATCCATTTTGTGTCAATGATATTATGCTTGCGAGGATCTGGACGTTTGACCAGTTCCCAGACATTGTTGGGCTCGAACTGATGTAATTCTTCTTGCATTGCTGAATCCACTCGGGCTCGAGAAATGCTTCATCTACCTTAGTGGGCTCTGTGATAGAGACAAAAGCATAGTGCCCACAAAAGTTAGATAAATGTGAAGCTTTTGAGTGTGTGAGAGGACTGGTGCTTCAATGTCATCGATGATCTTGTCAACTTGCACTTCTTTTGCAACGCGAGGATGAGCTGGTTGTCGTCGAGGAATTTGATCAGCATTTTCTTGACACCATTTTTTCAGCATTATCCTCGGGTGCATCATTCGGCGTTCTTGGCGTTACGGAATGAATTCTTCAGCAGATTCTTGATGGGAATTACATCCTCAGTTGCCTTGAACTTGATAGATTCCTCAGGTGCTGGTTCATCTATCACAGAAGGTAGGTGCTCTCTTTGCGAGCCATTAGTTTCATCGAACCGCACATCTATAGTTTCAACAATCTTGTAAAGAACATTGTTGAAGACTACGTAGGTGTCTTGAGTCCTTTCCATAACCAAGCATAAAACCTTCATGTGCTTTCGGTGCAAATTTAGCATTGTGATGAGGATCTCTAATCCAGCATTTAGCAATCAAGACTTTGAAATAACTCACATTGGGTTTCTTGTCGTTGAGGAGTTCATAGGCAGTCTTCTTGAAGAATTTATGAATATATACTCTGTTTATGATGTGGCTTGCGGTATCATTTGCATCAATCCAAAAGCAGCGAGGCATTTTGTATTCATCAAGCATAGTGCGAGCCATCTCAACAAGAGTTCTGTTCTTGCGCTCCACGACGCCATTTCTTTGAGGAGTATAGGGAGCAGATAACTCATGAGTAATACCAAGTTCATCAAGATAGTCATCAAGACTGGAATTCTTGAACTTCAGTTCCATTGTCACTCTGATGTGCACGATCTTCACACCAAAGTTGGTTGAAGCCCTCGAGGAAAATCGTTTGAAGACTTCACGCACTTCATGTTTGTAAGTAACAATGTGTACCCATGTGTAACGAGAGTAATCATCAACAATAACAAAGCCATATAGAGATGCATCATTAGTGACTGCTGAGTAATGATTAGGACCAAATAGGTCCATGTGAAGCAATTCGAATGGACAAGTAGTGGTCATGATAGTCTTCGCCGGATGCTTGGCCTTGGTCATTTTTCTAGCTTCACAGGCTCCACACAAGTGATCCTTGAGGAATTTGACATTCTCAATGCCAATGACATGCTTCTTCTTTGCAAGCGTGTGCAAATTCCTCATGCCTGCATGACCAAGTCGTCGATGCCATAGCTAGCCTACGAAGCTTTTGCAAGTAGACACACGGCTGGTTGTGGTCTGTAGAGAAATCAACAATATAAAAGTCTCCTCTCCTAAAGCCTTGAAGACTTTGGAATTGTCGACTTCCATGATCACAACACAACGGTACTTGCCAAAGACAACAACCATATCAAGATCACAAAGCATTGAGATCGACATGAGGTTGTATCCTAAGGACTCAACAAGCATGACTTTGTCCATGTGTATGTCCTTAGAGATCGCAACCTTACCAAGACCCAATATTGGACTTTTGCCTTTGTCAGCAAAGATGATATGCTTCAGATGTGATGGTGATAAGGGAGCATCCATCAATAGATTCTTGTCACCGGTCATGTGATTTGTACATCCACTATCGAGGACCCACTCATTGGCTTTGGGTTGATCATCCTGCAGGATGAATTAGTGCAACTTACAATCTCATATACTTCATCGGTGAAGAATATGATATCAATTTCATCAGATGAATTTCATCGAGCGATAACGAGATAAGCGGTATGAGGACATGTGAAATGAAAGTTCATTTCTTCATGATTAACTGCGTCCTTTCGAGCATTTTTGTCGGGGCCCCAAAGAAATTCTTCAGACGTTAAAGCACGTCTGGAGGCCTGACCCTGCAGAAGAGATTAGTTCCTTTTCTTCACCACCCACATCTAAAGGGGTGGCAAAGAGTTCATCACTCTACAAGCTCCATATGAGAATGGTGGCATAGAATCCAATCCATTTCGTTTCACATAAGAGAGGTTAGGGTAAGCATATGAATAAGCAGAGAAATTCTTCGGGGACATATGAACATATTGGTTTGAAGAATAATGCACATATTCATAGCCCTTAGCTCTACCCTGTGAAACAGAGTTGTTAGCACGATGATAATCATATGAGGACTTTGATCCATGTGAGGAATTTGGTCCGTATGAGGACTTGGATCCATATGAAGAATTTGGTCCATATGAAGAGTTTGATCTGGGGTTCCTATTCTTCACAGGTGGTGTCATGAGTACATTCACCTGAAGACTTTCAAGGCACTTCTTGGGAACCCAGATTTTCTTCATAGGGGAACCGTTCCTCTGATTAGTGCCAACATATCTAGCAAATACTTCACCATTCGATTTTTGAACAGTTTATAGTTGAGTCAAATGACTCATCGGAAGAATGAGGAGATTCACATGTAAAGCCAGATAAGTTAGATGGATCATTGGAGGTCCCTTTGCAGCAACCCATGAGGTTTTGGGGTGCTGCTCGGGCTTCCAATATGTTCCATCGACATTGAGTTTCCTCTCAAAGGCAATACCCTCTTTCCTAGGATTCTGTTGAGGATCTGCTTTTAAGCACATCACAAAGAGTCTGATGCCCTTTGAGGCTTTTGTACATGCCTGTCATGTACAATTCCTTCAGCACTGCATCGTCAGTGATACTAGCAATGTCCTCAGATGAGGAATTAGTGATAGCAGAGGCAGGTGAAGAATTTGTAACAGTTGAAGCATTTGAACATTCAGGTGAAGAATTAGCAGATTCACGTTCAATGCACTTTAAGAATGGAGGAACAAATTCTTCCTGAGAAGCACTGATTTGTTGAGCTAGCAATGAATCACGCTCCTTCTGAAGATCTTCATAACTCACTCTTAGCTTCTCAAGATCTTGCTTTCTTTGAACAAATTCATAAGAAAGTTTCTCATGATCAGATAAGAGAGTGTTATGATGACCTTGAAGGTTTGTCAAACCCTAGAGAAGTCTCTGAAGATTTTCGGTCAAGGCTTTAGTGCGATCCATTTCTTCACCCAACATATCATCACTTTTGTCTAGCATGTTTTGAACCTTTTCAAAAGCCCTTTGTTGTTTCTGACAATCTTAGCAAGTTTAGAGTAGCTGGGCTTGAGATCTTCATCAGATTCATTTTCACTAGATTCAAAGGAGGTATATTTGAGTACCTTGGCACCCTTTGCCATGAAGCAATAGGTGGGAGCGTAGTCATCACTATCTTCATCAGCTTTGTTGGTGAGGTCATTTTCTTGAGTAGAAGATGGACTTCTTGTGAAAGCGATGGCGAGAGCGGACTTCGCCACACCGGACTCGGATTCTTCTCGATGCCTCCTCTTCCTCATGTTCCTCGATTCAGCTTGAGTCCATTTCCTTGCCAATGAATGCCCGAGCCTTCTTGGAGCTGCTCTTCTTGTGAGAAGAAGACTTTGAGGATTTTGATGATGAAGATTTTGTGATTTCTTCTTCTTCTTAGCGTCATCGAGGCTGTAATCCTTGTATTTCTTCTTCTTTAATTCCTTTTCCCACCGAGGACAATCTTGAATGTAGTGACCAGGTTTCTTGCATTTGTGGCATAGTCTTCTCTTATAGTCCTTTGGATGAGGAATCACGCTCCTTGAGGATTTTCCAAAGCGACCACGTCTTGAGAACTTGGAATTTCTTCACGGCGGTGCTAGCTCACAGCTCAATTCTTGAGGATCTCCAAGGCTACTACCGAGTCTTCACAATCAGATTCGAACCTGACCTTGGCCTTGAGGCACGTGATTTTCCATAGCTAGAACCATAGAGATCTCTCTTTTGACAAAATTTGGAACTCATGAGTATTTAGCCTCTCGAGGATATCAATTTGGATCAAGTGACTTGTAGTCGACGCGCTCTTGTATCATCGGTGCGGAGTATCAAATGAGGAATCAAGCGATCTCAACAATTTCTTCACCACCTCATGGTCGGTGATGTCAAGGCACCAAGCGCTTGAAGCTCATTTGAGATGTCGATGAGGCGATCGAAGGTTTGTTGAACATTTTCATTGTCGAGTCTTTTAAAGCGGTTGAAGAGATTTGAAGAACATCAAGTCGAGAGTCACGCTGAGTTGAGACTCCTTCATTTACTTTGGACACTGTCCCGGATGAGCTTAGCAGTTTCAAAGCACTCTTCCATCTTGTCCTTTGCTCGGATGGCCACATATGATATTCTTCGCTTGAGAATCGAGTTGCTTGAATCTCTTCACATCGGCAGCGTTCGGTGAGGGTGAGACGGAGGAACACCATTTTCCACAACATACCGTAGATCATTGTCAATTGCCTCAAGATGCATTCGCATCTTGTTTTTCTAGTAGGGGTAGTCCGTCCCATCAAAGGTAGGACACCCGGTGAGACCTTGATCATACTGCGGTCGACATAACTAAAACTCGGTGGTTAAACCAAAATCACACAAAACAAGGAAGTACCTTGCTCGATACCAATTGAAAGTGCGTTATATCGACTAGAGGGGGTGAATAGGCAATTTTATGAATTCTTCAATGAGGAATTTGCGGTGAGGAAATTCCTAAGTGAAGAACTACTTACTGTGAATAAGTACTCGAAGTAAGCATAAGAGAATGCGGGCATGGTCATCATGATGAAATGAAGACAATCAAAGAGTACGAGAAAGCGTAAACACGGGATAGCACAAGATGAAGACAAGCGGTGAAGAATTCAAGCGAGGAAATTGAGAAAGTCTTGATCAAAGTCTTCAAACACAGATATGAGCGAACACTCAACACGATAATGAGGAAATGAAAGAGTTGAGGAAATAGAACCCGATTAGGTTGGTGAAGACAATGATTTGGTAGACCAGTTCCAACTTTTGTCTTAGTTATGCGTCTGGTTGGAAGCGGTGAGTATTTAAACTCGAGGACACACGATCCGGATACCCGGTCGCTGAGCACGCAGCTCAGGACACCAAGTCCTCACCATATTCTCCTTGAACTAAGGTCACACAGACCTCGTCCAATCACTCGTGGTAAGTCTTCAGGCGACTTCCAAACCTTCACAGACTTGGTCACTCGAGGATCCACAATTCCTCTTGGATGCTCTAGACCATGACGCCTAACCGTCTGGAAGAAGCACAGTCTTCAAAAGTAACAAGCGTCAGATCCATGCAGGATCAATCTCTTCAGTGATGCTCAATCACTTTGGGTTTGTAGGGGTTTGGTTTTTGGGTTTTTCCTCACTCAATGATTTTCGCTCAAAGTCCTCGGAGGATGGGTTGCTCTCAAATGACAAGTGTCAAGTTCTCTCGAAGCAGCCAACCAGCTAGTGGTTGTAGGGGCGGCTATTTATAGCCTAGGGAGCAGCCCGACATGATAAGACATAAATGCCCTTCAATGATATGACCGTTAGGTGGATAAGATATTTTGGGACAGGTGGCGCTGACAGCAGATCGGGAAATTTGACTCTCAAATTCCTCGGGGCTATCATGTTCCTCCTTTGTGTAGGCAATCCGCCTTTGGCGAATTCCTAACTCCTCGGTCGAGAACAAATTCCTCGTGACGGAAGAACTTCGTCTCACATCCTTTGAAGAAATTGACTGAGCTGTATGAGATTTCCAAAGCCTTCACTCGAAGGGATTGGTAGGTGTAGGATTTTGAGTTGAGCATCACATGGAAAATTTTCCTTAGTATTTCCTCGACCCCCTTTACCAGTAAGGTGTTTCCTATGACTCAAGAAAGAGAAAACAAAACTACGAAAACAAAAGTCTTCACACTTCATGTTCCTCAAATGAATACCAAGACTTCAAGGTCACACCAATATCTTCACTTTCAAAGTCTTCAGAAAGTCTTCAAAATATCAAAGTCTTCAGTCGAAGAACTTCATTTTTAGGTGTCGACTTTCTCTGTAAATACCAAACTCCTCATAGACTTATAGACCTGTGTACACTCATAAACACATTAGTCCCTTAACCTATAAGTCTTCAATACACCAAAATCACTAAGGGGCACTAGATGCACTTACACTTTCTACATGTGAGATATGGCTACTACCTCCAACGTGTGTTCTATGCATGATCAGGTACTTGGAGGAAAGCCATGAAGCCACCACATCCAACGAAACAGCTAGCGAGGACGCCAAGTACAAGGACCCAGAGAAGAAGTTGCGTGAAGCTATAGCCACCGGACGAACGGCCCAGCCCGGACGTCCGGCCCCTGAGGACCCGAGCCGAATCTACGGACGACCGGAGCCACCGGACGTCCGACGACTCCCAGCGCTCGGACGACCGCTAGACACCGGACGTCCGACACTCTCTAGCGCCCGGACAACCGACGCCGACCGGACGTCCGACACCACCTGTCCAGAGCCAAAACGCCGGACGTCCGACATACTGCCGAGCAGCCGGACCCTCGCGAGCCACCGGACGCCTTTGGTACTGTCGGACGTCCAAGCGCTGTCTTGCGCCCGTGTGTTGGGCCGAAGCCACTTACCCTTTCATTCGCCTAGACTATATATACTCCTCCACCTCCTCCTATTTAGGGTTAGCGTTGATTTAGCTCATTGTTAGATAGAGCTTCGCTCATCCGTATTGGATCTCCTCCTCGTGAGAGACTGCGGCCTCTTCGGAGAAGATCCACCATGGATTCAAGACCCCTTTACGGGAAGATCCCTCGTGGATTCAAGACCTCCTCTCGGAGATGAGCTACCACCACTTGTATCGTCCGTTGTTGACTTTGGATCATGTATCTCCCTTTGTGTTCATCGATCTAGCACATGTGTGATTGATCTTGTTGGTTTGAGTGATTCTCTTGTGTTTTCCCCGTGATTTCCCTCGTGCTCTTCCGCTCGTTCTTCGTGTTCCTCGTAGGGATCCTCTCCAAACATGAAAGATCATCCACATAGGGTTCCGCTCTACATCATCTTGGTATCATGAGCCACGTTGATCACGTTTTTGGAGCCCCTACCCCGTGTTTTCTAGCTTGATTTTGTTGTTTTCGTCCTAAATCCCGAAAATCCCCACAAAAAATAGCCCCAAATTTTTTTGTGATTTGTTAGTGTGATGATGTTCTGTTGATTTTGATCCATGGATTTGATTGGTTTCGAGTGGATCTAGCATTTCCCCAAGTTTCCCCATCTTTCAGCCACAAATTCTCCTCAATTTTGACCCCAAAATCCCAAAATTCTGCCCAAAATCGCGTCCCGGAGCTCAAATCCTACGTTGACCCCCGACCCCCGAACATCCGACCTTTCCCGGACGACCGGAACCCCTAACCCGAAACGAATTCATGGATTTCCGACCTTCCCGGACGTCCGGCGACCGGACATCCGTCCATTTACAGACGTCCGATACCTGTAGTTTCCCATTTCGGCTGATTTTTGTTTTGTCCATAACTAATTCATCCGGACTCTGATTTTCGCGTTCTTTAGCTCGTTGAAAAGCTCTTGGCATCCCCCTTCCAAAAAAATTACCACCAAAACCATTTGAGTCCATAAAATTTTTGGAACTTTGGCATCTTTGCCTATGGCTTCCACCACATCATCCGCTACACCACCACTGACTTCCGCAACCTATCCAATTTTGGAATTTTTTTCAAAACTATAACTTTTTGTGCAGCAAATTCGGAAACTATAGCACTAAATGCGAAAAAATCAAAACTATGACCCCATCGGCCTCGTGGTGGCCGAAGAGGTTGTTTTCGGCCGGTTTGGCGAAAAGGACTTTTCGTCCGAGCTTTGACCGAAGTAGGGCTCGGTGGGCGAAGAGGTGGTGTTGGTGGCGGGCCGGCGAAAATCGTAACCGCCCACGCGAGGCAGTGGGCTCTTTTCGCGTGGCGGCTGAAGAGCTCTTCGACCAAGAGTTGACGAAGAGTCGGGATAAGGCTCGCCAGGCCGTCTCCTTCCTCTGGCTGCTCGCACTCTGTTTCCTCCTCTCTCTCTCGCTCTTCTCTGTAACCTCACAAGCCCGCGCCGATCTCCACCATTTTGCACCCATTTTCACATCCAAGACACAGAATAGATAGATCATACCATTCTCCAACAGCCCTACGGTGTTTTTTTGGGTATGGGATAGTTTTTACTGCGTTTGGAGGGAGGAGTCATGGTGGGGTGGAGAAGGTGTGGTTGGGAAGGAGGTGGTGGTGAGGAGGAGCAGCTCTGTGGACGAGGAGGTGCGGCTTGGGGGTGTGAGGCTGAGCCTCCGGTCGTCGGGTATTTGCCGTTGTCCTGTGGTGCAAGTACTCCGCGAGGTGGCCGGTGCCGTTGAGTGAAAGAGAGGAGCAAGAAGCTAGGGACACACGCTTCGAAGGTATAACCATGCCATCACAAATTTTCTATGAATTGTATATTTTACTTAGTTTAGATAAGTCATATTGTGAAGTACAGTGTTAATATATTTGTGGAGGCATTTTAGTGCATAGTTAGTGTAACGGGTAATATTAGTCTTTGTTGTGATTAATGAGAGGATGACAATGTCGGCGGTGAAAATGTCTGAATCAAGAAATCATTTGTTTACTACGGTCTTTGGTAATGTTCGATATAATGAGTTGGGGGTTGATCTTAGCGAGTTTAAAATGGGCGTCATGACACTAGCTGACCGGACAATTTGGACATTAGGCAGTTGAAATCTTGGTTGACAACTAGTTTGATGCGGATCCTGAAGTATGTTACAAGATTCATGCATTGTGGACCAAATCCTGTAAAAATGTCAAGTGGGAGTTGATGCGGTAGATAGGAGCCAGCATTGGTTGTCCCTATTAAGGTATTTGTCGAGACCGAAGAATCCACCCATATGCACTTGTGCAACCTGTGCGAAGGAGGAGAATACCGTAGAACTCCGGGGGGTATGAACCTGGCCAAGGCGGTGAAGTGGCTAACGAGATTGTTTTATCCGGGTCACAGCCACAAGATGTGGATGCTAGCCAACCCGAGAAAGAGTCGGACTACGTGCCACACAATGTTTGTGGTCACGATCTTTGGCGAGTAGCGGTCGATAATATTAGCTGGTTCGGGTTTCTTTGATGGGGATGAGGAAGGGGATGAAATGCAGAGGGTGATGGAGGAAGAGGGCGAGGATGGATTGGTGGAGGAACTGGATTCTGAAAATTACGAGGATGAAGTTGAGGTACCGATTCATACGCATGGGGCAGGACATATCCACCGCCTTTACGGTGAGCGATGGCCATGAGACTCCATGGCGGTATAATCTGAACCAAGTACAAATAGGGGCTATGTTTGATACAAAGAAAAAATTGAAGTATCACGGTGATAAAGTGGGCTATGTCTACGAGAGGGTTTTCAAGACACACATATCAAGTCCAACAAACTATACCGTGAAATGTGTTGAAAAAGGTTGTCCAGGGGAAGGTGCAGACGCGTGCAATGCACGACATCCTTTGGGTTGTGACCATTGTCATCCCACATAATTGTGTGAGGAAGAACACGCTTTGGTGAAGCATCCGAACCTGACTTCAAGTCTCATTGCGCAACTCATGTATCTTTGAGATAGTAGAGAAGAAAGATATGGAAGCAAAACACATCCAGACAGCGGTGAAGGTCGGATGGAAGTATGTCATTCCTTATGGGAAGGCTTGGAGGGCTAAGCGAGAAGGCTATGGAGGAAAGGTTTGGGGCGTTCTTGACTCATATGATAATGTTGTCCGTCTCTGGGCATCTTGAAGGAGAGGAATCCTGGCACTTATGTGAACGTACAACACATGAGGTTCTGAGTATACCAGATTTCAAGGTGTTGAAGCGAGTGTTCTTCTCGTTTGGTATGTGCATCGAAGCTTTCCGGCATTGTCCTCCTGTTACTGTTTGTGGATGGTACATTCTGACCGGTCGATATAGAGGGCAAATCCTGACTGCTATTGGTGTGGGCGGAACAATCAAATCATCCCACTTGCCATGGCATTTGTGGAGGGTGAGAACTTTCTCGGTGGGTATGGTTCTTCCGCCAAGTGAAAATTGCCATCGTGAAGGACCGACCAAATGTGTGTGTCATTCATGATAGACATCTTTGGTATATTGAAGGCCGTGAAGACACCGTAATCCAACAGATGATAATGACGAACACCTTGGAGGGACTTGCGAGCTGGTGGTGCATGCGCCATCTTGGGGCTAATTTTTCTCACGGTTCAAGAACAAGCGGTTGATGAACTTGTTCAAAAAATTATGCAAGCAGAGCCAGACATAAATACGAATTTATTTGCTCAAAACTAGATGAGTTTACTAAGAAGCAGGTCCGTGCGAGTAAGAAAATGGAAGAAGATCAAGTTAAATTATCAGCACTCAACGCGGAGCTAGAGGAGCAGTGAGGTCTTTGTGACTTGCGAGGAATTGACCCTCCTAATACTACGAGAAAGAAGGGAAGGGCAATAAAGAATTTTTACGAGTGGATAGAGAAAGAGCCTCCAGTGAATTGGTCTTTCTGCATGACACACATGGAGCTAGGTATGGCCACATGACAACCAATCTTGCAGAGGTGTATAACTTTGTCTTGAGAGGGAGCGAGCATTGCCACTCCACAGCTATTGTGGAGGCTGTATTCCATGGCACTTTGAGATATTTGAGAGAAAGGCACGAGTTAGCACGAAGCATATTGAAGATAATCGAACACACCTTATTGTAGCCGTGTCATGGAATACATGGCAAAGAAGATAGAGAAAGCAAAGAAGCAACTGTCGGACTCATAGGGAATCAAGAAAGGAGGTATGAGGTTGACTTCCTACCGATGGTTTTGGTTACGGAAATGAGGTGAAGACACACGAGGTAAAAATTGAACGGAATTTTATCCAACGTGTGAGTGTACATGCAACAAACCGAAGTTGTTGCACCTACCTTGCTCTCATGTGTTGGCTGCTGTGGCGATTGAGTTGGATGCTATCTCCTTCGTGTCCCCATACTATTTAAAAGAGGCGATTACTCAACACATGGACAAAGCGAGATAACAGGGTTTAGAGTCGTCGGCAATTTCAACAAGGTAAACGACGGTGAGAGAGTATATATCCGCATCCGGACCTTGGCGAACAAGTAGGGAAGACGGAAGGCCGTCGCATCCGAACGATATGGACGGTCTGAAGGTGGTGGAGCAACCGAGCAATGTTTGTTATGCGCGGCTTATGGGCATAGGATGAAATATTGTCCCGACACGAACAAAGATGGTGCTTCCAAGCATCGATTTAGTCTGCCACATCGACGGCTGCGACAACAAGAGGAAGAAGCGGACGTGGTCGTGGCGGTCGAGGCGAAGGGCGGACGAGGAAGAAATAACTCACAAGCTATATAATGTGTCGTAGTGGGTTTTAATATGTCGGACTATGTTTTAATTTGTAATATGTCGGACTATGTTTTAATTTGTAATATGTCGGGACTATGTTTTAATTTGTAATATGTCGGGACTATGTTTTAATTTGTAATATGTCGGGACTATGTTTTAATTTGTAATATGTCAGGACTATGTTTTAATTTGTAATATGTCAGGACTATGTTTTAATTTGTAATATGTCAGGACTATGTTTTAATTTGTAAATCCTCATGGACTATGTTTTAATTTGTAATATGTCAGATTTATGTTTTTATTTGCACCGAGATTTGTTGTTTGAATTGCAGATATGTCTTTGTATCCGTTGCTTAATGGAAACATCGATAGAAAGCACCGGGCGCCCTATTGGAAGCGGGCAACAACTTAGGCGTGTTGGTCACTCGTACCCCAAAGACTAACTGGCTGATACATGATTCATGGGTTGATAGGTATGTGTGCATATAATGGAGTCCATATAATGACTTACTATGTTTTACATACTTTTCATAGCCGCTAACAATCTTTTTATTTTGTAAGTTAAGTTGGGCTGGACTTCTACCCTTGGCACGGCTGGTTCAGGTACATTGGATGAGTGGATTGATGGTGGGACTTAGATGAGGCGGGTGAACGGTGCGATTACACAAGAGGCAAGTGAAACGTTTCTCTTACGACAAGTCCTCCTTACACCTTAGTAGATAGATGGAGGCCGGAGACACATCGTTTCACTTTCCATGGGGAGAGATGGCGCCTACTTTACAGGATGTGTCGTACTTGTTGGGATTACCTCGGCGGTGCTGCCATAGGTCCCTTAGAGCGAGAATCGGGGTGGCAAACAACGATGCAGACCCGTTTTTGGCTGCGGTCCCGATTGCTAGGGCCATAGACAACGATCCTCATGGACCTCTTTTTAGATGGTTGAGCCAGTTTCAGGTAACCATCACGGCCACTTAAACAAATGTTGTTTTTAGTTGCCCGATTTTCATACAATTATTACGTTTCTATGTAGATTGTCTCGTTAGGACATCCCGATGTTGAGTTATCGGAGGCAGATTGACCGGTCCCTAGAGGCATATATTCTTTGGCTGTTCGGCAAGGCGATGTTTACGGAGAACCACGTGACCATTGTCGATGCACGACTCATAGGTATTGCACGAGAGATAGGCGGCATACGTTGCCCGCGGATATTCTCTGAGAGGAGTTTTGGTTACTCATTGTTAGCGGCTACGTCTGAGGCACGTGCAAAGCTTGCTTGTTGAAGTCTAGAAAATCTGGTGTTGTTGGATGTCCATTATTGTTGCAGCTCTGGTCATACGAGAGATTCCCTATTGGACGACCCTATGTCTACATTGATAAACCTTTTGGTTTGGAGGACTTAGCTGGGGCTTATGTGCCTGCTATCGGCGACTTACCTACTATGGGTTACATTTGGAGCACGGCGAGAGGTACTTTTATATTAAGTAACAATTAATTCAATTATTTTTTGCCATTCATTAGTATTACTAATGCTTATTTGTTGTCATGCACAGAGACAGTTTGCGCATAGTCAGGTTAGGGGATGCTACCCGTCCTTCACGGCGCAGTTTGATAGTTTGCACGAGGATCAAGTTATCTGGGAGCCATACTCGCATCAGGCTATATCATCGAGGTACCAGTTGGTATTTACGGATTGTGCACTAGAGATCGGCATTTTGGATGACCAAGGCCAAGTTGGTGTTCGATGTGACGGTTGAGGAGATGTCTCTTCATAGAGTAATGAGACGATTCGGTCTATATCAAGAGCACGAGATTCCAAAAATTCCACAGTTGCGAGCACATGCACAAGTAAGTACTAATACTATTTTAGTTGTCGACTATGCATTCATAATATACCTAATTATGTATCGCGCATGTCAATATCGGGGACGATCGCCTAGGAGGAAACAAGTCCATGGATTCTTGGCTTAAGAGCATTACCCTTACGTTCACGAATGGACTACCGCTGCGACAAATACAGGGTGAGGGTCGGGCCTTTAACTGGGAAATGTTCGGGTTGTATCTGCAGCGTTAGGCATACAACAAGGATCTACTTGGTTCCATCAGCTGCTCTGATCGGATCGAAGCCCCTCTCACCGGTGATATGTACCCAAGCGCCTCTGTTAGGAACCCGGACACCACGCGGTAAATGCCTTCGTTCTTATATGTTGAGTCTTTTGTTAATCTGGACATATTCGCTTGGGTGTCTATTCGTGGTGTCTATCATACAACGAGGATATAATTGGTTAACTCTTCATCTGTGGTGACTTGACAAGACAGCGCGAGAGGAGGTTTCCGCTTTAATGCGGCGCTTTCAGAGGGGAGAAACTATCCCACCGCGAGAGGGCGTCTCATGGTTGAGGCGTCTTGATGACAAGCTACTGGCAGGATTTACGCTTGCATTACGTGTAGGCGGTCTTCGGATGTTGCACTTCCTCCTCCGGCACATCGTCCGCCACGTCCCTACAAAGCATTGAACCACGACCCTACGTACAACGTTCACAACCACGACCTTCGTGCACCGTGCGTAACCTCATCCTTCACAGACAGGGAGCTCTTCACGGCATGAGCCACCTCCTTCACAGCCGGGGAGCTCTTCTGGAATGAGCCACCTCCTTCTGACCGGGGAGCTCTTCGGCATGAGCCACCTCCTTGAGCCGGGGAGCTCTTCGGCATCGGCCAGATGGAACTAGGTAACCCTACTCACTACATTCTTTTTAATAGAGTAGTAATCGTTCATGCATTTGTATCAATTTTACAAGTTTTTACTTTACCGCAGCGGCAACCTGTCATAACCGTTCATGCATTCAGGCAGTCACCCATCCTTAGTGGTGGTGCTGATTACTTTGAGGTCGACCATGAGGATGATGACCATGCTACAAACATTTATGGCTTCGCATGAACGGTGTTACACACTCCACCACCACCACCGACGCAGGAGACACAGACCGTGATGCAGACGAGGTTAACTATGGTCGTGGTTATCGCGAGCCTCGCCCACCGCCTCGGTAGCTTATCGCCTTAGATCCTCGCCGAGGAAGACCCGGACTTCGTCGCCGTCCCATGATGATATGCTTATTATCTATGTATGACTCATTATCTATGTTAGTTTCAGACTATTCGCATATGCTTATTATCTATGTATGACTCATTATCTATGTTACTATCGCACTTCCTTCTATCTGAACAGGAGACATATATTGTTTTATGTATGCGAGACATATTACTATTAATTCGCATTCTTATTCCAGTTACATTTCCAAATAGATTACAACCAATAATTAAGATACAAGTACATCTGAATTAAGCAGTGCGGCTGAACTTGTGCAATACATCTTACATACTACAAAATGAAATTCAGATAGAACATAATGCCCTACAATAATACAATACAAACTGGAATACATCTTACATACTACATGAAGTCATCATCGTCATCCTCCGTTGATGCAGCCCTCTTGCCCTTCGACGATGCGGTCCTCTTGCCCTCCGTCGATGCGAGAACTCTTGCCCTTGCTGGATGCAGAACTCTTGCCCTTCGAGGATGCGAAGTCTTGCCTTTGGACGATGCGTAACTCTTGCCCTTCGACGATGCGTAACCCGGAAGCGGCGGCATGAAGATATCTTCGTCGTCCTCGCTCTCCTCAGTCCATAAAAATGTATTCTTTGCTGCAGTCCTTACGAAAGTTTCACTCTTGGCTCCACTACCTTCTTCCACCTTTCATGCAACCTAAGAAGTTCTTGACGTACCTCCTCATAGGTCCTTTCGGGCCACCGGACCTACGTAATTGGTGAGCCAACTCATTCATTATGGTGTCACTACCGGTGAGTTCGTCCCATGGAACTATCCTATTGTCCATCCCGAAATCGGTAACTAGACTCGAAAGAGTGCTGCTCATCCCGTGGTGAAAACTACGATCGAATGGATAATGGGACATCTCGACTACACTACACTTTGGAATGCTTATCCACCTTCGCTTTGAAGGGGTTTTATAGATCTGAGAGGAGAAAATAAAGGCGGGAAAAGAGTTGGCGGAAGCGGGTGGCGGGAACATATGGCGGGAAGGGGTTGGCGGGGAAGCGGGTGGCGGGAAGGGGTGGCGGGAACATTTCAAAGACGAGCCATGCAACTTCGGCCTACATGAGACCGAAGTAGTACTTTTCGGCCTAGACTTGACCAAAAAGTCTATTTCGGCCAAGCTTTGGCCGAAAAGCTCTACTTCGGCCTAATGATGGCCGAAAACTCCTACTTCGGCCTAGCTTTGGCCGAAAAGCCCTACTTCGGCCTAGCTTTGGCCGAAAAGCCCTACTTCGGCCTAAAGATGGCCGAAAACTCCTACTTCGGCCAGAAGATGGCCGACGGGCTACTAGTTTTGGTTTTTTTGCATTACGTCATATAGTTTCCGAAAATGCTATAAAATATATCACAGTTTTGAAAAAAATTCCCAATTTTGTTCCTCATGGTTGCTTGAGTTGTGATTCGAGTCTCCTAATGTGTTTCGGCTACTTAGGGACGGTTGCTTCTTCATCAACCACCACCGCCACTTCCGCATAGGCTTACCCACCATACACTTCCACCAACCCAACTTAACCCAATTTTTTTGTGTTGTGAGTTGTGTCTCCTAAGGTGTTTCAGCTACTTAGGGACCGTGCTTCCAACTCTGACACCGTGTATAGTCCACCATATTACCCTCCACTTCCGCATTGCGTACACCATAACCCATAAATGCATTTCCGCAATCCCATTGAGCTTCCGCAACCACCACCTAATTCCTCTACCACCATTTGACATTTGTTATTTGAGATTTTGAGTTCGCGGTTTTTCCGTTTCCTAAGGTGTTTCGGCTACTTAGGGAGGAATCTCCATCATCTTGGTATCTACATCAAGAACACCGCCACTCATCATCGCTAAGGACGGTAACCTCGATGACACCATTGTATATTCCCCTTGCAATTGCATTGTTAACCCCTAGCTCATTTTGAGTCACTTGCCTATCGAGACTAGCCATTTAAGTATTGACGGGCCACGCTACTTGTGCACATTAGTGATCTACACCATCCATTGCATACATACCATATCATATTGGTGTCATATCATCCATTGTGTCACAATATCGATCCCGCATATACACAATAGCTATCTTGGTTTGTGCATTGTGCAAAAGTGGCCATAGAAAAAAAGAAATAAAGCTTTTAAGCAAAAGAAAGAGAGCAAAGAGCTTGTAAGCAAGTGCCATAGCATCATACCACATTGCATATAAGATTGTCATATCCGATCATCTTGGATCATCTTGAGAAACACCGGGAACCATACATACATAGCATACTTGGGATAGAAAGTTTATCCATTTTGCGTCTTATAGGTTGTGCACAAGTGTCGTATCCGCCTATTGAGCAATCGTGCTAGCGTCTCTCTTGAGTTGTGCAACACGAGCGTTTTGGTGGATTCCACATTTTGAGCTCATTCCTTGGTTGCACGACCCCATTTATCTATCCGTGTGTGTGTTTCCGTGTGCCATTCTTTGCTATTGGTCTACTTGTTTCTCTTGCGAATTTGTGAATCTCTTTCAACATTATTGACTCTTGCTAACATTTTGCATCAAATTTTTGTGCCACTATCCTAACCGAGCTCCACCATAAGCTTTACTTGTGTAGGTGTGAGAAACCGACAAGAATTGGTACCAATTGTGCTATTTCCTTGTTACACATTGAGTCATCATTGATCCATTTTCAACATCGGTCAAGGTACATTTGGTATAAGTTCTTCTCTTTCTCCCACTCATATTTGCTCGAGTCTTGTGATGGATAGGCAAGGCATTTCATCTCCGGTCCTCGACAACAACAACGGCGTGAACAACTACATCACAAAAGCGTCTATCTTTGATCTACAATGACAAGTGCAAGGCGCACAATCAAGATTGCGAGAGCGCATCGAGAACATCTCCATCGACATTCGTCACTCCGAAGCAAGGAGAAGGGACTACATCGACAAGAAGCTTGCCGCACATAAAGAGGAGCAAGATGCAAAAATGGAGGAGATTCGGACCTTGCTCAAGTCGACTTCCCCTTCATCATCTTCAAGACGGCGACATTCAAGCCACAAGTTTTCGGAGCGCGAAAACGATGCAAGTTCAAATCGTCCTCGTCCACATCTACATGGCGATCACCATCACGTTCGTGATCAACATCGTCATGAAGGGCAAGTCACCTCCAAGCAGCATGTGCACGACGACGATGAACTATATCTACTACGAGCTCAAGCACGACAACGACATCATCATCATGAAGATGCTCCACAAGCGCAAGTGCACAAGTCCCAACAAGCCCTACTTCACGCCAAGTCGACGCTTCATGAGCACAAAAGAAGACCGCGAGACGACCACCACCAAGACGGCGCTACTACATCAACCACTTCGGCATCTTCGCCAAGTGTTCTTAAGGCATCTTCGCCTTTGGACGTACGGCATCTTCGCCTACTTCCCGTGAGTTCGCCTACATCGACATCTTCAACAACAAGGCGACCACCTACGAGCGAGGGCAACACTTCCATCTTTGGAAGCCCCTCAAGGAAGATGGCCGAGCATGGGACATTCCCTTCGGTCATGGAGACGAGCTACGAGGTGCCACACCATATGGGCCTCCAACACCAAGACGGTGACAAGACGGTCGAGCAAGGGCCATCCCCTTTGACCACGGCGACGAGTGCGAATCTCTTCTACAACATGAAGACGACGCCCATATTGGACTCATACTCCGAGTCAAGCTACGCGACCGCGCATGGAGACATTTGCACCTACACCTCTCCGACACCCACATATGTTGAGCTTCCCCATTTGTCATGTGAGGAGAGCCACCACCCCATTAGAGAGATGAGTGACTCCACCATACGTGACATGGAGAGCATTTCCTGTGAGAGGATGAGTGTGACCACCACTAGTCCCACACTTGAGAGCATACCACACATCCTATGTGAGGTTGAGCGCCATTTGAGTGACTCCACCAACCATACGAGTGAGAGCATCATATTGGGAGTGAGTGAGCCACAACACTTAGTGAGTGAGGTAGTTGAGAAGGCATGTGAGGCCACTATGATTTCTAACGACTTAACCTCTACTCCTAGTGTGTTTTCTTCTTTGGTGCTAGGTCTCCTACATGACGACATACCTATCCTCGACGAGTCCATCCCTCCAATGGAGACGGCGATGGCCATGGTGGACGATGATGCACGCCCCACATGGTTCCATCAAGATAAAGATGACAACGAATTGTTCTTCGACACCTCACCTACAACAGATGAGCGATGCTCCAAAGGTAACATAGGTGATGGTGCTTCTCTTGTCCCACTAGTGGACTCTCTTGACATCGATTGCTCCCATGATGTTGACCCACCTATTACCATGCTTCATGCTAGTGTAACTTCTTCATGCCTTGACTTACCTATTTATGATGAATATGATGATGAGCATGTTGAGTTGCCTAGTTGTGATGCTATGCTTCATAGGATATCTTGTGAAAATTCTATTGGGCACTTCATGTTTGACAATCCATTGAACTTGTCATATGCTATGAGTGAGATCTCCCATATAGCCTCATTTCAATCTCAACATAGTAACTATGCATGCCCCGTTAACATCAATCCCATTTGCACTTATGGCATAGATGACGAGATGATGGTCATTGGCTTTTGTTTTTCATGTGATGATATTGCCATGCTTCCTTTACATGATTTGCGCAATTCATCTACTATACCATGCCATAATCACATTGTTCCAAATATGCATTGTTTTGGCTGTTGTCAATATTCTCCATGTGATGTTTCCATTAATGCTCATGAGGAGACCCCCATAGTTTCCTCATATATATTAGGAGATTTTGATACATTCCATACTTTGCATGATTCCCATAATTGCATGCACCATATGCTTCCCATGAATAACAATGCTCTACATATTTCTCATGATGCATTACACAATTTGAGTCTCCATTATGCTATACATAATAACAAACCTCTCATGATGGATGACATGTTTCTATATCACGCATCTCATTTATTTGAGCATTGGATATTTAGTGCTAACCAACACAAGCACGTATGCATCATGATGGATGATGCATACATCTACCACGCACAAACAATTTCCCTTTGTCTTTGTTTTGTGTAGGTACTCATGTATACTTGTCAACCTCTCAATCCCAAGAGTTGACGAAACGAGCTATTGAGAGCACCGATGCTTTGGGATCCCGTGGACTATCCTTACCACCGTTCTCTTCGCGCAAGGACTACGCGCACCTCTTCTACTTGGCTCTCACACGGCTATGGGCTATATACCATTTGTCCCCTTATGCTCATTTTACCGTGTTCACTTTGCATGTTATACTTGCTTCTATGCCTTTGCCATGCAATTGTGACCCTTGATTGCATCTACCCATGATTGACCCTATGTGTATTTGCATGCTTGGTGGAGATCCTTGTTGCTATTGCCATGTTTATCATGTGCCCCATGCTATCGATGCTTGTTGTGTTGGGAGAGTCATGATGTCCCATTGCTATTTACATATGGTCTCTCGCCAATACATTGATGCTATTTGCCTCACATTTTGCTTTCATGTTTGTGCTATGTCATGTGATTTACTCATGCCCACTATTTGCACACATGACATGATTGCCATGATTCCCTCCAGTATGTTGCATCTTCGCACTACTAGCTTGCTTGACTTGATCTCTATGATTGCTTGCTATGTTGCATCACCCATGTTCCACTATTACTCGCTTTCTTTGGTTGATGACATATATGCTCATGCCTCTCACATGATATATCTTGTTCATTGCCGATTGCCTCCAATTGTTGCATCTATGCTTATTGATCTTGGAGACTTTGACACTTTACTTGTGATGCATGCTCGTTTGATTGAGCCTATTGTATTTGGTTGTTCTCGCATCATATGCCTCCATACTATGAAATGCTCCCTTGTTCTTTCTTATGATGAGCATGATGCATACACTTGTTGGGTATCTTACCACATGAATGTTAGGTTTTGCATTTACGCTAACCTCATTTGTTTTTTTGAGTGTTTGTCATATTCGTTCATTTTGAAGGATTCACAAGGCGATACCGTCATGAGACATATTGGTTATGTGAAGGCATACAAGATGTGCAACTCCATCATCCTTGAGAAACTCCTAAAGGTGACCTCCTTCCCTTTGAGCCATCCTCAAATACGCATATTGGATGGGCCATTCTTTCATTGTTGTTTCCTTCTTGTTGTCTACATGACACATCTATTGGATGGAGGACTGGCATTGGAGATGGACCCTATGGACCTTCAAGTTATAGAGTGCTCGGACTTAGTGGATTCACCAACGGACCACCATTTCCACCACGACATTGAGCTATGGTACAACACCACCCATAACAAATTTGCATATTATACATGGATTGACCCACATTATGATTGCCTTGTTGCATCTTCAATTTCAGTGTCATCCATGATATATGAGCTTGTGCATTTTATTAGCAAATTTGTTGTGATCTTTCTTGATGGCATATTCATACATCGTGATCATATTGCCTATCATCAATTGCATGATAACATAATCATATTGAGCATCCATTACCATATTCATGCTATTGATGAACTGTCTCTCTATGACATCATTTTGCACAATGGTAGAATTTGTCGCTTTGTGCACCATGCTTTTGTTCCCATGAATGCTTTGCATCTCATTCTAGATCATCTTGATAAGCTTCATGCACTTTGTCACGACCAATCCTGCCGCACGGACTCATTCTTACATGATGGACACTTTGTGTGCGCTAACCGTTGTATTCCCGAGTGTTGCTTGTGTTTGCTCCTTTTGCATGTCTATCACTCCGGCGACACCTTGGACTACTTGGATTGTGCCATGTCTTCAACTTCGTCCAACTACAAGTTCGTCTACGACAACCGTTTCCATGGTGATGAGGATCACGATCCGAGGTCGGATCTTTCCCAAGGGGGGGAGATGATGCGGAGCATCCCACGTTCATCCCCATGTACACTCCGACTACTCTCCAAACCCCAAGTGGACATATGACGAGACCTCGAACATACGCCATTGGACACAAGGTGAACTCGCTCCTCTCCGAACCATCACTTTCTACATGTGAGATATGGCTACTACCTCCAACGTGTGTTCTATGCATGATCAGGTACTTGGAGGAAAGCCACGAAGCCACCACATCCAACGGAACAGCTAGCGAGGACGCCAAGTACAAGGACCCAGAGAAGAAGCTGCGCGAAGCTACAGCCACCCGATGACCGGCCCAGCCCAGACGTCCGGCCCCTGAGGACCCGAGCTGAATCTACGGACGACCGGAGCCACCGGACGTCCGACGACTCCTAGCGCCCGGTCAACCGCCAGACACCGGACGTCCGACACTCTCCAGCGCCCGGACGATCGACGCTGACCGGACGTCCGACACCACCTGTCCAGAGCCAAAACGTCGGACGTCCGACATGCACCGGACGATCGGACCCTCGCGAGCCATCGGACGTCCGGTACCTGTCGGACGTCCGACGCCTGTGCGCCCGCCCGTGTGTTGGGCTGAAGCCACTTACCCTTTCATTCGCCTAGACTATATATACTCCTCCACCTCCTCCTAGTTAGGGTTAGCATTGATTTAGCTCATTGTTAGATAGAGCTTCGCTCATCCATATCGGATCTCCTCCTCGTGAGAGACCGCGGCCTCTTCGGAGAAGATCCACCATGGATTCAAGACCCCTTTACGGGAAGATCCTCGTGGATTCAAGACCTCCTCTCGGAGATGAGCTACCGCCACTTATATCGTCCGTTGTTGACTTTGGATCATGTATCTCCCTTTGTGTTCATCGATCTAGCACATGTGTGATTGATCTTGTTGGTTTGAGTGATTCTCTTGTGTTTTCCCCGTGATTTCCCTCGTGCTCTTCCGTCGTTCTTCGTGTTCCTCGTAGGGATCCTCTCCAAACGTGAAAGATCGTCCACATAGGGTTCCGCTCTACATCACACACACAAACACCATTTGGACTAGTAAGGTACACGTGCATTGCACGCATGAGATTTGGCAACCAAATTATGAATAAATACCACATTATAGCATGTAAGCTTTGAGTCATATATGCATGATGTAGATGTTCGTTCGATTCTTATAGTTCATCTCATTTAAAATCATTTAGTTTTAATAAAAAGGCTAATCTATTTTAAGATTCATGGAGTTGTGCGTTGTAAAGCATAAAGTAAAAACAAATAATTGCAATTCATGTAAAAAAATTGGGCAGTTATGATACGTAAGATTCTAGAACAAAGGAGAAGTGCTTGTGTTTTGAGGTTTGTGCATTATGCTTAAGTTCAACCATGGAGTCTTCTAGATTGTACATGTGGTAAAATCTGGTGGAATCTAGATGATATCAAACGGCCAGTAGTGCTCGGATTTGCCATCTCTGCACCATCGGATTGGCTTCTTCCAACGACCATCTTTCAAAGTTATTCGCACACTATATAGGGGTATAGATATAGATATGAGACGCGAAAGCCACCCATCATCTCCAATTAGAATAGTGTGTCCATGCACGGATGCAATGTGGCCAGACGATGTCTTCCATTGGTATCTCAAATTCAAATCAGTATGACCTTGTTCAATGTGTATACATTATAGCACGCCTGCTTTCCAAACCACACCGCATGTATCTCGATTATATTCATGCATGGATGGGTTTCAAACATCATGATCTATTATTCAAATATTTGAATTCAACTTTACATTGATTATGACCTCACCTAGTCTTTTACACCCACAGTGGTCTTCTCTTTATAATTGTACCACTAACTTTCTCTCGTGCATGCATGCACACACACTACCACTCGGCATTATCCATCGCACACATGCAATCTTTTTCTTCAGGTCGGTCTCCCATGCATGCACACACACACCTCCCCCTCTTCATCATTTCGGGCATTCTTTATCTCTCACGTGCATGCGCAATGATCGATGTTCCTCTATGTGTGTGTATATATAGCTAGGTCTTTCCCAGTTTTCCAACAAACCGATCGATCTATATATCTAGTGAGTTCTCGCCCACTTTCCCACGTACACATCGATCAATCTATGCCTCTCTATATAAGATTACATAGCTAATACACCCACATTAAAATTATATAACCAACGCCCCCCTCTCATCATCCATGCCTTCCGCTTCATCTCTCAGACGCGCGCACAGTGGCGAAGACAGGGCGGCAAGGGCCCTGGCACCCCCCCTAACATCACTATATATTGAGGCTAATATGAATGTGATCAGTAGATCAATTCCTGGTAAAATGGTTTAAGTTGTTGAATTTGCCCTCCTCGTAAAGGATTAGCAATGCTTGGCCCCCTAGCTCATTTATTTTTCATGGCTCCGCCACTGCACGCAACCGCACACGTTCTCGCCCCCTCTCTTTAAATATCGATCTCGCACTTGTGCACTCCTTCATAGTCTCCCTCCACCTAGCCCCTCGCACCATCTTCCAACCCCCCCACCAGATTTTGCCACATGTACAATCTAGAAGACTCCATGGCTGAACTTAAGCATAATGCACAAACCTCAAAACACAAGTGCTTCTCCTTCGTTCTATAATCTTCTGTATCATAACTGCCCAAACTTTTTTTCTAGTTGAATTGCCATTATTTGTTTTTACTTTATGCTTTACAACGCACAATTCCATGAATCATAAAATAGATTAATTTTTTTATAAAAACTAATTGATTTTGAATGAAATGAACTATAAGAATTAAACAAACGTCTACATCATGCATACATGACTCAAAGCTTACATGCTATAGTGTGGTATTTATTCATAATTTGGTTGCCAAATCTGATGCATGCAATGCACGTGTACCTTACTAGTACTTCCAGTATGTGCAAAGCACGTAAATTAGAATTCCAAAGGCACGCTACACAGTGTCTCTCCCTTTTTCAGTTCATGAAGCCACGTGGCACATGTGGAGGCGTTGTCGCGACCTCCTTGTGTGGATTGATCACGGTGACGTGTTGCTGGTTCTAGAAGAATGTACTCGTCCTCTCTCACGCACACCGGCAGTACATGCACGAAGCGAATATGCACGCACGCACTCATTCCCTCGCACGCACACACGGGTACATGGTGGGACGCATTTTTGTACGAACATCCACCCCATGTGATAATTCGACGTGTGTAAAGTCCTTCACTTCATTGATGGTCAATTAATACAGCACATGCAAATTGAGTGGACGTAAGGGAGGTAGTTGAGAAAGACATTACTACTCCACTACGTGCATGCGAGTGTTAAATCATGGGTTGCTACTTCCATTGGTCTCCTTCATATTTTGTACCAATTTTTGACCATATTTTTAAGTAACATAATATTTATGCATGTCATAAAAAGTGGCACAAAAAGGGGCCAATAAACCGGGGCCTTGGGTAGCATGATCAATTTTGCCTGGCTCTTGTTGGTGGCCTTTGTATTTAAATATGGACGGAGTGGAGTAGTACTATCTTTATCTTAGCCTCGTAGGCCTCTGCCAGCACCTAGGCTCGCCTCCCTGCCTCGCCCACCGGATCCCGCCATGGAGGATCCACCATGGATAATCCCTTAGATCCCATGATCCCACGAGCTGCCCTCTCGCTGCGCCCCGCAGCACTGGCGCCTTTGAGCAAAACCCACATATGTTTTAGAGGGGATCCATTGCTCTGGAATCACAGACCGGTGGCATCGGAGGACATGCCAGGGCTGCGTTTCAGGTGGTGGGCAGCAAGGTAAAATCGGATCGAGGAAGCGTCACATTGATTGGAGAGAAGTTCGAAGGAGCTACGCCTGGCGCAGCACAAGGCGGAGGCGCAAGTCGATATCAGGGGAGAGATGCTGAGGGATGTCAGCATTTGGCAGCGTCGTGTTGATTTCGAGCTAGGGCTAATGGCAGACATCATATTCACGGAGTCAACTGCGAAGGAAAGAACGTGCATGCCTGCAGAATGGCATGAGCAGCTGGTGCAACTGTTCAAATGGGCGGTAGGAGAAGCCAAATCGCAGGACCAGCTGCAGTGATGCCATCGTAGGCAAGGTCAGCTGCCCTCCTTCCCCGCCAGCGATGCAGTGACCTACTCGGTTGCTGCTGCGGTGAACTTGCGGCGCCATGGCGGTTTGCAACCGTTACAATCACTCCATCTATATGTATTGTATTCCTGTGAAAATACTTGGTCGTTTGGAAAAAGATGGTAATTGATTTATCACTAGTTTTTGAATGCTTGGTCGTGACAATCACCCGAAGCCACAACCAGAATTATTCATCGCATAATAGTTACAGTCAGTCGCACCAATAGACGGTTGGTCGGAACCGCGACACGCATCGGCTTGGTCTGACATATACGACCAGTTACATCACTGACTTGTGCGATCGCATTTGAGCAGTAGTACTTGAAATTTGTGTTCCAGAAAACTCATCGGGAGCCGTTTCGGGACTCGAAACCAAAACCATCAATTAATCTTTAGCTTGTTCCCATCACATTCCAAAGTGTATAGTATAATTAAGTGCAAACCTGCTCACACCTAGTACGTACCTGAATGTGCTCCCACTATGCAGGTTTTCGTACTAGTGCTAGTACTAGGTTATAAAACGGGGAACTAGTACCTAGCCGAAAATCACTCTACCTCTTCCTCCTCATAAGTCTTTCTTGTTCTTCCGTTCTTGCCATCGCCGGTGTGCAGAGCTCTAGGTCGAGAACTACTCATAAGAAGGGAGCAACAACGAAGGCCGGGAAAAAAAGAGAGGGCTCGCCGCCTGGCAGAGACCTCGAAAGATCTCTCACGGGCAGGCGAGAGCTCCCAGGAGCGCCCTAGCCGCGGAGGCAAGGGCTCCCAGAAGCGCCCTAGCCGCGGAGGTGAACATGACGAGTTGGCGGCGCTGGAGTCTTTATCCCTCGACAACATGCCCGATCAGCTCAATAAGTAGGAGGAGTCATTGATGGCTTGGTGGAGCTGCTGAAGGATAGCCTCAATGACATGCCCGCTGAGCTCAATGAGCAGCTATAGTTGACCGCTGGCTTGGTGATGCTGCTGGAGAAGAGCATTGCCTCAGATAAGAAGGCGACCGGCGAAATCCTGCAACTTCAGGAGGACAAGGAGAAGCTCCACGAGCACACGACCTCTTGAACGAGGAGAACGCCTACCGGAAGAAGCTGCATGACAAGAGTAGTTCCTCGATGAAGATGCTGCAGGCCCTCATCACGTAATGTAAGGAGGAGTTGGCGAAGCTCCGCATCAAGCACCGGCTTGCTTGCCAAGGTGCGTCTTTGCGGCCATGGAACAGATGATGAAGGCTCGCGTCAATAAATGCCGCGTCATGGACAGAATGAAGAAGATGGCAGAGGAGATGCGCGAGGAGATGGAGATCGTGGATGCGATGAAGAAGCAGTTATGACTCCGTGGCCAGCAACCCTTCATGTAGTAGAGAGCAGCGCCCAGACTTTTGTGGGGGGATAATCTTCCTTCTTATTTTGCTCCTGTGTTTCTTCTTTTGCTTCAGGTGTTTCGCCGCACGTGTCACGTTCTCTGCAAGGCATGAATAGAACAATGCTAATGATGAGCGGTGCCGTGGGATTGATGACTAGCAAATTAGATCATTTTTTATCGCCATATTGCACTGGGCTGTCGTGTTTCGTGCTCCTCCGTCGTACTAGTACTCCAGTGGAAAACTTGAGTATACCGCATGGTTCTTTGCTCCTCCTCAGGTTGTTGGCAACATTTATATGAGCAGTCAAATCACACGGCCCCGCCTTCCAGCAATAATGAGCTGTCAAATCACAAAGGCCCTCGCCTCTCGTGAAACCGACCTAGCGAGACTGCTCTGCCCTCTAGCCTTTGAAATGTATACTTTTGTACAGCAGTAGTATCGATGGATTGCGCCATGGGGCAAAACTAACACGATGAAATTAAAGAAAAAAATGTGGTACATATAGAGAGCGCTCGTCGCCAAATTATGCATATAGTACTATTAAAAAAGCTAGTACGTGCTTAGATGGGGTGCCAATTTCTATTAAAGAAATTAGCATACCTATTTAATTCTTGGGTTTTTATTATTTATGCCACTAGTTGTGTCTCACTACGCAGTTTTGCCATTACAGGTTACAACTACTCAAAAATGTCATTGATCCGTGAGATGCTTGCTCAAAAATGCAATTAGATATCTCAAAAATGCCATTGTTCCATTAGATGTTTGCTCAAAAATGTCATTAGACATTGTTATTTTCACGTCAAACCCGTTGACCATGTTATATGACAAAATTAAGCCTAGACCCACATGTCGATTATCTCTATCTCACAATGATAAGTGTGGCCCCGCTTGTCAGGAGTAACCAAGCGAATAATTTTACAGGAAAATAAGAATGTTGTTGGGATCAAGTAGGCCCCACACTTTATTGTACTTTAGTGAGTTAGAGGGAGAGCTGGCATGTTGGTCCATAGGTATTTATGTCATTATAACATGGCAAAAGAGATTTGAGTCACGTGATAATGGTGTCCAAAGACAACACACCCCTCAAATAAAACTAAGCACCCTGAAATTGTTTGACAACTAAACTGCTGGCTACATGATGTTGGCCATATATATTTGCTACCTCTTGAGCACTGCGTTGGTTTTCCCTTGAAGACGAAAGGGTGATGCAGCAAAGTAGCGTAAGTATTTCCCTCGGTTTTTGAGAACCAAGGTAGGAGGCCACGCACGAGTCCCTCGCACCTACACAAACAAATAAATCATCGCAACCAACGCGATAAGGGGTTTTCAATCCCTTCACGGTCACTTACGAGAGTGAGATCTCATATATATGATAGGATAATATTTTTGGTATTTTTATGATAAAGATGCAAAGTAAAGAAAGTAAAATAAAAGTCAACGGAAATACTTATTGTCGGGAGATTAATATGATGGAAAATAGACCCGGGGGCCATAGGTTTCACTAGTGGCTTCTCTCAAGAGCATAAGTATTTACGGTGGGTGAACAAATTACTGTTGAGAAATTGATAGAATTGAGCATAGTTATGAGAATATCTAGGTATGATCATGTATATAGGCATCACGTCCGAGACAAGTAGACCGACTCTTGCCTGCATCTACTACTATTACTCCACACATCGACCGCTATCCAAAGATGCATCTAAAGTATTAAGTTCATAAGAACAGAGTAACGCTTTAAGAAAGATGACATGATGTAGAGGGATAAACTCATGCAATATGATATAAACCCCATCTTGTTATCCTCGATGGCAACAATACAATACGTGCCTTGCTGCCCCTACTGTCACTGGGAAAGGACACCACAAGATTGAACCCAAAGCTAAGCACTTTTGAGAGAGACACACTTGATTCGGAAATTATTAGAATACTCTATGTGCTTCACTTATATCTTTTGAGTCATATAGTTTTTTGGTCTAGTACTTCACTTATATCTTTTAGAGCACGGTGGTAACTTTTGTTTTATTGAGACTATTATTCTCTCATGCTTCACTTAGATTATTTTGAGAGTCTTAAATAGCATGGTAATTTGCTTAAATAATCCTAATATGCTAGGTATTCAAGACTAGTAAAAACTTTCTTATGAGTGTGTTGAATACTAAGAAAAGTTTGATGCTTGATGATTGTTTTCAGACATGGAGGTAGTGATATTAAAGTTGTGCTAGTTGAGCAGTTGTGAATTTGAGAAATACTTGTGTTGAAGTTTGCAAGTCCCGTAGCATGCATGTATGGTAAACGTTATGTAACAAATTTGAAACATGAGGTGTTCTTTGATTGTCCTCCTTATGAGTGGCGGTCGGGGACGAGCGATGGTCTTTTCCTACCAATCTATCCCCCTAGGAGCATGCGCTTAGTGCTTGGTTTTTGATGACTTCTAGATTTTTGCAATAAGTATGTGAGTTCTTTATGACTAATGTTGAGTCCATGGATTATACGCACTCTCACCTTTCCATCATTGCTAGCCTCTTCGGTACCGTGCATTGCCCTTTCTCACATTGAGAGTTGGCGCAAACTTCGCCGGTGCATCCAAACCCCGTGATATGATACGCTCTTTCACACATAAACCTCCTTATATCTTCCTCAAAATAGCCACCATACCTACCTATTATGGCATTTCCATAGCCATTCATATATTGCCATGCAACTTTCCACCGTTCCGTTTATCATGACACGTTCATCATTGTCATATTGCTTTGCATGATCATGTAGTTGACATAGTATTTGTGGCAAAGCCACTGCTCATAATTCTTTCATACATGTCACTCTTGGTTCATTGCATATCCGCACATTCTTAGGAGGCATTCATATAGAGTCATACTTTGTTCTAGTATCGAGTTGTAAATAAATATAAGTGTGATGATCATCATTTTCTAGAGCATTGTCCCAAGTGAGGTAAAAAAAAGCCATAAAAAAGAGAAGGCCCCCAAAAAAATGAGAGAAAAAGAGAGAAGGGACAATGTTACTATCCTTTTTTACCAAACTTGTGCTTCAAAGTAGCACCATAATCTTCATGATAGAGAGTCTCTTGTTTTGTCACTTTCATATACTAGTGGGAACCTTTCATTATAGAACTTGGCTTGTATATTCCAACAATGGGCTTCCTCAGATGCCCTAGGTCTTTGTGAGCAAGCAAGTTGGATGCACACCCACTTAGTTTATTTTGTTGAGCTTTCATATATTTATAGCTATAGTGCATCCGTTGCATGGCAATCCCTACTCCTTGCATCAACATCAATTGATGGGCATCTCCATAGCTCATTGATTAGCCTCGTTGATGTGAGACTTTCTCATTTTTTTGTCTTCTCCACATAACCCCCATCATTATATTCTATTCCACCCATAGTGCTATATCCATGGCTCACGCTCATGTATTGCGTGAAGGTTGAAAAAGTTTGAGATTACTAAAGTATGAAACAATTGCTTGGCTTGTCATCGTGGTTGTGCATGATGAGAGCATTCTTGTGTGACGAAAATGGAGCATGACTAAACTATATGATTTTGTAGGGATGAACTTTCTTTGGCCATGTTATTTTGAGAGGACATAATTGCTTAGTTAGTATGCTTGAAGTATTATTATTTTTATGTCAATATTGAACTTTTATCTTGAATCTTTCGGATCTGAATATTCATACCACAATTAAGAAGAATTACATTGAAATTATGCCAAATAGCATTCCACATCAAAAATTCTGTTTTATCATTTACCTACTCGAGGACGAAAGGTGAATTAAGCACAGGGATGCTTGATACGTCTTCAATGTATCTATAATTTTTGATTGCTCCATGCTATATTATATTCTGTTTTGGACATTATTGGGCTTTATTATTCACTTTTATATTATTTTTGGGACTAACCTATTAACCGGAGGCCCAGCCCAGAATTGTTGATTTTTTTCTATTTTAGAGTTTCACAGAAAAAGAATATCAAACGGAGTCCAAACGGAATGAAACCTTCGGGAACGTGATTTTCAGAATGAACGTGATCCAGAGGACTTGGAGTGGACGTCAAGACATCAACCAGGAAGCCACGAGGTAGGGGGCGCGCCTACCCCCCCCCCCCCAGGCGCGCCCTCCACCCTCATGGGCCCCACGTTGCTCCACCGACGTACTCCTTCCTCCTATATATACCCACGTACCCCAAACTACGGAATCTGAGCAAAAACCTAATACCACCGCCGCAACCTTACGTACCATGAGATCCCATCTTGGGGCCTGTTAGAGACTCTGACGGAGGGGCATCGATCACGGAGGGCTTCTACATCAACACCATAGCCTCTCCGATGATGTGTGAGTAGTTTACCTCAGACCTTCGGGTCCATAGTTATTAGCTAGATGGCTTCTTCTCTTTTTGGATCTCAATACAATGTTCTCCCCTCTCTCTGGAGATCTATTCGATGTAATCTTCTTTTGCGTGTGTTTGTTGAGACCGATGAATTGTGGGTTTATGATCAAGTTTATCTATGAACAATATTTGAATCTTCTCTGAATTCTTTTATATATGATTGGTTATCTTTGCAGGTCTCTTCGAATTATCAATTTGGTTTGGCCTACTAGATTGATCTTTCGTGCAATGGGAGAAGTGCTTAGCTTTGGGTTCAATCTTGCGGTGTCCTTTCCCAGTGACAGTAGGGGCAGCAAGGCACGTACTCCATCCTGCATATCGCGGGCTTCGTTGCTCTCTGCGAGCTGTTCTTAGGCTGTGAGACCCATTTCGAGCTATGGCGGAAATTCTTTTGCCTCATCCCCCGCTCCCCAAAGGGATCTATATTCGAGATGGGCGGCACCGAAGTATGGCGCATAGTAGGGACAGGATACCTGTCCGGTACTCCGAAGAACGCATCCGAAGAGTGGCCCTCGGAATGGTTTTATATTGAATACGCCGTTCTTCCAGACCCAATCCGTCGTGGTCTTCCCGAATTCTCCAGTGCTCCTTTAAAGAAGCGTGCCAGCTGGCGTTCCCGAAGCCTCGAGGAAGAAGATAGTGCGGAGGTCGTGAGGTTATCAAGCAAGATCAGAGTGCTTTCCAACTCTAGGCTGTCTATAATTGAGGTAATGGCGATTTCAAGAACGTGATGCGTTCATCCGCTCCAATCTAGAGGCTTTCCAATGTGGAATTTCAATGGGGAGGATGATGCGTCCCATTGCCTATGCAAGGGCCCAGACAACTTTGCCGCCCTGGCCACCATTTTAGCTGACCTTTACAAATGGGAGAAGGAAGACTTCACTTGCTTGAAATGTCGGGAAGGTTTTTCCATGTATAACCCCATCGACTGGGTGAGATTTTTTTATTATCGGCCTCACTCAATCTTTTTCCTGAGTTATGCTAGTCGAATCTAATCCGTCTACTTTTAATAGGAGTGGAGAAAGGTCGTCGGGGGGGTATACAGCCCCGCTCCGCATCCAGAGGACAATGTTCGAGACATGGATCCCGGATATGAAGAAGAGCCGGATATATTTATAGAACTTAAGGAGGGGAGGGGGTCTCCTATCAGGCGAGCTATGACAGCACGGAAGTGGCTATTATAGCCGATTACCCCGGTCTTCTCCCCTCCTCCCAGGTAAGTACCCAGGAGACGTCTCCTCCAAAAAAAGTTTCCCATTGCGCCTCACCCACCGCACTGTCTCATGCTCCGAAGGGGCGGCACTCGTCCCGCCGAGCTGTATCAAAGGCGTCCTCTAAGAAGGCGATGCCCATGCAGGGCGAGTCATTGAAAAGAAGGGCAGGCGGTGATGCTACCGAGCCCCCGCCTTCACCAAAGAGGTATAGTTTTTAACTTGCACTCGGTGGATAGACCGAATGGCGACGTTTTCCGCTAGGCCACTTTTTAGGAAGAGCATACGCCGGACTATATACGGGGACCTCGCCGGCCAGGCATCAACCAATCCGGCCCTGGACCCTACCATAAGGACTAGAGTTCATACGGGCAAAATGCTGGATTCTCATCTCCAAGAGGATTCGGACAATGTACTTGTCACCAATTTCAAGGTGGAGAGCACGATGAATCATCGGCAGCGGAAAGAGGCCATGCGCGACCCAAGTTTCACCGAAGAGGCGTTCAACACCCTCAGCTCTGCGGATGCATATATCCGAGTTGCTCGGGATGGACTTGCTGGAGCCACTCACCAGCTTTCAAAGGATATGCGGGTAAGAACTTCGTGTAGATTCAATAATCGAGTGCCAGTAGCACCCGAGACTTGAAGTAGTTGGCCCAACTGATTTAAGGGTCGTTATATTATCAGGTACTCACAGAGAAAAATAACATGATATCCAAGGAGCTTGAAGAATGTCGGAGCAAGCTAACTGTTGCCAAAAGGCAAGAAGCCGCTGGTCAACGTGTATTAACACGGACCATTAATGAGAAGAACAAGCTATAGGACACCAACATCAAACAAGCCGAAGAGCTAAAGGACGTACGGGCCCAACTGTCAGATGCCTTGAAGGAGAACAGAAAGCTGAAAGGCGGCATATTCAGTATGTCCCTTAACCTAACTTTCATACGGTCCTCTGATGGAAAGGTCTTTACAAGATTTGTTCTGTTTGTTAACTGGGCAGCCCGAGGGAGAAGTGTCCGGATTTCAAGGCGACTTGCTGCAAGAGCTGTCTAAAGTGCACAAGCGAGCTCGGAAAGCCATGAGGAACATTGCTAAGGCTTTATGGCCCTCCGATTCTCCTCCAGGAATGATGGAGGAGCTCGTGAATTTATTCAAGGGAGCTCGTCTTTGTTTTGAGCTATGGAAGGCTTCAGCATGTCGAGAAGGTGCACGAGAGGCCTGGGCCATGGTGAAAACGTGGTATACCGGACTTGATCCGAATCATATGGCCCGGGTCGGACCTCGGGGACTAGACGGACAAGAAATTCCTGTTAGCTTGGTGTACGACCAAGTAAAGACAGCCGCCAAACTTTCACAACAGGACTGTAAACTAGACAGCCTGATACATGGTATAGATAAAGAGTAGGCGTTTGATTCCATGCAACAATGTACTTTATCACCAAACTTATCTCCGTCCGAACTGGAAAAGATTGTCATGGCAAACCTTCCGCTTCTACCTCCAGAACCCAAGGGTTGGGGTGCTTCCGAATACTATACCTGTGGGAAACACAAAGTATGTTCGGAAACCAGGCAATCCGGTCATAGTGCTTGAACAGACAAACTGTATTCGGGGAGTTATGTCGTATTACTTTTTAATGTAAGAAACATCTTCCAGAGAGAATAGTTCCGCTAAGGGTTCCTCTCCCTGGGTCGGCATGCATTATTTATATTGCAATGAAGGCAGTTCGTCGTTTGTCCGCCGACCAATTATTCCCTTAAGAACGCTAGCTTTCGGCTTCACCCGTCTGAGGTACATGTCCGGCTGACCCAGTTGTAACAATCGCAGAGGTGCTCCCTTTATGCCCTAGCCGAACAAGCGGGAACGTAGGGCATAAGCACAGGAGCCAGGCAACCCAGCTTGGCAAAAACTAAAGTCATAGAGGTGCATATAATGGCGAAGACAGGACGTATATGAGCAAACAACACATATATATGGTGAGCTTTATGCTCAAAATAATAATAAGCTTCTACTGAGAGAAGCCCCCAGTTATAGAGGGGTGTGTACATTTAAGGATGTATACCCCTCAAGTGTGCGGCTTACCCGAACACACGCTAGAAATCGTTAAAAAACGAAAAAAAAAGAAAAAAAGGAGAAAAAGGAGAAAAAGGGGCCGTCTAAGTCATCATGCCGATCGAGCTCGGCCTCTCTCTCCTCATACATGCACACTCGAGGTGAGTCATGAATAATATCATAGGGCAAGACGGCCTCTGCGCCGTACACCATGAAGAATGGTGTGTATCCGGACATGCGATTAGGCATGGTCCGCAACCACCAGAGTACGGAGTCAAGCTCCTCGACCCAGTGTTTATCTGACTCCTTCAGGGATCGCACTAGTCTGGGTTTGATGCCGCTCATTATCAGGCCATTGGCCCGTTCAACTTGACCGTTTGTTTGGGGGTGGTACATGGAGGCATAATCGAGTTTAATACCTGGATAGCACACCAATTTTTCACCTCATCGGCTGTTAAGTTAGAGCCGTTGTTAGTAATAATACTATGTGGGACACCGTAACAATGTACAACACCGGAGCTAAAATCTATCACCTGTCCGGCTTCAGCCATTTTTACTAGTTTCGCCTCTATCTACTTATTGAATTTATACACCATATCCAATAAATATTTCTTCTTATGGCTTCCCCCTTTAAGGGGTACGACCATGTCTAGCCCCCAGACAGCGAAAGGCCTAGTAATGGGGATTGTTCTTAGGGTTGTGGGCGGCATATGGCTTTGGTTGCCAAAGAGCTGGCACCCAACACAGTGCTGTACAAGGGCCTGTGCGTCTGTTCTGGCCGTGGGCCAGAAGAAACCTGTATGGAAGGCCTTGCTTACGAGGGCTCAAGCTGCAGCGTGATGGTCGCCGAGGCCAGCATGTATTTCGGCCAAGAGTATCCGCCCATCCTCTTCAGAAATACATCTCTGAAGCACTCCGGTAGTGCTCTTCTCGTAGAGCTCTCCCTCATGAACAATGTAGGATTTTGAGCGTCGAACGATACAACGAGCCTCATTCTGGTCATCAGGGAGCTCCCACCTATTAAGGTAGGCCAGGAAAGGTTTGGTCCATGGAACGATTACTGCCATGATTACATGGGCAAAAGGCTTTGGTTCTGTGCCCGAGCCCCCGATGATATCTGAATCGTGTTCGGCATCCGGGGGTGTGATCGGCGCCGGACTGGTATTTCCGCTCTTGTCCTTCCATACCACGGATGGCTTAAAGAGCCTTTCCACGAAGGTGTTAGGCGGGACGGGGTCGCGTTTAGCGCCCATTCGAGCAAGGATGTCTGCTGCTTGATTACTGTCTCGGGCCACATGATGAAACTCGAGCCCCTCAAACCAAGCTGATATTTTGAGTACGGCGTTGCTGTAAGCCGCCATCTTTGGATCTTTTGCATCGAATTCTCCATTTATTTGGGATATTGCGAGGTTTGAATCGCCGCGCACCTCGAGGCATTGTATGCCCATAGAAACAGCCATCCGAAGAACATGCAGTAGTGCCTCATATTAGGTTGCGTTATTGGAGTCCGTATACATGATTTGTAATACGTAACGAATGGTGTCCCCTGTAGGGGATGTTAGGACGACACCAGCCCCCAGTCCGGCTAACATTTTAGAGCCGTCGAAGTACATCACCCAGTTGGAGTAGGTGTCGTACTCTTTAGGGAGTTTGGCTTCTGTCCACTCGGCGACAAAGTCGGCCAGCACCTGAGATTTAATAGCTCGGCGTAGCTTGTATGTTATTTCAAATGGTAGGAGCTCGATAGCCCATTTTGCAATGCGGCCGGTGGCGTCTCGATAGTTTATGATGTCATTGAGTGGTACCTTCAAGGCCATCGTGATCGAGCACTCTTGAAAGTAGTGCTGCAGCTTCCGGGATGCCATGAAAACTGCATATGCTATCTTTTGATAGTGCGGTATCGGGATTTGCATGGTGTGGGAACCGTCAATACATAGTATACTGGTTTTTGGAGTGGGAATTTGTGTCCCTCTTCCTCTCGTTCAGCGACGAGCACGGCGCTCACCACCTGGTGAGTTGCAGATATGTATAGCAGCATAGGTTCGCCGATGTTAGGTGTGGCAAGAATTGGGTTGTTTGCTAACAAAGTTTTTATTTCTTCCAACCAGGCTGTTGCCGCGTCTGCCCACTCGAAGTGATCGGTATGTTGGAGCAGGCGATATAGCGGCAGTGCCTTCTCTTCCAATCTAGAGATAAAGTGGCTCAAGGCTGCCACGCACCCAGCTAGTTTTTGGACCTGCTTTAGGTCTGTTGGTATTGCCAACTGTGACAGGGCTTGGATTTTGGCTGGATTTTCTTCGATTCCTCTATTGGAAACAATGAACCCAAGCAGCTTTCCGGTCGGAACACCGAAAACGCATTTTTTCGGATTGAGCCATATGTCATATGTTCGGAGGTTGTCAAATGTATGGCGTAAGTCGTCCACCAATGATTCGACATGTTTAGTTTTGATGACTACATCATCTACATATGCCTCCACCGTCTTGCCAATTTGTTTTTCTAGGCATGTTTGAATCATGCGTTGGTAAGTGGCGCCAGCGTTTTTTAGTCCAAAAGGCATAGTGTTGAAACAGAAAGGCCCATATGGAATGATGAATGCCGTTGCGGCCTGATCGGATTCCTTCATCTTAATCTGATGTTATCCGGAGTATGCGTCGTGGAAATGCAGTGAGTCGTGTCCTACAGTTGCATCAATGATTTGGTCATTGCGGGGTAGTGGGAAGGGGTCCTTGGGCAGGCCTTGTTGAGGTCTTTGAAACCGACACAAAGGTGCCAGGATTTGTCCTTCTTTGGCACCATGACCAGGTTTGCTAGCCAGTCCAGGTGTTTTATCTCTCTAGTGAACCCGGCTTCAAGTAGTTTTGCTAGCTCCTCCCCCATAGCTTGTCGCTTGGGTTTGGAAAATCACCGCGGCGTTTGCTTAACTTGCTTAAACCCCTTTATTATGTTGAGGTTGTGTTCGGCCAGTCTACGTGGGATTCTTGGCATATCCGAAGGATGCCAGGCAAAGATGTCCCAATTGTCACGCAGGAATGCTCTTAGAGCGGCGTCGACCGTCGGATCCAGTTGTGCTCCAATGGCTGCTATTTTATTAGGATCCGTCGGGTGGACTTGGAATTTGACTATTTCGTCTGCTGGGTTGAAAGAGGTGGACTTACGGCTTTTATCGAGGATTACATCGTCTCTATCCACTGTGGAACACAGGGCGGTGAGCTCCTCGGCCGCAAGGGCCTCGGATAGTGCCTCGAGGGCCAGGGATGCGGTTTTCTTTTGGTAGCTGAGTGCTATGTCCGGATCATCGGTGATAGTGATAACTCCGCTGGAGCCCGAGCATTTTGAGCTTCATGTACCGTAATGGGGTATGGCTTGAAAGCGTGCAGAATTGCCTCTCGCCTCAACAGTATGCTATCCGCTGTTGAAAGGTGCCACATGGAAGATTAACTCTTCGGACCTGTAGTTCTCCGGCGCGCCGAATACCACATCAAGTTTAATTTTCCTCGGACATCGCGCTTCTCTACTGGGGATAATGCCTCGAAAGGTTGTACTACTCTGCACGATGTGGCTCTTGTCTATTTGCATTTTATCGAGCGTGTCTTTGTAGATGAGGTTCAGTCAGCTGCCGCTGTCCATGAGCACTTTAGCGAGCCGAAAGCCGTCGACGATTGGATTTAAGACCAAAGCGGCTGGTGCGCTGACTGATCGAGCCCTTGGTTCGTCGTTGGCGGTGAAAGTTATCGCCGTATCGTTCCAAGGGTTTACTGTGGCTACTTGGTTGACTTCGGCGAGGTCATAGAGTGCCCTTTTACGCTGATTATTTGAAGAAAAGGTCTCGAAGACTGTAAAGACATGGAAATCATCGTCCTTCGGAGGGTATTTCTCCGAGGTCATATTGGTGAGGATAGCCTCACCGCTCTTGGCCACTTGCCGCAGTACCCAACATGCCCGAAGGCTGTGTGTTGGTTCGGAATTCGGCGTCATGTGTATCCGACAGGACTTGTCGAGCCATTCATCCAGGTCAGTTCTGTGTCTCATTAAGGGCTTAATTTTCTTGTTCGTAGGGTGATGATTGAGGGAGTCCTAGATTAGGGGGTCCTCGGACAGCCGGACTATATACTTTAGCCAGACTGTTGGACTATGAAGATACAAGATTGAAGACTTTGTCCCATGTCCGGATGGGACTCTCCTTGGCGTGGAAGGCAAGCTTGGCAATACGGATATGTAGATCTCCTCCCTTGGAACCGACTATGTGTAACCCTAGCCCCCTCCGGTGTCTATATAAACCGGAGGGTTTAGTCCGTAGGACCAATCATACCATAGGCTAGCTTCTAGGGTTTAGCCTCTATGATCTCGTGGTAGATCAACTCTTGTAATACTCATATCATCAAGATCAATCAAGGTGAAGTAGAGTATTACCTCCATCGAGAGGGCCCGAACACAGGTAAACATCGTGTCCCCCGCCTCCTGTTACCATCCGCCTTAGACGCACAGTTCGGGACCCCCTACCCGAGATCCGCCGGTTTTGACACCGACATTGGTGCTTTCATTGAGAGTTCCACTGTGGCCGTCACCATAAGGTTTGATGGCCCCTTCGATCATCGGCAACGATGTGATCCAGGGTGAGGTCTTCCTCCCCGGACAGATCTTCGTATTCGGCGGCTTCGTACTGCGAGCCAACTCGCTTGGCCATCTGGAGCAGATCGAGAGCTACGCCCCTGGCCATCAGGTCAGGTTAGAAACTTGAACTATACTGCCGACATCCGCGGAGACTTGATCTTCGACGGATTCGAGCCCATGTGGGCCCCGCGCGTTAGCGACCCAGCGGCTGGGGCCCACCGTTTAAGTGGAAACGGGCCGGGAGAAATGCGCCTCCGACGTCACCCCTCCTCACCACAAGCCGAGCCACCGGGTCGCCCATCGCTAAAGCTGCGCCAAGTATACCGGATAAGGGTAAAACCCTTTCCCTTTCTTTTTCTTTTTCTATAAATTTGTAAAATCCAAAAATAAATAAAATAAACTCCAAATTTGATGATTCAAATTTCCAGAGACTCCATAAATCAAGTCCTATTTAATAGGCCATAGTGGACATTTTTGTTGTCCTTGGTTTTCACTGAACCTTTTAAAAAGGTCATTTATCCACATAAGTCCACTTCAAAATCCATATTATATTCATTTCAACTCCAAATCCAGTGAAACCAATTTCTAAATGTTTCTAAAATCATGCCTAAATTAATGGGTACTTTTACTCATTTTTATAAAATGGCATTCTATGGACAACTTGTGGATCCATCAAATCCATTGATTCCATCATATTGAAATGTTTAGAAATATCCATTGATCCACTTCCAATGAAATCACCTTGGTCATTCCTCATATGACCAGAGGTATCCTAGAAAAGTCCAACTCACATTTTTTTGAGCACTTTTATTCTTGCCTTGTCGTGTTGCTTATTATGGTTATTTTCGACGATAGTTGATGAAATAGACGAAATGCTCGGAGTTGGACCAGAGATATTTGAAGACCTCGAAGACTTTGTTAAAACAGGCAAGCAGCCCTTTGACCATGTCAAAGAAACCCTTTTTTTGCATGTCATATGGCACTTTTATTGCTTGCATCAAAGTCATGATAAAATGGTGACCACTTGAGGTGGTTTGCCTCTGTTGCTTTTCTCGTTGACACTTGCATGATGCATGACCCTACCTTTCTATGAGGGTTATGCCGGTGGGAGTAGATAGGATGCTAAAGTAGTGCTACGAAAAAAGGGACAGGAATATGCATGGTGATGGAGACAAAGTATTTTCAAAAGACTTTTCGAAAACCCCATCGGGTGCCACTTATGCCCGGGGGAGATGATGAGTTGGGTAACCACTTGATGACGAAGTGGTGTACCGAGGCAAGTGTGTGTGTTGTTTCCAAAATGGATTGGTTTAAGTTGCGACCGTTATTCCAACCTTACATGCGCAAACACTCTACCCTTATATGGGAAAGGGCATTATTGATTACCTAGGTCGATACTAGCTTGGAGCCTGCATTACTAGTGACAGGGAGAGTTGGTGCTCTCTCTCGGGACGGGGTCGTGCCAGGTAGAGCGGCCATGACTGTTTTCACAGGGCATCGGATACACCGTTGTGTCCCCTCTCGGATGTTACGGTCTCGAGTGAGTCTCATATGATGTACATCGTGAGGATACGGAACAACGAGTGGACTCCTTGTTAGTGTCGTCTAGGGCAAGATAGTAATCGGGTGCTTACCCCGGCTACTTGAGGTATCACGGGTCGTGGATGACACGGAAGTTCCCCGGATCTTGTGGGTAAAGTGTGCAACCTCTGCAGAGTGTAAAACTATTCGAATAGCCATGTCCACGGTCAAGGACAGTTGGGTAACCGCTCTTGGGCTACGTCCACATGTTTACAAACCAGTGTGTGTGTTTGGATAAGTGGGAAGATCTACTTGGGTCAAGTCAAAGGACTTGACATGATTGAGTTGGGTTGGTGCCCACTCTATTTATGTTGATATCTCAGAACCTGTCCTCATGGTTACTTGAATTCTCCTAATGCATGTCTTCCAAGTTGTTGAACATGTCATTGCACTCAAAACTAGCTTTCTGCAAAAATTTGCCTATATCATGTAGTGTTGTATCTTGAACTAAAACATGGGTTGCTTGCGAGTACATTCAAAGTAATCATTGGCTTGCCACTGGTTATTTTATTGGCCAGGCATGAAAGAACAGGATATAATGAAGAGTACCTTGGATACGAACATGCGAGCTAGGACGCTTCCTAGTCAGAATGCCTGTAGGGTTAAGGAAGATGGCATGGGTCCAAGTTGTTACTCAAGACTTGACCATAATGGTCCTACTTGTGTAAAACGGTATGTACGGATGTAAGACTCTTGTTATTCAGCTTCTGTGTGTTCAGTGAGCATTGATCTCTGGGATCACTGTACATGTGCATTCGGTGATCTCGACTTATGAGTCGGGGTCCCCACAGTGAGCCATGGATATAACACTGTAGGTGGAGTAGAATATGGTGGTTGTGGAGAAGACAAAAAGAATTAGAAAGTATCACATTAACTACGCATATTAACGGGCTATGGAGATGCCCATCAATAGATATCGATGTGAGTGAGTAGGGATTTCCATGCAACGGATGCACTAGAGCTATAAGTGTATGAAAGCTCAAAATGAAAACTAAGTGGGTGTGCATCCAACTTGCTTGCTCATCAAGACCTAGGGCAATATAAGGAAGCTCATCACTGGAATATACAAGCCAAGTTCTATAATGAAAAATTCCCACTAGTATATGAAAGTGACAAAATAGGAGACTCTCTATCATGAAGACCATGGTGCTACTTTGAATCACAAGTGTGGAAAAAGGATAGTAACATTGTCCTTTTTCTCTTTATCTCTCATTTTTTTGTCTTTTTTTGCTTGCGCTCTTTGGCCTCTTCTTTTTATTTTGGGCTCTTTGGCCTCTTTTTATTCTTTTAAGTCCGGAGTCTCATCCCAACTTGTGAGGGAATCATAGCCTCCATCATCCTTTCCTCACATGGGACAATGCTCTAATAATGATGATCATCACACTTTTATTTACTTACAACTCCAGAATTACAACTCAATAGTAGAACAAAGATATGACTCTATATGAATGCCTCCAGCGGTGTACCGGGATGTGCAATGATCAAGAGTGACATGTATAAAAAATATGAACGGTGGCCTTGCCACAAATACTATGCCAACTACATGATCATGCAAAGCAATATGACAATGATGGTATGTGTCATAATAAACGGAACGGTGGAAGTTGCATGGCAATATATCTTGGAGTGGCTATGGAAATGCCATAATAGGTAGGTATGGTGGCTTTTTTGAGGAAGGATGGTGGTTATAATGCACCGGCGAAAGTTGCGTGGTACTAGAGAGGCTAGCAATGGTGGAAGGGTGAGAGTGCGTATAATCCATGGACTCAACATTAGTCATAAAGAACTCATATACTTATTGCAAAAAGTTCATTAGCCATCAAAACAAAGTACTAATATGCATGCTCCTAGGGTATAGGTGTTGGAAATATGCCCTAGAGGCAATAATAAAAGGATTATTATTGTATTTCTTGTTCATGATAATTATCTTTTATTCATGCTATAATTGTATTATCCGAAAATCGTAATACACGTGTGAATACATAGACTACAACATGTCCCTAGTGAGCCTCTAGTTGACTAGCTCGTTGATCAATAGATAGTCATGGTTTCACGACTATGGACATTGGATGTCATTGATAACGGGACCACATCATTAGGAGAATGATGTGATGGACAAGACCCAATCCTAAGCATAGCACAAGATCGTAGTTCGCTTTTGCTAGAGCTTTTCCAATGTCAAGTATCTTTTCCTTAGACCATGAGATCGTGTAACTCCCGGATACCATAGGAGTGCTTTGGGTGTACCAAACGCCACAACGTAATCGGGTGACTATAAAGGTGCACTACAGGTATCTCCGAAAGTGTACATTGGGTTGTCACGGATCGAGACTGGATTTGTCATCAGACACGGAGAGGTATCTCTGGGCCCACTCAGTAATGCATCATCATAAAGAGCTCAAAGTGACCAAGTGTTTGGTCACGGGATCATGCATTACGGTACGAGTAAAGTGACTTGCAGGTAACGAGATTGAACGAGGTATTGGGATACCGACGATCGAATCTCGGGCAAGTAACATACCGATTGACAAAGGGAATTGTATACGGGGTTGCTTGAACCCTCGACATCGTGGTTCATCCGATGAGATCATCGAGGAGCATGTGGGAGCCAACATGGGTATCCAGATCCCGCTGTTGGTTAATGGCCGGAGAGTTGTCTCGGTCATGTTCGCAGATGATTCCCGAACCCGTAGGGTCTACACACTTAAGGTTCGGTGACGCTAGGGTTATTAGGAAGACTTGTATGTGATTACCGAATGTTGTTCGAGTCCGGACAAGATCCGGACGTCACGAGGAGTTCCGGAATGGTCCGGAGGTAAAGATTTATATATGGGAAGTTGTCATACGGTCACCGGAAAGTTTCGGGGCATATCGGTATTGTACCGGGCCACCGGAGGGGTTCCGGGGGTCCACCGGGAGGGGCCACCTCTTCCAGAGGACCTTATGGGCTGTATGGAGAAGGGAACCAGCCCAAGTGGGCTGGGCGCCACAACCCCTAGGGCCCATGCGCCTAGGGTTTGGGGGGAACCCTAGAGGGGGCGCCCCCTTGCTTGGGTGGCAAGCCCCTCCTTGCCCCCTCTAGATCTCATCTAGAGGCCGGCCCCCTTCCCCTTCCCTATAAATAGAAGGGTGAGGGAGGGCTGCACACACAATCCAAGGCGCAGCCCTCCCTCCCAACACCTCTCCTCCTCCGTGTGTGCTTGGCGAAGCCCTGCCGGAGAACTGCCACTCCATCACCACCACGCCGTCGTGCTGCTATTGGATCCTTCTTCCTCAACCTCTCCCTCCTCCTTGCTGGATCAAGGTGCGGGAGACGTCATACGCTCCGTACGTGTGTTGAACGCGGAGGTGCTGTCCATTCGGCACTTGGTCATCGGTGATTTGGATCATGACGAGTACGACTCCCTCAACCCCGTTCTCTTTTTGAACGCTTCCGCTCGCGATCTACAAAGGTATGTAGATGCACTCCTATCACTCGTTGCTAGATGAACTCATAGATGGATCTTGGTGAAACCGTAGGAAATTTTTATTTTCTCGCAACGTTCCCAACAAAGTGGCATCATGAGCTAGGTCTATGCGTAGTTCTCTATTGCACGAGTAGAACACAAATCTGTTGTGGGCGTAGATGTTGTCAACTTTCTTGTCGTTACTAGTCTTATTTTGCTTCAGCGGTATTGTGGGATGAAGCGCCCCGGACCGACCTTACACGTACACTTACGTGAGACAGGTTCCACCGACTGACATGTACTAGTTGCATAAGGTGGCTAGCGGGTGTCTGTCTCTCCCACTTTAGTTGGAGCGGATTCGACGAAAAGGGTCCTTGTGAAGGGTAAATAGAAGTTGACAAATCACGTTGTGGTTTTTCGTAGGTAAGAAAACGTTCTTGCTAGAACCCTATTGCAGCCACGTAAAAGATGCAACAACAATTAGAGGACGTCTAACTTGTTTTTGCAGCAATTGCCTTGTGATGTGATATGGCCAAAAGTTGTGATGAATGATGAATGATATATTGTGATGTATGAGATCATGTTCTTGTGATAGGAATCACGACTTGCATGTCGATGAGTATGACAACCGGCAGGAGCCATAGGAGTTGTCTTAATTATTGTATGACCTGCGTGTCATTGATTCAACGCCATGTAATTACTTTGCTTTATTGCTAAACCGTTAGCTATAGTAGTAGAAGTAATAGTTGGCGAGCAACTTCATGGAGACACGATGATGGAGATCATGATGATGGAGATCATGGTGTCATGCCGGTGACAAGATGATCATGGAGCCTCAAGATGGAGATCAAAGGAGCTATATGATATTGGCCATATCATGTCACTACTATATAATTGCATGTGATGTTTATTATGTTTATGCATCTTGTTTACTTAGAACGACGGTAGTAAATAAGATGATCCCTTATAACAATTTCAAGAAAGTGTTCTCCCTAATCGTGCGCCGTTGCTAAAGTTCATCGCTTCAAGCACCACGTGATGATCGGGTTTGATAGATTCCTACGCTCACATACAACGGGTGTAAGACAGTTTTACACATGCAAAACACTTAGGTTAACTTGACGAGCCTAGCATGTACAGACATGGCCTCGGAACACAAGAGACCGAAAGGTCGAACATGAGTCGTATGGAAGATACGATCGACATGGAGATGTTCACCGATGATGACTAGTCTGTCTCACGTGATGATCGGACACAGCCTAGTCGACTCGGATCATGTAACGCTTAGATGACTAGAGGGATGTCAAATCTGAGTGGGAGTTCATTAAATAATTTAATTAGATGAACTTAATTATCATGAACTTAGTCTAAAATCTTTGCAAAAATGTCTTGTAGATCAAATGGCCAACGCTCATTTCAACATGAACTTCAACGCATTCCTAGAGAAAACCAAGTCGAAAGATGATGGCAGCAACTATTCGGATCGGGTCCTAACCCGAGGATCATCCTCATAGCAGCCAAGAAACAATATGTCCTAGAAGCACCGCTAGGTGAAGCACCCATCCTAGAGAACCAAGACGTTATGAACGCTTGGCAGTCTCGTGCTGATGATTACTCCCTCGTTCAGTGCGGCATGCTTTACAGCTTAGAACCGGGGCTCCAAAAGCGCTTTGAGCAACACGGAGCATATGAGATGTTCGAGGAGCTAAAAATGGTTTTCCAAGCTCATGCCCGGGTCGAGAGATATGAAGTCTCCGACAAGTTCTATAGTTGTAAGATGGAGGAAAATAGTTCTGTAAGTGAGCACATACTCAAAATGTCTGGGTTGCACAACCGCTTTGTCCCAACTGGACATTAACCTCCTGGACGAGGCGGTCATTGACAGAATCCTTGATCGCTCCCACCAAGCTACAAGAGCTTTGTGATGAACTACAATATGCGGGGATGGTGAAAACTATTATCAAGTATTTTCAATGCTGAAGTTAGCGAGAGGTAGAAATCAAGAAGGAACATCAAGTGTTGATGGTCAATAAAACCACTAAGTTCAAGAAGGGCAAGGGTAAGAAGAACTTCAAGAAGGACGGCAAGGATGTTGCCGCCCGATAAGCCGATTCTTGGGAAGAAGTCAAAGAATGGACCCAAGCACGAGACCGAGTGTTTTTATTGCAAAGGGAAGGGTCATCGAAGCGGAACTGCCCCAAATACTTAGCGCACAAGAAGGCCGGAAACACTAAAGGTATATTTGATATACATGTAATTGATGTGTACCTTACCAAGACTCGTAGTAACTCCCGGGTATTTGATAATCGTGTCGTTGCTCATATTTGTAACTCATAGCGTGAGCTGCGGAATAAACGGAGATGGCGAAGGGCGACGAGGTGGCGATCTTGGCGTCGGGAATGGTTCCAAGGTCGATGTGATCTCCTCGGCAAGCTACCTCTACATTTACCTACGGGGTTAGTTTCAAACCTCAATAATTGTTATTTAGTGCAAAGTTTGAGCATGAACATTGTATCAGGATCTCGTTTAATACGAGATGGCTACTCATTTAAATCCGAGAATAATGGTTGTTCTATTTATATGAGAGATATGTTTTATGGTCATGCTCCGATGATCAATGGTTTATTCTTAATGAATCTCGAACGTGATGTTACACATATTCATAGTGTGAATACCAAAAGATGTAAAGTTGATAACGATAGTCCCACATACTTGTGGCACTGCCGCCTTTGGTCACATTGGTGTCAAGCGCATGAAGAAGCTCCATGCCGATGGACTTTTAGAGTCTCTCGATTATGAATCATTTGTCACATGTGAACCATGCCTCATGGGCAAATGACCAAGACTCCGTTCTCCTGAACAATGGAGCGAGCAACCAACTTATTGGAAATCATACATACCGATGTGTGCGGTCCAATGAGCGTTGAGGCTCATGGAGGATATCGTTATGTTCTCACTCTCACGCATTTACTTAAGTAGATATGGGTATGTCTACTTGATGAAACACAAGTCCGAGACCTTTGAAAAGTTCAAGGAATTTCAGAATGAGGTAGAGAATCAATGTGACCGAAAAATAAAGTTCTTACGATCAGATCGTGGAGGAGAATATTTAAGTCACGAATTTGGTACACACTTAAGGAAATGTGGAATCGTTTCACAACTCATGCCGCCTGGAACACCTCAACGTAACGGTGTGTCCGAACGTCGTAATCTCACTCTATTGGATATGGTGCGATCTATGATGTCTCTTACTGATTTACCGCTATCATTTTGGGGATACGCTCTAGAGACAGCTACATTCACTTTAAATAGGGCACCGTCTAAATCCATTGAGACGACACCGTATGAATTATGGTTTGGGAAGAAACCTAAGCTGTCGTTTCTAAAAGTTTGGGGATGCGATGCTTATGTCAAGAAACTTCAACCGAAAAGCTCGAACCCAAGTCGGAAAAATGCGTCTTCATAGAATACCCTAAGGAAACCATTGGGTATACCTTCTACCTTAGATCCGAAGGCAAGATCTTTGTTGCCAAGAATGGATCCTTTCTGGAAAAAGAGTTTCTCTCGAAAGGAGTAAGTGGGAGGAAAGTAGAACTCGATGAAGTACTACTTCTTGAACCGGAAAGTAGTGCAGCTCAGGAAAATATTCCTGTGGTGCCTACACCGATCGGAGAGGAAATTAATGATGATGATCAAGGTACTTGAATCAAGTTGCTCCGAACTTCAGAGGTCCACAAGGACACGTTCCACACCGTAATGGTATGGCAACCTGTCCCGGAAATCATGTTGTTAGACAACGGTGAACCTTCGAACTATGAAGAAGCGATGGCGGGCCCAGATTCCAACAAATGGCTTGAAGCCATGCAATCGAGATAGGATCCATGTATGAAAACAAAGTATGGACTTTGACAGACTTGCCCGATGATCGGCGAGCGATAGAAAACAAATGTATCTTTAAGAAGAAGACGGACGCGGATGGTAATCTTACCATCTATAAAGCTCGACTTGTCGCTAAAGGTTATCGGCAAGTTCAAGGGGTTGACTACGATGAGACTTTCTCTCCCGTAGCGAAGCTGAAGTCCGTCTGAATCATGTTAGCAATTTCCGCATACTATGATTATGAGATATGGCAAATGGACGTCAAAACGGCATTCCTTAACGGCTATCTTAAGGAAGAACTGTATATGATGCAGCCAGAAGGTTTTGTCGACCCTAAGAATGCTAACAAGGTATGCAAGCTCCAGTGATCCATTTATGGGCTGGTGCAAGCATCTCGGAGTTGGAACATTCGCTTTGATGAGATGATCAAAGCGTTTGGGTTTATGCAGACTTATGGAGAAGCCTGCGTTTACAAGAAAGTGAGTGGGAGCTCTGTATCATTTCTCATATTATATGTAGATGACATACTTCTGATGGGAAATGATACAGAACTTTTGGACAGCATTAAGGCCTAATTGAATAAGAGTTTTTCAATGAAGGACCTTGGAGAAGTTGCTTATATATTAGGCATCAAGATCTATAGAGATAGATCGAGACGCCTCATGGGTCTTTCACAAAGCACATACCTTGATAAGATATTGAAGAAGTTCAAAATGGATCAGTCCAAGAAAGGGTTCTTGTATTACATAAGGTGTGAAATTGAGCTCGGCTCAATGCAGACCACATGCAGAAGATAAAGAAGAGATGAATGTCATCCCCTATGCTTCAGCCATAGGATCTATTATGTATGCCATGCTGTGTGCGGACTGATGTAAACCTTGCCGTAAGTTTGGTAGGAAGGTACCAAAGTAATCCCGCAAGGAGCAATCGGACAGCGGTCAAGAATATCCTGAAGTACTGAAAAGGACTAAGGACATGTTTCTCATTTATGGAGGTGACGAAGAGCTCGTCAGAAGGGGTTACGCCGACGCTTAGCTTCGACACGCATCCGGATGACTCTAAGTCACAAACCAGATACGTGTATATGTTGAATGGTGGATCAAGATGGTGCAACCGCAAGCGTAGCGCCGTATGGCGGGATCTACATGTGAAGCGGAGTACATGGCAGCCTCGGAGGCAGCGCATGAAGCAATTTTGGTGAAGGAGTTCATCACCGACCTAGGAGTTATACCCAATGTGTCGGGGCCGATCAAACTCTTACGTGACAACACCGGAGCTATTGCACTTGCCAAGGAGCCCAGGTTTCACAAGAAGACCAGGCACATCACGCGTCCGCTTCAACTCCATTCGTGAAAATGTTCAAGATGGAGACATATAAATTTGCAAAGTGCATACGGATCTGAATGTCGCAGATCCGTTGACTAAACCTCTTCCATGAAAGCAAAACATGATCAACACCGTAACTCTATGGGTGTTCGATTCATCACAATGTAACTAGATTATTGACTCTAGTGCAAGTGTGAGACTGTTGGAAATATGCCCTAGAGGCAATAATAAAAGGATTATTATTGTATTTCTTGTTCATCATAATTTTCTTTTATTCATGCTATAATTGTATTATCCGGAAATCGTAATACACGTGTGAATACATAGACTACAACATGTCCTAGTGAGCCTCTAGTTGACTAGCTCGTTGATCAATAGATAGTCATGGTTTCGACTATGGACATTGGATGTCATTGATAACGGGATCACATCATTAGGAGAATGATGTGATGGACAAGACCCAATCCTAAGCATAGCACAAGATCGTGTAGTTCGCTCGCTAGAGCCTTTCCAATGTCAAGTATATTTTCCTTAGACCATGAGATCGTGTAACTCCCGGATACCGTAGGAGTGCTTTGGTGTACCAAACGTCACAACGTAATCGGGTGACTATAAAGGTGCACTACAGGTATCTCCGAAAGTGTACTGTTGGGTTGTCACGGATCGAGACTGGATTTGTCACTCAGACACGGAGAGGTATCACCGGGCCCACTCGGTAATGCATCATCATAATGAGCTCAGAGTGACCAAGTGTTTGGTCACGGATCATGCATTACAGTGCACGAGTAAAGTGACTTGCCGGTAACGAGATTGAACGAGGTATTGGGATACCGACGATCGAATCTCGGGCAAGTAACATACCGATTGACAAAGGGAATTGTATACGGGTTGCTTGAATCCTCGACATCGTGGTTCATCCGATGAGATCATCGAGGAGCATGTGGAGCCAACATGGGTATCCAGATCCCGCTGTTGGTTAATGGCCGGAGAGCTGTCTCGGTCATGTGCGCATGATTCGAACCCGTAGGGTCTACACACTTAAGGTTCGGTGACGCTAGGGTTATTAGGAAGACTTGTATGTGATTACCGAATGTTGTTCGGAGTCCGGATAAGATCCCTGACGCCACGAGGAGTTCGAAATGGTCTGGAGGTAAAGATTTATATATGGGAAGTTGTCATACGGTCACCGGAAAGTTTCGGGGCATATCGGTATTGTACGGGCCACCGAGGAGGTTCCGGGTCCACCGAGGGGCCACCTCTTCCGGAGGACCTTATGGGCTGTATGGAGAAGGGAACCAGCCCAAGTGGGCTGGGCGCCACAACCCCTAGGGCCCATGCGCCTAGGGTTTGGGGGAACCCCAGAGGGGCGCTTGCTTGGGGGCAAGCCCCTCCCTTGCCCCCCTCTAGATCTCATCTAGAGGGGGCCGGCCCCCTTCCCCCTTCCCCTATAAATAGAGGGGCAAGGGGAGGGCTGCACACACAATCCAAGGCGCAGCCCCTCCCCTCCCCAACACCTCTCCTCCTCCGCGTGTGCTTGGCGAAGCCCTGCCGGAGAACTGCCACTCCATCACCACCACGCCGTCGTGTTGCTGTTGGAGCCTTCTTCCTCAACCTCTCCCTCCTCCTTGCTGGATCAAGGTGCGGGAGACGTCATCCGCTCCGTACGTGTGTTGAACGCGGAGGTGTTGTCCGTTCGGCACTTGGTCATCGGTGATTTGGATCACGACGAGTACGACTCCCTCAACCTCGTTCTCTTGAACACTTCCGCTCGGGATCTACAAAGGTATGTAGATGCACTCCTATCACTCGTTGCTAGATGAACTCATAGATGGATCTTGGTGAAACCGTAGGAAAAAATTTATTTTCTGCAACGTTCCCCAACAATAGGTTGGTAGGATTTAACCATCGCGCGCTCCCGACCTCCACACAAAGGATGGCAATAAAAAAAACAAATCATGCTCCGACTTCATCACATAACGGTTCACCATACGTGCATGCTACGGGAATCACAAACTTTAACACAAGTATTTCTACCAATCCACAATTACTCACTAGCATGACTTTAATATCACCATCTTTATATCTCAAAACAAATGCAAGGAATCAAACTTCTCATATATTCAATGCTCTTATATGAAAGTTTTTATTATATCCCTCTTGGATGCCCATCATAACCTAAGCAAATTACCATGCTATTTATAAGACTCTCAGAAATAATATAAGTGAAGCATGAGAGTTCATCAATTTCTTCAAAATAAAACCACCACTGTGCTCTAAAAAGATATAAGTGAAGCACTAGAGCAACTAACAAACTACTCCAAAAAGATATAAGTGAACATCAATGAGTAGTTGAATAACTATGCAGCTATGTGAGGACTCTCTCCCATTTAAGAATTTCAGATCTTAATATTTTATTCAAATAGCAAGCAAAAAAAATGACATTCCAAGAATAGCACATATCATGTGAAGAAGCAAAACACTTAGGCTCAACCAAAACTAACCGATCATTGTTGAAGAAGAAAGGTGGGATGCCTACCAGGGCATCCTCAAGCTTAGATGCTTGAGACTTCTTGAAATATTAACTAGGGATGCCTTGGGCATCCCCAAGCTTGATCTCTTGTGTCTCCTTAATTCCTTTTATAACATGGTTTTCCTAAATCTCAAAAACTCCATCCATACAAAACTTAACAAGAACTCATGAGATAAGTTAGTATAAATCAAATGTGAAACCTTATCATTCCCTATTGTAGAAAATCACTAAAATTATAATTTTACATTGCATACTAAATGCCTCTGCATATTTAATACTCCTGTCCTCAAATAGAATCATTAAACAAGCAAACACATGCAAACATAACAAAGAATCTGCCTAAACATGTAATAGTCAGAAAGAATGCAAGAGGAATCATACTTCCCTAACTCCAAAAATTCTGAAAAAAATACCACACTTTAGAATTTTTTTGTTACTCATTGTGTAAAGATTTCAAGATTTTATCATGTTCTGACTATTCACAAATATTCAGACAATGATAGAAAATTTTCTGTTTTCAAAACAACAGCATATAGACTTGCAAAATAAGCATGGTAAAGGCTATACTTGACCTTTTTATTTAACTAAAAGATGCAAAACATTAATATAACTAACAGCAAGAAAATCCTAGTAAAATAAAATGACGCCCAAGCAAAACTCATATCATGTGAATAATAAAATATAGCTCCAAGTGAGGTTACCGATAATGTTGGAGACAAAAGAGGGGATGCCTTCCGGGGCATCCCCAAGCTTAGTTGCTTGGATCTTCCTTGAATATTAACTTGGGGTGCCTTGGGAATCCCCAAGCTTAGGGTCTTGCCAATCCTTATTCTCCTCATATCGGGATCTCACCCAAAACTTGAAAACTTCAATCACACAAAACTTAACGGAACTTCGTGAGATGGGTTAGTATGATAAAGACAAATCATTCACTTTGGTACTATCAAGATAAGATTCATAATTTTTCTCACACAATTCTATTGTACTTTATCATTTCCACAATTTATATCACTTAATATAAGCTATGTAAACACTAAAACAAGCAAACTATGCATTGAAAATAGAATCTGTCAAAAACAGAACAGTCTATAATGATCTTAACAACAACCATACTTCTGCTACTCCAAAAATTCGGAAAAATTAGGACAACCTGGGAATTTTGTATATCAATCTTGTGTAAAAAAAATTCATATCAAAACCACGCTTCCGTGATTTTTTAAAATTCTATCAATGATCACAAAAGTTTCTGTTTTTCAGCAAGATCAAATCAACTATCACCATAGATCATCCCAAAGGTCTTACTTGGCACTTTATTGAAACAAAAGCTATAAAACATGATTACTAGAGTAGCATAATCATGGTAACACAAAAAACAGAAGGGGTAAATGTTGGGTTGTCTCCCAACAAACACTTTTCTTTAATGCCTTTCTAAGCTAGGCATGATGATTTCAATGATGCTCACATAAAAGATAAGAATTGAAACATAACGGGAGCATCATGAAGCATATGACTAGCACATTTAAGTCTAACCCACTTCCTATAGGGATTTTGTGAGCAAACAATTTATGGGAGCAAGAATCAACTAGCATAGGAAAGGCAAAACAAACAAAACTTCAAAACTTTAAACACATAGAGAGGGAACTTGATATTATTGCGATATGTAGAAGCATATGTTCCTCTCTCATAATAATTTTCAGTAGCATCATGAATGAATTCAACAATATAGCTATCACATAAAACATTATTTTCATGATGCACAAGCATAGAATTTTTTTTACTCTCCACATAAGAAAATGTATTCTCATGAATAGTAGTGGGAGAAAACTCAAAAAAATAACTATCATGTGAGGCATAATCCAATTGAAAATTAAAATCATGATGGCAAGTTTCATGATTATCATTAATGTTTATGGCATACATGTCATCACAATAATCATCATAGATAGCAACTTTGTTCTCATAATCAATTGGAACCTCTTCCAAAATAGTGGATTCATCACTAAATATGCCTCTCCAAATCCACTTTCATAATTGTTACAATAAGATTCAACACCCTCCGAAATAGTGGGATCATTACTACCTAGAGTTGACACTCTTCCAAACCCACTTTCATCAATATAATCATCATAAATAGGAGGCATGCTTTCATCATAATAAATTTTCTCATCAAAACTTGGGGGACTAAAAATATCATCTTCATCAAACATAGCATCCCCAAGCTTATGGCTTTGCATATCATTAACATCACGGATATTCAAAGAATTCATACTAACAACATTGCAATCATGCTCATCATACAAATATTTTATGCCAAACATTTTATTGAGTTCTTCTTCTAACAATTGAGAACAACTTTTCTTTCCATCATTTTCACGGAAGACATTAAAAAGATGAAGCATATGAGGCAACCTCAATTCCATTTTTTTGTAGTTTTCTTTCATAGACTAAACTAGTGATAAAAAAGAAACTAAAAGATCCAATTGCAAGATCTAAAGATATACCTTGAAGAACTCACCTCCCCGGCAACGGCACCAAAAAAGAGTTTGATGTCTACTACACAACCTTCTTCTTGTAGACTCGTGTTGGGCCTCCAAGCGCGGAGTTTTGTAGGACAGTAGCAATTTTCCCTCAAGTGGATGACCTAAGGTTTATCAATCCGTGGGAGGCGAGGGATGAAGATGGTCTCTCTCAAACAACCCTGCAACCAAATAACAAAGAGTCTCTTGTGTCCCCAACACAACCAATACAATGGTAAATTGTATAGGTGCACTAGTTTTGCGAAGAGATGGTGATACACGTGTAATATGGATGGTAGATATAGGTTTTGGTAATCTGAAAATATAAAAACATCAAGGTAAGTAGTAACAAAAGTGTGCAAAACGGTATTGCAATGCTTGAAAACAAGGCCTAGGGTTCCTACTTTCACTAGTGCAAATTCTCTCAACAATGATAACATAATTGGATCATATAACAATCCCTCAACGTGCAGCAAAGAATTACTCCAAAGTTTCTATCAGAGAGCATAGGAAGAAAACATGCATCAACCCCTATGCATAGATTACCCCAATGTCACCTCGGTAATCCGCGAGGCAAGTGCCAAAACATACGTCAAGTGAATCAATAGAACATCCCCTTGTCACCACATATATCCCATCGCAAGACATACATCAAGTGTTCTCAAATCCTGTACTCAATCTAACATAACGAAACCTCAAAGAGCAAGACTCAATTCATCACAAGAAGGTAGAGGGGGAGAAACACCATATGATCTAACTATAGGAACAAAGCTCGCGGTACATCAAGATTCTGCCAAATCAAGAACATGAGAGAGAGAGAGAGAGCAAACACATAGCTACTGGTACATACCCTCAGCCCCGAGGGTGAACTACTCCCTCCTCGTCATGGAGACCGCCGGGATGATGAAGATGGCCTCCGGTGATGGTTTCCCCCTACAGCAGGGTGCCGGAACGGGCTCCCGATTGGTTTTTCGTGGCTACAAAGGCTTGCGGCGGCGGAACTTCTGATCTAGGGTTCTTTTCGGAGGTTTTTGTATTTATAAGAATTTTTGGCGTCGAAAACAAGTCAGGGGGTGCCCGAGGGGCCCACAAGCTCTCAGGGCGCGCCCTGGAGGCTTGTGGCTTCCTCGGGACTCTTCTAGCGCAGCTCTAGTGCTTCGGGGTTCTCTTTTGGTCCATAGAAAATCACCATAAATTTTCGGCCCATTCTGAGAACTTTTATTTCTACACAAAAAATGACACCATGGTAGTTCTGCTGAAAACAACGTCAGTCCGGGTTAGTTCCAATAAAATCATGCCAAAACCATATAAAATTGCTTCAAACATGGCATGAATACTTCATAAATTAAAGATACGTTGGAGATGTATCACCATCCAACGACTCGCCATCTAGTCGGGTCCTATTATAGGTGGTATTCAGAGCAAGGTTGTTCACAACATTGTGTTGGAGATGACTGGATTATCATGGAAGCCAAGCTATGGATTGCAATTGGAGGAAGAAGGTCGATGGGATGGGCTTTTTCATACCTGTGTTGTAGTACAAGAGAGATCATGTGCCATGACAATCGACCACATGAATTTGATCAACGCCACAAGCATCGAGATGGTGGAGAAGTTGGAGCTACCAATCACACCATGTCCACAACCATACTCGTTCGGTTAGGGTCAAGAAGAGCTCACTGTCATGCAGCAAACCAAGGTACCATTTTTGTTGGAAAATTATTTTTGCGAGGTTTTGTTCGACGTGATTCCAGCACAGATGATTTCATTTAAAGACATTATAACCTAGCACTATTCCAGTCCTCTCAGACCATCAGCCTTTTTGGCCGTTGGATCCTTTGTTGACAATTTCGGTTGTCCGATTAGCGTTTCAACTTTTTCTGGCCGTCAACGCCGATGTACCGCGACCTGGGCCACCTGTCCTAATGGGCCGCTAATTTGCGGACTTTTTTGAAGGCCTGTCGTTGATCCACCCGGTCGCTAACCCTCCTGAAGAAAAAAATTGCTCAGCGGACAGAAACTGCTTGGTCGTTGCGAGAGAAAGGAGAAGGGGGATCCACCGAAAAATCCTATTTGCCGCTCACTGCTTCAAACTGCCGGCGCTTCGCACAGGCGAGCGACCGAGCAACGACGCAACGGGCCGGCCTGTTTAACTGTTCCAACGCCCCCGGTTTTGGGAACCTTCTAGAGGTTCCCAACTGGTTTTTTCTGGTTATAGGAAACTCTAGAAGGTTCCTTGAATCGGTTTTTTCTTTATTCTATATTTTCTTTTTTCTTTTCTTTTCTCTCATTTTCCTTTTTCTTTTTTTCATTTGTTTCTTTTTTGTTTTTTATTAATTTAAAATTTGTGCACAATTCAAAACAAAATCACGGTTTCAAAGTTTGTGCATAATTCAAAAACTATTCACGGTTTCAAAATTTGTTCAGAATTTGAAAAATATTCACAATTTTATAATTTTGTTCACGAATTTGAAATTTGTTGATGTTTTAAAATTTGTTCACAATTCGAAAAATGCTCGCAGTTTCATAATTCGTTCACAGATTCAAAAATGTTCATGGTTTTATAATTCTATTCACGCATTTGAAATTTATTCATGTTTCAAAATATGTTCACAATTCAAAAAGTATTCACAATTTTACAATTTGTTCATGAATTTGAAATTTGTTCATGTTTCAAAATTTGTTCACAATTCAATAAATGTTCGCGGTTTCAAAATTTGTTCACAATTTGAAAAATGTGTGGTTTCAAAATTTATTCACATTCCAAACAATGTCCGCGGTTTGAAATTTAGAGATCTATTCGTGCTTTTAAAAATATCAAATTTTGAAAAAGTGGTCGTGATTTCAAAAAATGTTAGCATGTTTTCAAAAATTGTTCGGGTATCTGAAAAAATATTCTTGTTGTACAAAAATTGTTCAGAGTGGTTTTGTTCAAATTTCTGAAAACTTTTCAAAAAATGTTCGGGATTCGAGAATTGTTCCCATTCTCAAAAACTGTTCACAAATTTCAGAAAAATGTTCATGTTTCCAAAACAATTTTCATAATTTAAAAAAATGTTTGTCTATTCAAAAAATTAAAGTTTTGTTTTCTTTTTTGAAAAATGTTCGGGATTTCAAAAATTGTTCACGTTTTAATTTTTTTTCGTGTTATGTTTTTTCCATTTTCCTAAAAAAATGTTTGCTGTTTCTAAATTTTTGTCATGTTTTGAAAAAATGTTCGCAATTGTCAAAAAGTGTTTGCCGTTTGTAAATAATGTTCAGGACTTCTAAAAATTGTTCACGGTTGCTTTACATTTTTTTGAAAAATTTCAAAAATTATAATTTTTGGTCAAGTTGAAAATAAATATTTTCCTTTGCAAAATAGGAATTTCAAAATTGTTCATAATTCCAAGAGAATAGTAAAAAATCAATAAATGTTCCAAATCTGCTTCCACCGTCTTTTTTTTATGATCAAATGACTCCATTGACTGTTCTTAAACGTATGTTCTAAAAAGTTGTTAACTCCCGGCGTGAGCTCTAGAGGCTAGCTGCATGCGAGTAAAAGTGTCAGTTCGCGTGTTCGAGTCCCACAGGCACCTCTTTTTCTCGTGGTTTTTGCATCATGTTGTAATGCGTTCAACTTCGGTTGTACTGGGCCGGCCCATTCGTCGATCCCCCTGTGCGGCGCGCGCTCCATTTGCCGCAATATGCGGCGTATAGGAGGTCCCGGATCCACCGGTGCGCGGGAAAGGAGAAGGGGATCCGCCGCTGCGCGAGAGGTGAGAGGCCGATGCAGGGATGGATCGATCGGTCATGGCACCCTATCTGTTTGGTGACGGGTGATGTTGCCGGCGCCCCATCTCTCTTTCTCCCACCATAGCTCGCTCACCTCAACCCTCTCTCTCGCAGGTCGGCGGCGGCAGCAGCGAGCCGATGACTCTAGGTCATGTCGCCATCATCACATGTAAGCCCCATCTCCGCACGCACACATATCTCTTTCTCTCGCAAGCCGCACACACGTTCTCCCCCCTCCCCCCCCTGCTTGATCTGCTACATGATTACATCACATTGCAGGAGAGGTCTTCCATGTGGTGATCTGTTCGTGTGTGTTTGCTATGGAACTGGTCAGTGGTTGAGCCCTAGATTTGAGCTCCTCATGGTAATACCAATCCTTAAAGACATCTTCTAATAAATTCTGTGTAGCCAATCCAACGCATTTCCGTGCAGCCACACTATTTTGCTATGGTTACATACAGCTCACAGTGGTCGGGTTGTATATTTTTAATGTTTAGTACTGCACCATAAGATTATTTAGTCATACTCATACAAAACCATGTTCTTTTTTTGTGTGGGAAGTACAAAACCATGTTCTCATTTGCTTGTTGAATGGAGCTTGTTATTCTCTTATTTATACAACCAAATCATAGCCATTCATAGCCATACATCCCCATGTTCTCATAGACATGAACTGGTCGGTGATTTTGGACCGTTGTAGCTTGAGTGATTTTCTCAACTGCAGATGTAGAAGAATAGGTACAAAAAGAGGTATGATTTTCTCTCCAGTTGAGAACATGAGGGGTAGAGAGAGGAAAACACCATCAATATAATTGGAGAAAGCAGACCGATTTCATTGTGCCGCTTTATCGCCGGCAATTTGTGTGTCAGAATATGTTTTTAGAGCCAAGATGATTAGGAAAAATGGAGCAACCAAATGAAAAATGCATGATGTGCAGAACAAAATGACAACTTCCTGCCATAATGTGAAGAACCGTTTGTCAACAGTATGCCATAATCAATTTACCTCTCGACACTGAAAAATACAAATGGCGCACTATAAGTCTTGTCCAAAGATTCGTGTTGGGCAGGAGAAGAAGTTAATATTTGTGATATATATATAAAGTTGATCCTTATGTAGAACCAATACAAAAGAATCTAGATTGATTATCTTACATGTTATATATGTTTAGTTGCAGTGAAGAATCATGGAACGCCTGAGTTGAAAAATAATGTCATAAAATTTGACAAGGTAACATGCGATCTTATTTAGTTTGTGGGGTGAATTGGCAAAGTAAGTTTCTTAAGCTTTACATCAATTCTCCCAAAATACTACATGGATTGCTTCTCCACTAGGCTATGCGACATCTTTAATTTAGTTTGTGGGGTGAATTGACAAAGTATGTTCCTCAAGCTTTACATCAGTTCTCCGAAAATACTACATGGATTGCTTCTTCATTAGGATGTGCATCATCTTTAATCTACCGTATTTTCCCTTACCATTACCTTCTCCATCAGTTCAGTCTGACTCGTCCAAATCTGTTTTTCTTTTGCTGCAGGTTATGGTATATCGGTTTGGGGATTATTGGAGGCTAGATCTAGATTATTTTTCCAGAAGTGGAATTCATGAACTGACTATTTAAAATGGCTGCTGATCGGGTAGTTAACATGCATTAGGGAAAATGGAGGACTGTCTAAATGAAGATGAGTTCCTTGTCCAGTGTATTGTAGTCTCTAGGAGAGTGGCAAGGAAGATACATCCCTTAAGCTATTATGCTCTTTGCAGTGCTATAAAAGCAGTTCGAAATCAGTTGAACCAAATCAAAACGCATTAGACAAAACAACAGATAATGGATATGATATGCATGGTTCTTGAATCATGGTAAGTGGCATATGTTCCCTATACATTGATGTCAGTTTTAAATCAACCAGAGTGGCATACCCAATAATATAGAGTGTCCAAGCCTTCTTTAATTCCTTCTTTTGTCAATCTGTGTCCTCATCGTGTCATATATTCGAAAGATTTCTTAGACATAGTAGTAGTTCTCTGTTCTAAATTATGTATTGTATACCGTTACTTGGTCCTTGCTGATGTACAACAGGATTTAGTCCTTGTATGCAATTGTTGGCAGTTTTGCATCTTTACTCTCATAATGTAAAAATATAAGACTAGAAAAAACTAATCATTTTGTGTAAGTGGATCCCTTTATGTTTATAGAACTAATAAAAATTATCTGCAATATGTGAGTAGTTTATATAGATCTAATTATATGTTTTGTGTGTCGACATATTTACGTCTATTCCGGTCATTCTATTGTCAAAATGGAAGGACGCAGCAACGCGCGCCAATGATGATATAGTGTCACTTGTTATTGGGCGAGCCACGGTACAAAGAGCATGGTGTTGCTTATGCAAAACACACAGAAATACCGTCAAGAGGGGTAAGAAGTGCAGCCTCGTGCCAATGAATGAGGATCGTTTTATTTCTTGGAGGAAAGAACATCTTCAAAAGATAAAAGAGCAGAATGAAAAAGAAAATAATAAGATCAAAGTTGCTGAAATTTCTGTGGTTGTCATTCAATCGAGTGAGGAAAACATTGCCGAAGAGGTCAACTCAAATCCGAGGATGGTTTTGATGCAAGGGGGGGGGTGGGGGGGAGGATGATATGACCAAAACTAAATTTATTTATATCGACGACCACCACGATGTAGAAGACGCTGGTCTAGGTCAAGTTATGACAGCTTCACTTGATAACATGATGCATCCTGATCAGGAAAATATTAAGGTTGAACCAGAGTCAACAGTTGGTGTTGTGCCAAAATATGGACGGAAGGGAAAAACTCCATCACATGCACGTTTGAAGGTTTGCAACAACTTGACTGTTTGTTTATGTTGTCACATCCAGAACAAGACCCAGCTGTACGAAAAAAGTCTAAAACAAACCTTCAACTTATAAACGAAAGCTAAATTGAACCGTGAACTTGCAATCCCGGAAATCAGCACACCGAACTTTCTAAACCCAGTCTATTTTAAACCTTGATGGTATGTAGTTGGTATTCGCTGATGTGGCAAGGATTGCTGGCTGGACATTAGGACGAATTGGACTGGCCCATTAACACAGACGCTCACTCTGTTTTTTTTTATTTTCTTTGTTTTTCATTTACATAATGATAATAACTTCTTTTAAATTTTCGTAACAAAAATATACATTTTTTTACAAACCCACTTGTCTTCTACGAGGCAACGGCAACTCATCAAGTAAAGAACGGCTGCGGTAATTTTCGTTGGTGTCGAAACGTTAGACCCCAAGATTATAAGGAGGGAGTAGTAGGAGCTACAAAAATTGCAAGCGGCCACAAAAAATGAGCTTAACAATATTTGAACTCAGGACGTCATACTCGCAGAGGCCACACATAGCCAATCACCCTGAAGGCTTTTAATGATTGTGTTTAGCGTGTACTATAATATAAGAACAGAAATGAGCGTTCATACATGAAAACCTTTTTGAAAAAAATTCGAAACATTTCTTAGAAAAACTGTAAACAAATTTGAAATACCAAATATATATTTTTAACGCAAATAATTTACGAAATTCCAAAACATTTTTTTGAAAAATGTGTGACACAGTAACATTTTGCCAATATGCACATTTTAAAATCTGTTCCCATTTCTTCCAAAAATGTTTATGTCTTAATAGTGCTAACTCAAAATTGATTTTGTTTTTCAAAAATGTTCGTTTCTAAAAAGTATTCAGTATTTTAAAAGGTTATCACACTTAAAAAAAATCAGAGATTTAAAAAGTGTTCGTGCCTGCACGTTTCTAATATTGTTTTGCCCTTAAAGAATCTATCAAATCTCGACGCTGTTGTGCGTGGATAAATTATTCTGGTCTCTCAGTATTGCAACATCGGTTAAAGCTTCTGGGGGCTAGCTGCATCTCTACTCCTAATGTCTCAGTTGGTAGGTCGCGTTCCGGGTTTTATTTTCGTCCCATCTAACCCGGCCTATTTTGGTACTTCTTTGGTACTACTTCCCACCTCCCTCTCAATCGCGGAAAACCAAAAAAAACCTCCAGCCGAGTACCCCACCCGCCCCCACACGCCTAATCTACCGTCGCATCCAACTGACCCAACGAAAATAAACCAGCGAAAGCAAGCCGGCGAAAATTAACCAGTGAAAAAAAATCGCCCCACTCTGCGCCCTCGAGCGAGCTTTCGTGCCCTCGGGCGAGAAACAGTCGGCCGACTCTTTGCCCTCCTTCGCCCGCCGCCTCCCTTCGTCCCTTCGCCGCCGTCGCCCTTCGTCCCTTTGCCGCCGCCCTGGCCAACGAGCCTCCCTCGATCTGTTTCCTAAGATCTCTCAAGACCGCCCCAGCCCCGAGACAGGCAGCCACTGAGATCCGAGATCGGAGATGAGCCGCCTCCGCTGAGGAACAAGAGGAGCCGCCGCCTCCAGGTCGTCGTTGTGCCACACCGCCGCCTCCAGGTCGCCGCCGTCACGCACTGCCTCAGGTCCGTTGACCACTCCTCTCCTCGCCACTCCTCACTGCCAGCCCCGCACAGCTCTGCCTCCACGACGGGGATTCGCTCTATGGCGTCCATGAGAGGTGGCTGCAGCCGCCATGGTGCTGATCCGGTCCTTGCTGCTGGATCCGGCCCTCTCCACTCCTCCTCCCAGTCTGATCCAATGGCGACCGCACGACGTCGACCTCCCGGATGGCGTGAAGTCCCAGCGGCAACCTCAGGCCCCTTGCGGTTGGGGTCGATTTGAGGTGGCTCCGGTGGAAACATGGACCACATCACACTGTTACAGGGGCTCCCGAGGCGACATCCAGTTGCTCCGTGTGCGGTCACCTCTGTTTACTTTTGCGTTTATTTTGCACGCCAAAAACAGGTGAGCGAATCGGGATTCAGCCGTGCGAGATTTTTTGCGATGATGTTGCTCCATGTTCTTTTTGTGATTCAGGTGTTCGTTTTGCACATGTTCATAGTGGGCAACCTCGAGGTCATCGTCACTTCGAGCGCGGCGAGATCCTCGAGGTCGTCATCATCACAGACAAGGGCACTGGCAGATCCAATGGCGGCGGATTCGTGAGTACCCACCCAAACAAATCTCTCTTCCCCTCGTCATCGACTGATCTTCAGTAGTTAATTTTCTTGCTTAATTCAGTCCCGTTAGTTGATGCTATGCCCTGTTTGATGCTGTTACATTCCAGGAGGCGGAGGCGGCCATTAGGGCGTGCTTGAGTCCGTACCCGATGATTAGCGGCCGGAGGGCAACTGCAACCTCGCATGCCTCGGGTCCAGAGGTCCAAGGCACCACAACCAACTGCCTCTTCAGCCATATGCTGGTAATTAATTAGTTCGATTATTTGATTAACGTAAAATTCACTGAAATATATGAATTATTAGTTTTAGTGAGAATTAACCACGATGCATTTCATAGTTTGATTGTTAGTCGTTGACCATTAGCAAGAATTTGTCAATTAACTTATATGTAATGGCAGGGTGTCCGTGTTGAACGTAGCAGATGATTGCCCTTCAAGCATCAACAAATTGGAAAATTCAAGCTCTGATGAGATTACAAGCAGGGCAGAAAGGGAATCAACACCATCGCTCCAAAACATTGAAGGTGAATAAGTGAACCACTATTTAAGTAAATAGACGAATCATATTTTGTTAGAACTAACCAGTTGCTGCTAATATAATCCTCTCCAGGAAGATCAGTTTCAAACAATATAATCTGCTATTTACTTTCTAATTTCTATGTATTTAAGCATGTTCAAACTCAGTACAATTGTACAAATGGATATATTTTGATTTGGTGACTTGCTAGAGACGATTGTTCTGGACAGAACCTGGACCTTATGATATCTACCTATATATATGTTTCTGGCCGCATGTCTACTTATTCTCTTAAGGCCACAGTAGGACCGATCGACACTAGATATATCTAATAACTGTATCATGGTTTTCGCAAAAAAAAAAAAATTTAAAAAATAACTGTATCATGGGATCACATGCCATTCTTTTTGCTGAAAAATCACCTGGCTTTATTGGAAAGGCTTGAAACAAAGCGACCTGCTTGACGAGCTCCAAACAGAGGTAAGGCTTGATGCCCCCACTGGATCAACTATTTTTACAATATTGTTGTGACTTTCTAATGACTGCAGCCCATTTTTTCTTCATTGTTCTTTGGTCTTTTTTGGGAGATTTAACAAGTTTCTGAACCATTATGTAAAAGAATTGGAATCACTGACATATTAAATTCAGCCACAATTGCATGAACAAGTGAGTGCTGAGTAGCGAACCCAATTTTTGCCATTTCAGATATCTAGCAATGTAATAATAAGACCACTAAAACTAATAATGGTACTATCTCTTACAAATTAATTTACCCTTACAACGGATTGAGGCAGTAGATTACCGAGCCTGCATCATGATGGCCCTTCTTTATGTCAGTTGTCTTGGACCAGTTAAAGGTAACCGCATCTTTCTTACAATTTTTTGGACTATTAATATTTTCCCTGTCTGAGCCAACCAAAAGATACTTTCATGCAGCTATTTCTAATTTAATTTAAACCAAGATGACTATCACCAGTCCCTTTTTAGTTTTCATGCATTTATCAAGGAAGCTACTTTGTTACTTGGAATGATAGAATAGCTACAATGTAGATATGCTGATTTTGTGTTTGAATCAGTCTGTTCTGCTGAATGCCTCTTTTATTTGCCAAGCTCCAATGGCTTACCAAGATGTGGCTTTTTTCGTGGACCAAGTAATTAAATTGTAGATTCGTTGTGTATGTAAGCTGACAAGTAATACATCTCCATTTTTTCAGTTTCAGCAAAAAAATTGCACTGGATTGTGCCGGCTGGGGTGGTCACTTTCTTTGGAAAGAAAGAAACATATATATTGGAGATGCATGCGTTTAGATTTATATTTTCCTTTTTGCCATGAGTTCAATAGTCTCTGTTAAATCACAGTAATTTTGTTGCTCTGCTGAGCAGGTTTTCTTATACATATATTTGTTTTGAAAATTCATAGATGGATGAAATGCTGCTGAGACGTTACAAGATATTCCAGCAGAGGCATCCTTACCGTCCGCATTACAAGGATATGAGAACATTGGGGTCCTGAAGGCAGTGACCTGTTTACCATACACATATTTACTTCCTTTCTAGGGCGAAACAATGGAAGACACAATTCCAAGTACAGCTCTTCAAGAACAGGATCTCTGAAGGAACAACAATTTACAAGCTTGGCGCTTACCAGGTTCAATATGCTAGGGAAAGATACAAAACTGTAGATCGTCCATGGAGAGTAGTGTTTGCCCAAAAAACTACCGTGGAACCAATTGTGCCTCAGCCACCAAACTTTCCCAAGTATGGATATACGACCTACAATGTACACAGTATCAAAGCCGCATTAAACAAATTGTTTTGTTGTCAGGTCAGCAAAGAATTGTTTTTATTGTATAATTTTCCACTTCTTACAACTTACAATTTACTGAACTTATGAATGTTGGATTAGTTACCAGCATCACAAGAATATTTGCGCCGAGCGGCGGATTGGTTGACCAGATATGAGAAAATCACATTGCGCCAACTTTTATCATTTTTCATTCTGTGTTCTTATCTCTTCACTGAAACAATGATATATCTTTCCAGAATGCCTGCCGTTGTGACGTTTTGGGGAAAATTAGCAGATGCCCTTGATGCAGACAAAGCTACAACGGTGGTCTGCTCAAGAACCCGTTATAGTTCTATTTGTTGGCATGCCAGTACATGAATTTAATGTATGTACTTATCGTCTTCTTATATCCATCCTGCACAATTTAGATAAGAAATTAAAATTACCTGTTAATTTTTTTGTACAGGAAACTTGGCCTTCAAGTCCTGTCTGGCAACTCGATGGTACATAAATCCAACTATTTCTGAAGCGGCAGCTATTCTAGGAAGGTACACACAGCACAAATGATCCATCTGTGAACTAATTTTCAATAATCCAGCATCTGTGTTGACAAATTTCACAATATCTCAGATCTACTGCAAGATCCCATCAAATTGAGATAAGCACCGGCTCACAGGGTCATCGCTAGGCAACAAATACAACAATCACATAATTATCAGCCGTTGACCCTGGTGGAATCATGTTATGTTGTCATTGCTATCAAAGCTACACTAATGTCTTTCTCCGAGTAACAATATTTGGTTTCTTGATAAAATAGATTGACCTGATGTGACTTGCAGGACCAGTACTATAAACTGGAAATAAAGAGAACTGAAGTGTCCCCTTCCATGGCGTTGGGGGGCCATTCTCTGCCAGGCGCGGCGGCTCCTCGGTAGGATGATGCAGCTGGCTCGGCAGAGGCTAGGACACATTACAAGCCCCCTCACCCACCCTGGCGAGAAGGGCGGCAAGAAGAAACTGCTTGCTGATTTTTGTCGTTGCATAAATATGCTTATTGTTACAGTGCTTGTCGCAGAGCTGGAGATGGAAAGAACCAATCTTACTTTACTATTATGTGAGAATTATTAGTCTGCAAATTGATTACTAATCCCTCCGTCTCAAAATAAGTGACTCAACTTTGTACTAGCTTTAGTACAAAGTTAGTACAAAATTGAGTCACTTATTTTGAGATGGAGGGAGTATTTTCTATCCTTTGGTGAAATGACCAAGAGCAAGCAAGATGTTGCCAATACTTGCGAGATGATAGTGTAGTTGGCCTTGACTTCCTTTTCTGGTCCTAACCAATTTTAGAGACAGTGTAATGTTTTTCATTGTTTATTATCCTCGGTGCATACAAAAAATTACTTGAGTCTCAGGTAGCCAGGTTGCATTATCACCATCTTACAAATATTTGTTGTGCAGGTCTGAGCTGTGTGCAAGGAAGCTCAAGACATTGGAGGAAAGCATTGTCGGATATATGGTATCCTGACCCTCTTACTTGGGACTGGGATAAGTTACAATCTTACATGTTCTGAGTTCTGTACTCCCATGTACTTGGGTCCAATAATTTATCTTGACATTATTTTAAATTTTTCTCTAAGATGTGCATATCACTGCTGATTTTTTTGCAATATATAAATTCAGTGTTGTTGTGAACACTTGAACAATACATACTGATGTGTAGAATGAGATTGTTGTATACTGAGGACTGAGGTAATCCTTTAGTCAGCTAAATAGTGCATAGTTTACTGATGTAGATTATTAGTAAGCTTCTAATAAATATGATTTGCCAAAAAAATAAATTGCGCATACAAGAGTCAGCTAGGTAAATATGATTTAATAGGTTACTGAAGATTTGCGATGAATTAAAGTTGCACGGTCACCTAGGTAAACCGCAGGATGTTTTCCCCACCATGGATGTCTTCTTATGTCAACCTGCTCTTGGTAAGTACAGTATGAACTGCCAAAATTTCAATGGTACATGAGTGGATAAATTTTGCATGATGGTGAATATGTTATCATTGCATTAAAACAAATCTATGCTATGACGTATCTTGATCAATCTACAATACCATTTGGGGTAAACGCTCATGTAGATAATCATGTCTCCTTGAAATTATTTGTATGTAAATAGTTTTGTGCTATGGTGTACCTTTGCTGCTCCTGAAAACTCTTAGTGTAAATGGTCATGGGGATAATTATGTCTATTTGAAGTTATTAGAAAGTAATGAAATTCTATGTTCATGCCATTTCTCTTTTCTTTTCATGAGAAAAAATCACTCAAGGAAGGATCAAATTATATAGCATGGCCAGAGATGAGTAACTCGGAGTCACAACTTCACCACCATTTCCAAACGCAAGTTTGTTGGGAAGTCAAAGTCATGCGCTAGGTTGAGAGGAGGGGAGGTATCTGGTAGAGAGAAATGTTATCTCAGTGTGGCATCGAGGTCTTGAGAGAATGTTTGTTTAACTACCATAGTTTCAAGTCATTTTCTACTCCATAGCAGCACACAATTATCTTATTAGAATTTGTACACGGGTGTTATTACTTGGTAGAAACAAGTGAGAATACCACAATTATTTGGGAGAATTTTTATTACTGAGACCTTTATATTTCTTCTAGACAAAAAGCCACATCTTTGTTGAGGTTGAAGAAATGGGGAGATAAAGTTGCCATAGCAAAATATGCATCTTTCATTAACTGTAAATAAGAAATTCAATTCTCCGTCATCTCTCTGAGGTAGTGGTAACCTTCTCATTTTCCAATCAGATATATAATACGCCATCATCTCTTGGAGTATGTGAGGACATTTTCATAGTTTTGCTAAAGTCTAGAAAAGATGTCAAGCAATGGTATGGTGAGATGACATACCTTTGAAGAGACGACAATGCTACATGCTGCTTTGTCTTTTCCAAGAGTGGTTGGTTAAGGAGGCATGTGGACTCTCAAGGAAATAAGCGGGAGAGAGAATTGATATTTGTAGCTATATGAATAGATATTACAGGCTTGTGTCTGACATATATTTTCTAAATTACGAGCGCATATGTTTTCGGTTATGCCTTGCCAAAGCACGAGCACTTAGCTAGCAGCATTCAACATGCATGCATATTTTTTAATATATGTTTATATGTTGACTTTTGTAGGTCTGAGATAAAATGGATGGCTTCGGATGATGCTTTGAAAATGTCCGTCGACAAAGTCACGGACATACTATGACATACTATGATGGACGGGACTCAAATCTCATCAAGTTTTACACAATGAGAGATGCATAGAAATAATTGTTCTTCCTTGTACATATGTTGCACATAATAATACAAAAGGTTTATTTCTATATATGTTTATTTTTGCAGAGTATATATCAAAGAGATGGAGAGGGATTATGTCGATGTTCAAAAAGAATCCATAGACAAGGGTCCCGAGGCAATGTCGTTGGAAGGGGCTGAAAATTTTCTGAGCTTTATACAACAATATTGGATATGCAAGCAGAAAAAAAAGGCTAAGGCCCCTTTTGGTTCATAGGGTTGGAATAATAATAGGAATATAAAAATTATAGTAAATGAGATGTCATGTATGTCAAATCATATGAATAGTAATATGAAAAGAGATGTCCTTTCATTCATATCATTGGATTTTTCCATTGAGTCTAGGTTAATATTATTTTTATATAAAATGTGAAGGATAGGAAGATTTTGTCCATAGGAATATGATTCTATTCCTACAAACCAAAGGACTTTAAATATATTTTTTCTATAAAAATCCTATCCTATAGAATTCCTATAAAATTTCTCCAAATCAAAGGAGGTCTCAAAGGCCGGTAGCAACGCACGGGCATTGTACTAGTCAGTTTAGCAGCGGCAGATCGCAAGTTTGATTTTCCAGAGATTTTTTACTTCGCTTGTTCGCTTCGCGTCTCTTGGCCGGCCTAATCGCTACCGCCGTCAACCATCCCTTTCGGTATTTTCATTTAGCCTGTTATGAAAAAAAATCGTTTCTCGTCTGTTGGGCCGGCCCAGTCGTGATACAGTCAACAATCCCGGGATTCGACGTGCCACGTCGACAATCAGCTCCTACAGGGCGCCTTATGCGCCGGTTGAAGCAACGGGCGCTCACTGCTGCACCCAGGTGGGCCGGCCCATGAAGACGCAACATTGCAAACGCGCGCAAAACGCAAAACCAGAAAATATGGTCCTCCTGCGGAATCAAACTCGTGACCTGATCTCCAGTATGTGATTGGCTGCCCACTAGACCAACTAGGCACATGTGAAATATAATAGCCAGACAACATATAAGTACAAAGTACTTTACCCATGCTATTTATCGCACGCGTATTGCTAGGTAATTTTAGAATTATTTAAAAAATTGGAAAATATAATTCCTTTTGACAAATACGTGAACAAAATTTGAAATTCCACAGATTTAAAAAAGAATCACGAATTAGAAAGTTCATGTATTAAAAAAGTTCACGAATTCAAGAAAAGTTCATTAAAATTGAAAAAAGTACCTTGGTTCTCAAAAAAGGTTCATTGATTTTAAAAAAAGGTTCACAAAATCTGAAAAAAGTTCATCGATTTGCAAAAAAAGTTCATCACTTTTCAAAAAGAGTTCATTGATTTTTGAAAAATTCCAGAAAATCTAAAAAAATTTCATCAACTACAAAAAAGTTCATTGATTTTCAAAAAGGTTCACAAAATCCGAAAAAAAGTTCACCGATTCAAAAAAAGTTCATCGAATTTAAAAAAAGTTCACTAATTTTCATAAAAAGTTCATCGATTTTTAAAAAAGTTCATGGAATTTGGAAGAAAAGTTCATCAATTTTGCAAAAAGTTCACCGAATATGAAAAAAGTTCATTGATTTTGAAGAAAAACTCCATCAAATTTGAAAGAAAGTTCATAAAATTGGACACAAGTTCGTCGATTTTGAAAAAAACTCGCGAGTTTGAAAACGGTAGAAAAAAGAAAAGGCAAAAGAACGAACAACAGAAAAAAGAAGTCGCGGGAAGAAAATAGGAAAGAAGATTTAAATAATCACAGAAGGTGGCTTGGCTGTCTTGGTTAGCGCGTTCTTTAGAGAACGTCGCGGCGCGGGTTCTATCCCCCGTCATGCCTATTTTTGCAGCAAGTATAGAAAACGAAAAAAAAGTTTAAATGGGCCGGCCCATCGCGGAGAGAGGGTGTGCGCCCGTTTGTGCAAATCAAAGAAACCGGTGCGCCGGTTAGGATTTGCCCGACAATCCCTATTTGAAAACGCTCTCAAGGTTTAAATTAGACCGGAATCAAAAAGTTTAGTATGCTGATTTCCGAGATTACAAGTTCAAGGTTTGATTTATCTTTCATCTACAAGTTGAAGATTTATTTTAGATTTTTTTCCAGCTATACGTGTACAAGAGATATATTTTATTGAGACTAAGCAAAGAATCCTAATCAGCTAATACTTCTCCTGGTCAAAACTGCCAGAGCAAGCATACGCCATCACGCTCGATCGGTGGAAATTGCTTTCCTTGAGAGACATTGGATGGGGGCCACTGAATAAATTGTATTTAATAATTTTGGTATTTAATCTGTAATGAATACATGTTAAAATAAAGAACGTAATCAGGTTCGCTTTTTAGTTGTTGGGTCGATAGTTAGACTAGTGACATGCATGTTATTAGTCTATGTTACTACCTTTATAGTGGGGAGTAATATATGTATGGTGTCATGCAACACTTCATTTATTAGGTTGTAGACTCATCTTGTCTTGATATGTGTAATGTTGCAGTAACTAACTATGTTACCATATATCTCCCTTTCCTCATTAATTACAAACCACATTATATGTTTTGCCTAGAGATGTGTGATATTACCACCCATATTACTCCCACTATAAATAGTTTTAGAAACATAGAGAATATTTTGTATGGTCAACTTATTAGGCAAGTTAAAGTTGGATAGTTATTCTACTATATATATAGTCCTTTTTTTGACGAGACTATATATAGTCCTGATACGGTCATTGTAAGAGGAGGTGATATTTTAATACTCCCTCCGTCTTTTAAAGAGTGTACTTTCGACTTTGTTGGAAAATCAAACTTTTTTATATTTGACCATATTTATTTAATAATACATCAACATTTATGTTATCAAATTACTAGCATTAGATTCAGGATAAAATATATTTTCATCATATACAAATTTGATTTTACAAATATTGATATATTTTTGCACAAACTCGGTCAAACATTGAGATATTTGACTCTCCAACAAAGTTGGAAGTACATTTTTTAAAGGACGGAGGGAGTATGAAATAGAGACGTGTTTTCGAGGGTAGACATTCGTATTAAGTTTTTGAGGTAGCTTTAGAAACCTCTTTGTTGCGATTTCTATGAGGAAATTATTTTGCGTGTGAGGTACCGTCATCCAGATTGTTTCTCCCGTGCCGAGCCTCAAGGTCCAAACCCTCTATTCCGTGTACATCACATACGCACGCGAGAGGCTACTACTGTTGAAGGTGGAGTGTCGTGAAAGATCGGGACATCCAACCACTCGCCATCTAGTCGGGTTCTATTAAATTTATTCTATCTTGTCTTGTACTTTAAGAAGATTCATGTACTCTTTCTCTCTTTCATCACTCAGGTAGAATAGGTTAAAGAGAGAAATATTTACGCCCACGAGGCTTAGCAATATAACAACAATTCTAACAATTTCCTCTCTAATCATCTTGCAATAATTATAAGAAAGAAATGCGAAGAAAGAGAAAGAGATAGTCATAGGTCCCACCATGTAAAAACGGTCCCATATGAATGATCGTCAACTATTATTGGGAGCCGCTACGCGCTGCCGGCAGATGCATTAGATCCATCCGTCGCATGGAGTTTCGTTGGATCAGCGCTCTGACAGCCGTCAGATCTAACCACCACTCCCGTGACCACCTGCTTACTTCCTGGAACAACTACTCAGTTTCGGAAACAAATCCCCCTGTCCGTCGTCCTGACATAGTTGCGCCCAGCGCGACGCCAGCCCCCACCATCGCAAAATCGCTGCGGCCGGCGCCGGGGGACTAGTCCTTGCCGTGCTAGCGCGGAGTTGTTGCTCCTCCTCCGTCTCAGCCCCGCGAGCAGCTGCTAGCTCCAACCGAGCATAACGGCGACGACCTCTCACACCCTGCGCTTCTTCGACGTTTTCTGCAACCAGAGCTATGTTTTTGAAACATGCCTCATGTTGCAATGTCTCACCACTCACTTTCTAACGACGGGCGCTCCTGCGGTGCTGCAACTCGGGCTATATTTCTGTAACAAGACCCTTGTTGCAGAAAAAACCTTCACAACCGAAACATTTCTTTTCTTTCTAAAACAAAAGATATATTGCAGAAATTTTTTGAAACAAGACTCCAGTTGTAGAAAAAAAACTTCATCATTGAATAGTTTTTTCTTTCTTTCTAAAACTAGTCCTATGTTGCAGAAATCTACCGAAACAAGATCCTTATTGCAAGAAAAAGACTGGCCGCGCGGGACTGATTTGTGGCCAGCGTGTCCACTTGATCAGGATTGATCTGACGGCTACGCAAGCGGTGGACGCTCGCGCGTGCATCAGCCGGATGAAGGTAAGCTTTTCCCGTTATTATTTTGTATTAATTGCCATACATATCAAAATTATGAAGGATAAGGGAGCAGAAATATTGTGTTTTAAAATAAATAAAGGAAATATGATGCAACATGTGGACCCCACACTGGCACACGGCAATAGGATGGCCCCACCTGTTAGCGTCTTTTGTTCTTGAGAGACCCACTCGTAGGTGTTGCTGGTAGAAGCACTATGGGTTCCCAAGGAAGCGAAGAGAAAGCCACCGGACAAGAGCAAGAAGGGTTGGAAGGCGGCGGCAGGATAGAGGAGAGGAGTCAGAAGATGGCTCCGGTGAAGAAGCCCAAAAAGGCCAAGCGGAAGATCAGTGACTCTGGCGAGACCAAGATCGATGACTCCAGCGAGGCGAAGACCAAGGACGCCAGCAAGGTCAAGAGAACCAAGTCCGGCGGCTCGTTGGCGTTGCTTCCGGCGGACCTTCGTGGCCCTGATACGGAATGGTGGTATGTCTTCCTCAGCAAGCACGCGGAACTCCACAAGGAAGCCGAATCAGGTACCGCACCTCCCAAACCCTCGCGCTTTCATCTCCTCCCAACCCTGAGAGTTTCTTGCCCCCCTCCCCCCTCTCGCTCCATTCGGCAGCCAATCTTGTTTGGTGTGTTTGTGTACGTATTTTGCCAAGATTTTGGGGTTGGCGGCCGTGTTCTTGTTGGAAGCACGAATCTTGTAGATTAATTGCGACCTTGCAATGCGATGCTGTCGAGACGAATCTTAGAGATATAATTCTGACTTTTTATTCACTCTGTTGGATAGGTGGTCGTGCTCCAGTGCCTTCAGATGATGAGGAAGCGTTCAGGTACTTCTTCAGGACATCGAGGAGGACTTTTGAGTACATCTGCTCGATTGTACGGGAGGATTTGATATCGAGGCCGCCTTCTGGGCTGATCAACATTGAGGGGAGACTGCTTAGTGTGGAGAAGCAAGTAGCAATTGCCATGAGGAGGCTGGCATCTGGGGATTCGCAGGTGTCCGTTGGAGCTGCTTTTGGTGTGGGGCAGTCTACTGTTTCCCAAGTCACATGGAGGTTTATCGAGTCGATGGAAGAGAGGGCTCGGCATCATTTGGTGTGGCCGGGCCAGGAGAGGATGGAGGAGATCAAAGCTAGGTTGGAGGCTGTCTCTGGTCTACCGAATTGCTGCGGTGCCATTGATGCCACACACATTATCATGACGCTTCCTGCTGTTGAATCATCTGAAGACTGGTGTGACCCTGCGAAAAACTACAGTATGTTCCTACAAGGTATTGTTGACAATGAGATGAGGTTTATTGATATTGTCACTGGATGGCCAGGGAGCATGACATTCTCACGCTTGTTAAAATGCTCTGGGTTTTACAAGCTCTGCGAGGCTGGAAAACGCTTGAATGGTCCTGTCAGAACTTCAGGGGAGGATTCAGAAATAAGGGAATTCATTGTTGGTGACATGTGTTATCCTCTACTGCCATGGCTTATGACTCCGTACCAAGGAGAAAGTCTATCTACCCCAATGGTCAACTTTAATGCCCGCAAAAAACTGCAAGGATGCTTGGAACAAGAGCATTGGCACGGCTGAAAGGCTCCTGGAAGATCTTGCACAAAGTCATGTGGAGGCCTGATAAAAATAAGTTACCGAGTATCATCCTGGTGTGCTGTCTGCTTCACAATATAATTCTGGACTGCAACGACAAACTGCTTCCGGATATTCAGCTTCCAGATCACCATGATTATGGTTATAATGAAGAGAACTGCCAGCAAGAGAATCCTAATGGCAAAGTAATTAGAGAGATCATTACAGGATATCTCCCGACTTATGAAGAAACATCAAACTGAATTAAGCTGGATGGAAGCATAGTTGGAGATGTGATGATGTGTCTTTGTTCTATTGTTATTTACCTCAGTTATCCCTAATGTTCATGTTCTAGTTTAATCAGATCTGCTGGTTACAGTAAAGGTTCTGCATGAATGGTGTGATTTATTCCTTCAGCAATTAGCTACTTTGAAACACATGTTGAGTTAATTTTTTCCTGATGATGACAGTCCCTATCATGTTGAGTTCCATAATGTTGCTGAGCCAGTTGTTTTGAATCAAGGAAATCAATTGTTTTTCCGAAACAAAGGAATCATCTTTGAGGCTCTATTGTCATTAGCTACACAATTTTATTTTATATATTATAACTGAATCCATGTTAGATAATTATTTAAACATGAGTTCTCCAGTCCTTTTAGTGAGTATACTGTCCATAATATGTCATGCTGTGGACAGTACTAGTCATGAATTCTTTGTTGACTCATCTTTGGTAGATTACTAGGCCACAGTTCTTATTTTATTACGTTTTGTGTTTGACATGACTGATGGTGATTTGCTGAACTTCTGAAGATAAAACTTAACGTTCCATGATTTTTTTGGGGTGATTTGCTATTATTTCACTGATAAGGGTCTAAAATCCTTAAGTGGCAAGTGTTTTTATGTGTAATGAATACACCTTCTTTGATAGCACACTTGGTACCTGTGAAATATTGACTCTATAGAGCATACTGATAATCTGACATCCTCTGATGTACAGGTAACTGTTTACAGCTAAGTAATACATTATAACTGTGATTTGACAAACAAACCCCTTGCATATTTCCCATGAAACGCTTATGTCCAAAATATTTCTGCCCTATCTTGCACACAGACTATAATCACAGATGCAGATAATTTCTTGACAGGCATTGGAGGGATGAATTGCCTTTTTCCAATGAGGACTCCCATTTATATCTTATACTCTCCATATACCTTTTTGTGCTTCTTACTTCGAGACGTGAACAGGTTACATGTGTTTCCTAATCCTGTTGTTTCTTGTTCCTTGTTTCGAATACCATTAATGTTTACCACCCTCATGGTTATTTTATTAGTTAATGGCAAGTAAATGTGAGTTCTGTGAAGTGATTTTGTACACATGAAGATTCTCATTCCTAGGAAATAGAGTAAAATGCATCAAAGGTCCTAATATTTTTCTGGAGGTGTCAAGTTAGTCCTAATTTTGTAAAACTGCATATCTATGTCCTAGAGGAATTTAAGTCGTTCATGCCCACATGTGGCGGATTGACCACTGCCATGTATTCCCTCCGTTCCTAAATATAAGTCTTTTTAGAGATTCCACTATAGAGACTACATTTAGATGTATATAGACGATTTTTAGAGTATAGGTTTCACTCATTTTTCTCTGTATGTAGTCTATAGTGGAATCTCTTAAAAGACTTATATTTAGGGGACTGCTATGTGTCCACCGGCTGATCCGTATGAAACATCCGCCACCTCGACGGCCGTTTGATGCACGCGCATGCAGCCGTCCGATCTACTTCTGGCACGCAGCTCGGTCGCCTCCCCCGACCCATTAATTTCTGAAACAACGGTCGAGTTGCAGAAACAAGCGCTTCGTTGCAGAATAACTTTGCAACACAGATGAGGTTGCAGAAACCTTTGCAGTAGAGTTTATGTTGTAGAAAAACTTCCGAAACATGGATGATGTTGCAGAATACCTTCTGAAACATGGATGATGTTGCAGAAAAAAAAACATGGATGTGCGGTGCAGTGGGTCTACATGCGACACGCGTCACGTGCCGCAGGCGGCAGACGCCCAACGCTGGATCTGCAGTTGCAGGAAATGGTCATGAAATAAGAGCTGGGTTGCAGGAAACGGACACGGAGCCGGCGGAAGCTGGAATGCTCTCGGCCGTCTGATCAAGTCGCGATCGGACGGACACGGAGCAGGCGGAACAATCGCGCGGATCGGCCGATAGGAGGTAAGAGTTTTCCTTATATTTAGGAACGGAGGTAGTAGACAACATTTCCTGCAAAACCCACCTGAAAAATTCCGTCCTCTAATCTTTTGGACGTTCTGGCGTGGCTCTGTCAACGGCGACCTGCTCTCTGTACGCATCCCCGTCGCGCGCCGGAGATTTTCTTGGGGCACGCCGAAAAAGGGAAGCGTCTTAATGGCAACGGTGGAACCCTGACGTAGGTCTCTCTCTCTCTCTCTCTCTCTCTCTCTCCAGCAGTCTAACAGTGTGCGGGGCGGCGTCAGCTAATGGTGGGTGGAGGCAACTGCACGACGCTGCAGGGCGCACGACATGGCGCTCTGCTGGATGAGCTTCAGGCCGCGTGACATGGCACTCTGCTGGATAAGTTTCAGGGCGCACGGCAGGTGATGATCTGCCAAGAACCTGATTTTGAGCAATTAACGTGCTCGACGAAATGCTTTACCGGAGGCAGCGCCAGCTTATCAGGACAAATCGTGCTGGAAGAGCAGGTCGCGGTTTTCCAGTGCTATGCTGACACATGCTCGCTAGCCTATCCCAGACGAGCCAGGCAAGGGCGCAGACGAAGCAGAGGGAGGTGTAAGAGATGTGTGCGAGCTACACGAGGAGCTACGCACGGCAGGGTACATATCAGATGCCCGCCTTGTGCTGCACGACATGTACCCAGCAAACGCCTCGCCATCACGTTCGGGCTGGTGAGCATGCCACACGGCCATCTTTTTTGGTATTTTCTTCTCTCCGTCCATCTGTCTGCTTAAACGGGCCCGTATTCACATCACTGTTTGCTCTAGTTAGTTAATTGTGTCTCCTGACTCTGCCTGGAGCCATATTGTGCTTGTGTGTATGATTTGGTCTGAGTGGTGCAAATGATGGTGAGGCTGCTACTCAGCCTGGACCTTAGCACCACAGCAACAACACGTACTCGACAAGCACTGCTGGCCATGATAGGCGGCTGTAGGCCGTACCTGACGCAGTGGGAGCTCCGCCATGGCTGACTGGGATGTGGTGTGAGTGGGTTTGAGAGAGCAGTTGGAGAAGAGAGAGAGAGAGAGAGAGAGAGAGAGAGAGAGAGGCCACCAAATCAGAAGAGCAAAAAATCAGGGTGTTTTGTTCAAACTTGCCTCACGTGCAGGATTAGAGCTGCATAGGACCTGCTGTGAACGACTTGGATGCTTTTAGGACGTAGATGCTATGGACAGGGGTGTGTGGAAGCTTGCTATCCATGTGCCAGAGCCATGAGTTGGTTGCGAGATCTTATGGGTTTCACCTCTAGCCTACCCCAACTTGTTTGGGACTAAAGGCTTTCTTGTTGTTGTTGTTGTTGTTGTTGTTAGGACCAACTTACAAAAAAATTAGGACTATGATGCATTTTACTAAGGCAATATACCACTGATATGGTAAGTCAAAATCCAAGGAAAAGTATACTTTTTAAGAACATGTTACGTCACAGCAGCTATTTTATACATCCTTTGTTTCACCGTATCTGTCCCGCATGCATACCTAGGAGGCCAAAAGAGTGAGTGATATTTGGTGGAATTTTATCGTTCTTGCTTTCATGAAATGAGCATACTACTAATATATCTAGTGAGAACAAGTATGCTGTTCCATCAAATATTACTTCAATTCTGCGTCTCCATGTGGGACAAATTATGGAGAAGAGGTAGTATAAATTAATTCATGTTATGCACAAACCAAGTCTCAAATGATTCCTTGCAAACTAGTTTGGTAAGTAAAAAATCTCCAGGCAAAATTTACTTCTAAAAACATGTTACATCACTGCAGCTATTCTATACAACTTTATTCATGTTATGCACAAACGACAAATAATTACTTGCGAAACAGTTTGATAACTCGAAAATACCAGGCAAAGTATGCTTGACAAAAAATGTTATGTCAATGTAGCTAGCTATACGTGTTAATTCATGTTATGCACATCTGCTGGAGTTAATTGGCTTCTTATACTGAATGACACGACATTTTTTGCTGAGACTCATCGGAAAGATATATCATACTAAATGGTATTCTATTGGTCTTGTCATTTAATACAAGGCTGCAGAAAATGGAACTGTCCAACACTTAGAAGACATAGATTAATGCACATGTAGGTATAAGCATAGTGACCATCAAATTTGCTGCACTCTTTGAGTTCCTGGAGCTTGATGTTGCATTCGAATTCGGGCTTCCTGCATTAAATTGAATGATGTAGCAGTTAGTCCTTGAGTTTTCACCATGTATTGCATACTGGATTGGAGGAACATTAGACTACTGCTGATCTCATCGTGTAGTTCTGGAAGCAGTTTTTTACCTTGATCACCAGAATTTTTAACTTACATTGGTCTAGGGTGGTAAATACTCGTGTACTCTGCAGTAATGTGTACCAAAACTTTTATTTGGCGAGAAATGGACGACATAGTCGAAGCAAATTTTGATCTTGCATTTTGTACAGGATAATAATAATGAAGCATCTTAAATGAACACACGGTATGTTCCATGTGCTTATTTATGACTTTACCTTTAGGTGCATCTGCGACTTGGTTGCTCGTCTCCTCCGGTGGGTCCTCTGGCGCTGTTGCTGGAGGAACTGGGATGGCTGGAATTTGAGAAGTCTGATGTAATGAGTTTAAGAAGCGACATGTTACTTACTCTAGGGTGCAATGGATCGTAACATTTACAGACCTGTGCATTGGCTAATCGGCGGTGCTTGGACCTTGCAGATGCCAGGGAGCTCCAGGGCCCTCGTGTGGTTAATGGCGATGCCAAATGACGCCGCACTGCCATCGAGAACCATGCACAGGCAACGGGGGTCGGTCTGGACGATGCCGGCGAGCGTGGTGCAGCAGGAGAAGCTGGGCTCCAGGGCTTTGCTTCCGATGAAGTCAAGGCATGGGGATAGGGTCATCATCACGCTCGAGCAACCGTTGTTCTGTGCTGCGGCTTTGGAGGCAATCATCGTCGCCAGAATAAGAGCGATGGCAGCGATCTCCATCTTCCTCGCAGCTCCTTCCCCAGGATGAACAATGCCGGTAATTAATATCACAATGCTACGTCTCAGAGAGGAAAAAACTTGGATGTATTGACAGGTAGTGGTTCGTAAGGACGTTGTAGGAAGAGGAAGAGGGCATTTTCTGCTGCGGATGCGGCCGGATTTTTCGGAATAATATACCAGGAAGCTGCTACTGTCTCCTGACCACACACATGTTTGGTCTATTGTTGCAGCATTCTAATCATGGAAAGGGCTTTATGCATGTGCATAAATTTAGGGTGGTTTGTTTCTCCCAACCAGTCGCAGTTCTCCTTTATGATTCCTTAACCTGGACATTTTGCCTTCATATTTGTACTGGAGGAGGCAACTATTATTTGCTTGTTTTGAGAATTAACCTACATTATTATATAAGTGTGTTCTTAATTAGTCAGAGCGAAAACAAAAATATATGCCTCACAAAAATATATGTAAGAGTATGATGTAAAAATAACCGAAATATACATCACTTAGGCTAAAAAAACGTACCTCCAATACACGATGTAGATGTAAATCTTGTACATCTGAGTTTACTCTAGATGTAAAATGCATCACTAAGTGATGCAAACATACATCACTTGGCTGCGCCAGGTGAAAACGCAGCCGCACCGCGCGGAGCCCTGCCTCCTGCCGCACCATGCCGCTTGCCCACCGGAACATCGCTGCACCTTGCTGTCAGTAGATCCGGCCTCCTACCCATGCCGCCGTCGGATCCGTCACCCACGCCTCGAAAGCGCCCAAATCTGTCGAAAATGCCGTGCGATTTGAAGCTTCTCCTTCGTCGTCTGCATAGTCTCCGACCTCCACAACCCTCATCGCTGCGCAATTTTAAGCTTCTCCGTTGCCGTCGCCACACAATTTGATGCTTCTCCATCGCCGCGTCATCGCTCGATTTGGAAGCCGTAACCGCTCAGCCGTGTGTATGACGTCGCCGCCTGGCATTTCGGACGGTCGAGGCACGAGATGAACTTCTCGGAAATCGAAACCTGAGAGGATGCGGAGTTCATCGGGTCGAAGAATCTTAAGATACGGCGGATGGACGAGAAGAAGGGGGAGAAGAAGAAGAAGACGGTCATAGCCATTGCTCCCAGCGAGACGAAGCTACGCCCGCGAGGTTCGCGAGGGAGCATCCGGACTATGTCCAAGCTAAGCAGGAGTTCTATTGAAAGCGTGACGCCGAGCAGAAAAAGGTGGTGAAGAAGTAGGACGAGGTCAGCCCCTCGACTTTGATCCCGTCCGAGTCTGACTTGTCGAGGTTGGGATGACTTCGAGGAGGAGGAGAAGCTTCGGCGAATGGGGCGACCCCAACAAAGATGAGTTCCGGGAGCAGTTCAAGAGCGACGATGAGTAGTTTTTGTTTGATGTAGTTCAAGTAGACTCAGAGTAGTAGTAGTTTGGTGTGATTTAGTAGTTTGAACCATGTTTAATTATGTTTTAAGAACTATGTAAGCTTCAAATGAACTTGGTATGTTTGAATTTTATGTTTGAAATAATGTAGCATTTCAACTAGTTTTACATTATTTGTTGGAGCACTAGTTTTACATCATCCGTTGGAGTTGGGTGTTTTCGGTGATATAAATTTTACATTTAGCACTTTTTGATGATGTATTTTACATTATCTATTGGAGATGCTCTAAGTAGCATTGCACCAGATGGTGCAAATATATACTCTTCTGTATCCCCCTATAATTGCAGGTGCTAGATCTTATAATTACTAGATGACCCCTTGCGCAACCAATTATGTCAAACATATTTTATGAATGATCCATATAGGGCAAAGAAAAACTATTTTCGAAGGATGTTTTTCGTGAATTGTTTGCTAATGATTATGTTTGTATTGTGTCTGTTTTTTCCTTATCCTATATACCTAAGAGATTCATTCCCACTACCATATTTATCTTGATATGCAACATGTCCACATCAGTACAGTGCCAGCTCATCTATCATTTTCTTTTTCTTTTTCAGAAAAATCATCTGATTTTACTCTGGTCACTGATTCCGTCAGTAACAGATGCATTAGTGTAGAAGCCCATAAAGCGCAGCACACCATTGATCTGCCCATTTGTTACCCTTCCCGCATTCACTTTCATTGTTTTTTTCTAGCCTAAGAAAATCATTTTTTATGGTCGAGTGTACCTCTCGCTTTGTGCTTTACCTGTCTTTTTTCTACTCGCGTGGGCTGATTACTTCTTGGCAGAATATAAAAGGAAATACATCTTGCCTGCCAATCTTCTGTCTTGTGGTTCCGTTACTCTTCCCTCTCATTAGTCTTCTGTCCCATGTCCCATTGGCATCTCTCCCTCTCCCCAGACCATCTCTTGGGCATCTACTTATATGCGCAGACACATTCATCTCTTCATTTGCCCGATTACAATGACACCGTATCAGACCTTGCCAACCCCCGCCACCACCGGATTCGACGACGAGGAGCTGCGACAACCCCTGCCACCACTGGATTTAATGGTGAGGACCTGCGCTAGAACCTTTAGCAAGCTAGCTCTGTGTCCCTTGTGATGAGGACATCAATACCATTGTTACACCCATTGTTTTTAAGGCGGTAAGACGACCTAAGGCGAGCACCACCCGCTCTAGCGCCTAGGCGACGCCTAAGCGCCTAAGGCGGTCATATTTGTAAGGCGCTGCCCGGGCGCCTTATCGCCTAAGCGTCCAAGGCAGGACGCCTTAAAAACAATGGTTACACCCACAACCTCTACTGCTACATATATTAGACCAATTACTAGAGCTCGCGCACACTAATTAAATTTTCAGGTACTTTTGTTTTTTGGTAATGGTTTTAATATTCATGAGAATATGATGCTGACTAAATTGGATACATTTGTTTTGCTTACAAATGAAGGGCCTGACATGGATAAGAGGGATGAACACTGGAGCAAGACCAAGCATGGAGAGGATGGCATGCGCAAGGGGAACAAGAACAGAGTTACAAGTGATGATTTCAGAACTTTGAAGCCACCATAATGAGTGCATGAAGCCTTGGACGAAATATACAAGATGCCACTTCATAAATTTCGTCCAGAGGCTATTCTAGGTGCTACGTCACCTTATTATTGGGCCAGGCCCATGTAATTTCGAAATACATAAGTATAGACTGTTTTAGAGTCCGTATGTGTGGGGAAACAAGAGATAGGGTTGATTTCGGACCCCTTCCCCAAGGGTCACAAAATTTTCCGCCCTCTTCCTCCATATATACAGCCCTTAGGGCACCGTTTAGACTTTGGGTTTTGTTTAGATTAAAAGTTCGCCATAGCTGCAACTTCGTGTACTTTGTTTGTGTTCAACGACCAGACAAATGCGTCATAGAATCCCACCTTCATCAATAAAGCTTTCCTCTTATATTCGCAATATCCAGATTGCAATCTTAGTTTCTTGCTTGTTCTTCGTTTGCTCGCAGGAAACAGACCTTCGTGGTCAGGTTGATCGTGCTCTGGCGTGGTCAAAAACCCTCGGAAGTTGGTTTAGCGGTTGCTAAGGCGCGACATCTCGCACGTTCATAGTCGGATCGTCAAGGTCGACTCCCACAGAAAATGATAGCCAACATCTCATCGAAACATCGGGACACCTTCGCTTCTATCAAGTGGTATCGGATTTCCAGGTTGCCCGGTGAGATTTTACAATTTTTTCATAGTTTAGATCGAGTCTGTTCTTCATACCTATAGTCCATGAAAAAGCCAAAAAAAATTAGGGTTAGTTCATCCTATCCGAACCAGTCTGAGCCTTTGCATAGTCTTTTCAGTATTTTGCTTTGTTGAATTTGCGGTTGCATCGTCGTGTCAAGTTGTTGGTCTTAGCGTCTAGTCTTTTAGAGTTTCGAGTTCTGGTCATAAGTTGTCACGCCGCCACCGCACCATCATCATCGCCCCTGCCACCTACCACCACCGCTTATCCACCACCGCTCTGCATCCGTATCCATATACCACCACCAATCCGTATTCATATACCACCACTGATCCATATCCATATACTACCACCGCTACCACCACCGCTGCCCTATACCACCACCATATATCCACCACCAATCCGAGTTCCTTTCATATTAGGTTTGTTTTCGAGATCCATCTATTTTCTGATTCGTGTTTCCTTGCCTGAGTAGGTTTCGAAAAAAAAGTCTGCAGACCCCCGGGCAGTTTTTAGGCCAAAATTTCGGCGACCGAAAATATTTTTCCCTATCCTATTTTTAGGCAGTCTCTTGAGACACTCGCCATCATAGTGATTTTTTTGTCGCACTTTTTCGTCGTCGCTGCCCTGATTTTTGAAAAAATAGTCAAAAAAAAATCCGTGCCCATCCTGTCAGTTTGACCTGGGAAGAGTTTTGAGACACTCGCCATTATAGTGATTTTTCGCAAAAAAAAGGAGCGCAAAAAAAAACTGAGCAATTTTTTTCCAGAGTGTGCTTTTCCCTTGTTTACGTGTAGCGCCGTGATTTTATTAGTGTTGTAGGCTCGCGTCTCTAGCACGGTCTAGCCTAGGACCAGCACAGTACCGTTGTTGAGCGTTTATTCAACTTTGCATCTCTGAATTGATTATTGCTGACCCTTTTTGCTACCATATTATAAGCCTTCCCAGCTCCACATACATCTACATCGTGCGTTTGACTCTCCCTGGTAATCGCTCTATCCAATCTTTGAGAGTTTTGACTACATCGGTTGCCGATCACCGCCTGCTGCTGGGTAAGAACTGGTAAGAATTTGAGATTTACTTGATGGATTTGTGACACGCACCACCACCACCACTTGTTAGTAGTCTGTAGGATCATATTCTTGTGTGTTTCTATTGCTGCTAACCATGCCAGGATCATAAGCCGACGAGATTGACTGGGAGAACTTAACGAACAAGGAGCTTCATGATAAGTTTCAGCAAATGATGACTGAACAGGTGCAAAATGTGCTGAACAATTTTGAAGAGGCCATGGATAAGATCACTGGCCTTGAGTAGACGTTCAAAACAAAGCTCGATAACATATTTAATGAACTGCTTGCACATCTTCCACCACCGGCTGCACCTGCCGCACCTCTGCAACAACAACAACAACAACAACAACAACAACGACAACGACGACTACCTCCACGTCGCGAAACAGCCCTCCGCTGAGTGAGTCGTGTCCCTCTTGAGCCTGGCCAACCTGTTGGTGCTGCTGTTGATACTTCTGTGGCTCCTGCTGCTGATGAGGAGGAGGATGATTATGCGGGAGATTACGAGGATGAGGTTGATCAAGATCAAAACTACGTGCAACCACCAGCACCCGGTCGTCCACATGCAAATAATCACAATGGTAGGGCTGCACTTCCTAAACTGAAATTGAATGTTCCACCATTTGAGGGTAGATATGTTTCTGATATATATCTTACTTGGGAGTTAGAAACCGAACAACGTTTTACATGTTTAGAATATCCCGAGGAGAGACGTGTTGCTGCTGCACTTTGTGCTTTCACTAGTTTTGCTTGTGTATGGTGGTCTGAACATCGTAGATTATATCCGAATAATATTCCAACTACTTGGGCTGCTTTGAAAACTGCTAGCGTGCCACAATAATCTCACTCAAAATTCTGAGATTGCACAATAAGCTAGAAATCTACTCAACTGTGCCACAATAATCTCACTCAAAATTCATTCAAAGCATTCCGCAGCAACGTGCAGGGTATCTTCTAGTATTTACTAACGTCAGAAAACGATAATTGTTGCCCATGTATTTCTTTGGTGATAGATAAGCTATTTGCTTGAGTGAGTGGATTGAATCTAATTTCTTTAGACTAGTGGGGTTGATAGAAACTCGTCCACACCCCACGACAAATGATCTGAACCATCAAAACGGGGCACTCCCACCAAGAACCACATGGGCAAAAGAAAACCAAATGAACCGACCAGATGAGTGATGGTCTAGGGGAGAGTGTGATTCATGCAACGTACACGCCAGCCGGCTAGGCCCTAACATCGAAAGGCCGATAGACATGGCAAAGCACACCATCAAGCCCGCAACAGCGTTCAAAGGCTGGGCAGGCATGGGAAAACACGTCTGGCTAGCCGCAGCGATCAAAGTCCATCCAGACATCCCAAGACACGCCATCCGGCCAGACAATAATGCTAAAAAATGGGCCCGCATCCCAAAAATGCCATAAGTGGACGACGATTAAATAATCGATGTTGCTGATCAATAGGACAGAGCAAAAGGTGCCATACCAGGCAGATTATCACGCGCCCGCAGGCCATGACACATGGAATTATAAAGACTAGACGGAGCCGACCAACAGTCCCATGAAATTTGACACAACAAATGGAATTAAGGTCCGGGCTTCCCTAGCCCTTCCGCCATTTGATTCTGGTTTGTGGGAGCCAGACGTATGGGTACAACAAGACAATCTCAATGGCCCCCATTGGATGATTAAAAGTGTTGTTTGACAGGTGGTTCATAATTCCTCGTGTCCCACTTGCCATCGACACGGGGAGGCCGCCACGAGCATTAATTGGGTTGGAGGAAATCTGGCATATAACTTGGTACCTGGACGGAGGACATCTCCATCATCTTGATTGAGGCAATCTATGTCCCATCCAAGAGAAGGAAGCTGCGACAATCACTTAAAGCGCAGTAACTTGCCGCAATAAGCAACACTCATGGGCAGGAGGTCCACCTCTGCCACTACATATACATCCTAGAAGAACAACTTCTCGTAACAGCGTCTCCAGAAATGCCCTCACTTCTCTGGTGAGCCACCATAAAGTGGGGTCACCCTTAGTTAATGGTGAGCCCGTTTTCTTACACCAGGGGTCTAGGCCCACACTATCCGGAAAGATCCATTAGACCACACTGTCATAAACTCCTTGAAATATGGAAAGCAACAATAAATATTCCTCAAAGTGTTAAAACCATTTGCCTAAGGTTTCATGTCAGACTTTCATCCATTTCCATAACTGCGTACTACTAATACTTGCTTCATATGTTACATATATAAGGTGGTTTCAATAAATTAACAAAGCAAACATTCATACACAAGGCTAGCATCTTTTGTTTCTTACCTCCTCTTTCGGTAGTAGATCTCAAAGGGAACCAGCTCCCTCCTTCTCGTTCTCGTTGTCGCATAAAGGTGGTATTGTTGCATCACCCACCTGGTCTTCTTCCACTCATCACCGAACTTGGTGTACAACACCTGGATCTCTTTCTTCCCTGTCTACCCACCATCAACTTTCAATGTCATTATATTGTCAGTCTTATGCCACACTATGCTTATGTCAGGCCGTATCTCTATGTTGGAACGCTTCCTCACTTCAGTGGGGTACGCGCTGGGAGGGAGGAAGAAGAGCTCATGCCGTATGTCTTAACACCTGCAAATTTCATAACCACACAAAACAAATAACTTGGAGTGGGGACCATGGTACCTGCACAAAGTAAGAATTTTTTACCCTCATGCCTCACCTGAAAGGTGATGGGATGCCCGTAGCATATTCCTTGTTTGAGGACCTTGGCTTCGAGGTGTTCCATTTAGCTCCTTGACTTTGAAGTTCCATTAACTCCTTGGCTTCAAGGTGTTCCATTAGCTCATCTGTGGGAACAAACCTGAAGACAGGTAGCAAAAGCGACGAACACCTCTCTCTCTACACATTGGCCACTTCCAGTACAAGTTCATTCAATCCATCAATCCATGCATGTAGCTAAGATATGGCACGACATCCCTTAAATTGGAAAAACAAACACAATAGACCCACTACAAAAAAGACACATATGTGACATTATGGCACGAACGAAAACTTTTTCTGTCATGGAAAGGACACTCCCATGACGACAATTGTGACAAAAAAGCATATCATCATTGATGTGATAGGCTCCTACCTCTATGACAAAAAATTATGGCAGAAAATGGGTTTTTCATCCTGAGCGGGCCGGAGGTAGACCTGCATTACATTCTTTGGGCCTTCCATGATGTTAAAAGTCATGGTAGAAGTGAGGGCGAGAATTTTTCAAGGATTTCCGGCTATAAGGTGTGCAATCGATGGGTGGTTCATACATCTCCAACGTATTTATAATTTTTGATTGTTCCATGCTATTATATATTCTGTTTGGATGTTTAATGGGCTTATTTATACACTTTTATATTATTTTGGGGACTAACCTATTAACCGGAGGCCCAGCCCAAATTGCTGTTTTTTTGCCTATTTCAGTGTTCCGCAAAAAAAGAATATCAAACGGAGTCCAAACGGAATGAAACCTTCGGGGACATGATTTTTGGAACAAACGTGATCCAGAGGACTTGGAGTGGACATCAAGCAACAGACGAGGAGGCCACGACGTAGGGGGCGCGCCTACCCCCCCCCCCCCAAGCGCGCCCTCCACCCTCATGGGCCCCTCGTGGCTCCACCGACCTACTTCTTCCTCCTATATATACCTACATACCCCCAAACCATCAGAAGCGACCACGAAAACCTAATTCCACCACCGCAACCTTCTGTACCCGTCAGATTCCATCTTGGGGCCTTTTCCGGTGTCCTGCCGGAGGGGGCATTGATCACGGAGGGCTTCTACATCAACACCATAGCCTCTCCGATGATGTGTGAGTAGTTTACCTCCGACCTTCGGGTCCATAGTTATTAGCTAGATGGCTTCTTCTCTCTCTTTGGATCTCAATACAAAGTTCTCCTTGATTCTCTTGGAGATCTATTTGATGTAACTCTTCTTTTGCAGTGTGTTTGTCGAGATCCGATGAATTGTGGGTTTATGATCAAGATTATATATGAAAAATATTTGAATCTTCTCTGAATTCTTTTATGTATGATTGGTTATCTTAGCAAGTCTCTTCGAATTATCAGTTTGGTTTGGCCTACTAGATTGATCTTTCTTGCAATGGGAGAAGTGCTTAGCTTTGGGTTCAATCTTGCGGTGTCCTTTCCTGATGTTAGGGGCAACAAGACACGTATTGTATTGTTGCCATCGAGGATAAAAAGATGGGGTTTATATCATATTGCATGAGTTTATCCCTCTACATCATGTCATCTTGCTTAAAGCATTACTCTGCTCTTATGAACTTAATACTCTAGATGCATCTTTGGATAGCGGTCGATGTGTGGAGTAATAGTAGTAGATGCGTAATCGTTTGATCTACTTGTCACGGACGTGATGCCTATATACATGATCATACCTAGATATTCTCATAACTATGCTCAATTCTATCAATCGCTCGACAGTAATTCGGTTACCCACCGTAATACTTATGCTATCTTGAGAGAAGCCACTAGTGAAACGTATGGCCCCCGGGTCTATTTTCCATCATATTAATCTTCCAACACTTAGCTATTTCTATTGCCGTCTATTTTACTTTGCATCTTTATTTCTCTTTATCATAAAAATACCAAAAATATTATCTTATCATCTCTATCAGATCTCACTCTCGTAAGTGACCGTGAAGGGATTGACAATCCCTTTATCGCGTTGGTTGCGAGGTTCTTATTTGTTTGTGTAGGTGCAAGGGACTTGGCGTGACCTCCCTCTTGGATTGATACCTTGGTTCTCAAAAACTGAGGGAAATACTTACGCTACTTTACTGCATCACCCTTTCCTCTTCAAGGGAAAACCAATGCAGTGCTCAAGAGGCAGCAAGAAGGATTTCTGGTGCCGTTGCCGGGGAGGTGTGCGCCAAGTCAAGTCAAGACATACCAAGTACCCATCACAAACTCTTATCCCTCGCATTACATTATTTGCCATTTTCCTCTCGTTTTCCTCTCCCCCACTTCACCCTTGCCATTTTATTCGCCCTCTCTTTTCTGTTCGCCCCTCTTTTCCGCTTGCTTCTTGTTCGCTCGTGTGTTGGATTGCTTGCTTGTCACGTTGGCTCAAGATAATACTAAATTGTGTGACTTTGCCAATACCAACAATAATGATTTTCTTAGCACTCCGATTGCTCCTCTTACCGAAGCTGAAACTTGTGAAATTAATGCTGCTTTGTTGAATCTTGTCATGAAAGATCAATTCGCCGGCCTTCCTAGTGAAGATGCCGCTACCCATCTAAATAGCTTGGTTGATTTGTGTGATATGCAAAAGAAGAAAGATGTGGACAATGATATTGTTAAATTGAAGCTATTTCCGTTTTCTCTTAGATGTCGTGCTAAAACCTGGTTTTAGTCTTTGCCTAAAAATAGTATTGATTCTTGGAATAAGTGCAAAGATGCTTTTATCTCTAAGTATTTTCCTCCCGCTAAAATCATCTCTCTTAGAAACGATATTATGAATTTTAGGCAACTTGATCATGAACATGTTTCACAAGCTTGGGAGAGGATGAAATTAATGATACGTAATTGCCCTACTCATGGTTTGAATTTATGGATGATTATACAAAATTTCTATGCCATATTGAATTTTGCTTCTAGAAATCTTTAAGATTCGGCCGCGGGAGGCACTTTTATGGAAATCACGTTAGGAGAAGCTACTAAACTCCTAGATAATATTATGGTTAATTATTCTCAGTGGCATACCGAAAGATCTACTAGTAAAAAGGTGCATGCGATAGAAGATGTGTCCCCTATTAAATCTTTGTTTTGCAATATGAATCTTGATAATGATGGGACTGAAGATGAGCCACCTTTACCTAGAAGGCGTTCCAAAAATTCAGAGTTTTTAGATCTTGATGCAAAAATTAGTAAAAGTGCGATTGAAGAGGTTAAAACTTTAGATAGCAATCAACCCACTATTTTGGATTTCAAGGAATTTAATTATGATAATTGCTCTTTGATAGATTGTATTTCCTTGTTGCAATCCGTGCTAAATTCTCCGCATGCTTATAGTAAAAATAAAGCTTTTACTAAACATATCGTTGATGCTTTGATGCAATTTTATGAAGAAAAACTTGAGTTGGAAGTTTCTATCCCTAGAAAACTTTATGATGAGTGGGAACCTACTATTAAAATTAAAATTAAAGATCATTAATGCTATGCTTTGTGTGATTTGGGTGCTAGTGTTTCCACGATTCTAAAAACTTTATGTGATTTGTTAGGTTTCTGCGAATTTGACGATTGCTCTTTAAACTTACACCTTGCGGATTCCACCATTAAGAAACCTATGGGAAGAATTAATGATGTTCTTATTGTTGCAAATAGGAACTATGTGCCCGTAGATTTTATTTTTCTTGATATAGATTGCAATCCTTCATGTCCTATTATTCTTGTTAGACTTTTGCTTAGAACGATCGGAGCAATTATTGATATGAAGGAAGGGAATATTGGATTCCAATTTCCGTGAAGGAAAGGCATGGAACACTTCCCTAGAAAGAAAATTAAATTACCATATGAATCTATTATGAGAGCCACTTATGGATTGCCTGTTGGGGAACGTAGCAGAAATTCAAAATTTTCCTACGTGTCACCAAGATCTATCTATGGAGAAACCAGCAACGAGGGGAAGGAGAGTGCATCTACATACCCTTGTAGATCGTTAAGCGGAAGCGTTCATGAGAACGGGGTTGAAGGAGTCGCCTCGTCGTGATCCAAATCACCGGAGATCCGAAAGTGCGAACGGACGGCACCTCCGCGTTCAACACACGTACAGCCCGGTGACGTCTCCCATGCCTTGATCCAGCAAGGAGAGAGGGAGAGGTTGAGGAAGACTCCATCCAACAGCAGCACAACGGCGTGGTGGTGGTGGAGGATCGTGGCAATCCCGCAGGGCTTCGCCAAGCACCAAGGGAGAGGAGGAGGAGGAGAGGCAGGGCTGCGCCTGGAGAGGGAGAGGCTCTCTTGTGTTATGGGCAGCCCAGGGCCTCTATTTATATAGGGAGAGGGAGGAGGGTGCGCCTCTAGGGTTCCCACCCCTAGAGGCGGCAGCCCCAAACCCATCTATTGGGTGGCGGCCACAAGGGGAGGAGAGGGAGGCGGGGAGTATGGGCCTTAGGGCCCATCTCGCCTTAGGGTTTGCCCCTCTCCCTTCTAGCCGCATGGGCCATGGTGGGGCGCCCTAGCCCACCTAGGGGCTGGTGCCCTCTCATACTTGGCCCATGTATGCCTCTGGAGCATGTGGCCCCACTTGGTGGACCCGGGACCCTCCCGGTGGTCCCAGATGATACCGATAAACCCCAAACTTTTCCGGTGACCAAAACAGGACTTCCCATATATAAATCTTTACCTCCGGACCATTCCAGAACTCCTCGTGACGTCCGGGATCTCATCCGGGACTCCTAACAACATTCGGTAACCACATACAAACTTCCTTTATAACCCTAGCGTCATCGAACCTTAAGTGTGTAGACCCTACGGGTTCGGGAGACATGTAGACATGACCGAGACGTTCTCCGGTCAATAACCAACAGCGGGATCTGGATACCCATGTTGGCTCCCACATGTTCCACGATGATCTCATCGGATGAACCACGATGTCAAGGACTCAATCGATCCGTATACAATTCCCTTTGTCTAGCGGTATTGTACTTGCCCGAGATTCGATCGTCGGTATCCCGATACCTTTGTTCAATCTCGTTACGGCAAGTCTCTTTACTCGTTCCGTAACACATCATCCCGTGATCAACCCCTTGGTCACATTGTGCACATTATGATGATGTCCTACCGAGTGGGCCCAGAGATACCTCTCCGTTTACGGAGTGACAAATCGAGCCTCGATTCGTGCCAACCCAACAGACACTTTCGGAGATACCTGTAGTGCACCTTTATAGCCACCCGATTACGTTGTGACGCTTTGGTACACCCAAAGCATTCCTACGGTATCCGGAGTTGCACAATCTCATGGTCTAAGGAAATGATACTTGACATTAGAAAAGCTTTAGCATACGAACTACGATCTTTGTGCTAGGCTTAGGATTGGGTCTTGTCCATCACATCATTCTCCTAATGATGTGATCCCGTTATCAATGACATCCAATGTCCATGGTCAGGAAACCGTAACCATCTATTGATCAACGAGCTAGTCAACTAGAGGCTTGCTAGGGACATGGTGTTGTCTATGTACCCACACATGTATTTGAGTTTCCTATCAATACAATTATAGCATGGATAATAAACGATTATCATGAACAAGGAAATATAATAATAACTAATTTATTATTGCCTCTAGGGCATATTTCCAACATTGCCTACCAAAGATGGCAAGACCTAGATCTATCTTTGCTTTTATGCCTAGCTAGGGGCGTTAAACGATAGCGCTTGTTGGGAGGCAACCCAATTTTAATTTTAGTTTTTTGCTTTTTGCTTCTCTTTAGGAATAAATCTTTGATCTAGCCTCTGGTTATATTTGCTTTTAGGTTTTAGTTAGTGTTTGTGCCAAGTTAAACCTATAGGATCTTCTTGGATGATAGTTATTTGATCTTGCTGAAAATTCCAGAAACTTTCTGTTCACAAAAACAATTGTTAAAAATCACCAGAACATGGTAAAATACTGATTCCAATTGAAGAAGATCATTAAACAAATTGTCTAGGTCGTCCTATTTTGGTAGAATTTTTGGAGTTCCAGAAGTTTGCGTTAGTTACAGATTACTACAGACTGTTCTGTTTTTGACAGATTCTGTTTTTCGTGTTTTGTTTGCTTATTTTGATGAATCTATGGCTAGTAAAATAGTTTATAAACCATAGAGAAGTTGGAATACAGTATGTTTAACATCAATATAAATAAAGAATGAGTTAAATACAGTACCTTGAAGTGGTATTTTGTTTTCTTTCGCTAACGGAGCTCACGAGATTTTCTGTTACGTTTTGTGTTGTGAAGTTTTCAAGTTTTGGGTAAAAGATTTGATGGATTATGGAACAAGGAGTGGCAAGAGCCTAAGCTTGGGGATTCCCAATTCACCCAAGGTAAATCCAAGGACACCAAAAAGCCAAAGCTTGGGGATGCCCCGGAAGGCATCCCCTCTTTCGTCCTTAACCATCGGTAACTTACTTGGAGCTATATTTTTATTCACCACATGATATGTGTTTTGCTTGGAGCGTCTTGTATGATTTGAATCTTTGTTTATTAGTTTGCCACAATCATCCTTGATGTACACACCTTTTGAGAGAGACACACACATGATTCGGAATTTGTTAGAATACTCTATGTGCTTCACTTATATCTTTTGAGCTATATAGTTTTTGCTCTAGTGCTTCACTTATACCTTTTAGAGCACGGCGGTGGTTGTATTTTATAGAAATTATTGATCTATCATGCTTCACTTATATTATTTTGAGAGTCTTAAACAACATGGTATTTTTCTTTAATTGTGAAATTAATCTTCCATATTGAGTTTATTGAATGTTATGAGAAGTTAGATACTTGATAAGTGTTTTGAGATATAAAGGTGGTAATATTAGAGTGTGCTAGTTGAGTAATTGTGAAATTGAAAAATACTTGTGTTAAAGTTGGCAAGTCCCGTAGCATGCATGTATGGTAAAAGTTGTGTGACAATTTTGACACATAGGTGTTCTTTTATTGCTTTCCTTATGAGTGGCGGTCGGGGACGAGCGATGGTCCTTTCCTACCAATCTATCCCTCTAGGGGCATGCGTAGTAGTACTTTGCTTCGAGGGCTATAAACATTTGCAATAAGTATATGAGTTCTTTATGACTAATGTGAGTCCATGGATTATACGCACTCTCAACCTTCCATAATTTTCTAGCCTCTACTTGCAGCGCATTGCCCTTTCTCACCTTGAGAGTTGGTGCAAACTTCACGGTGCATCCAAACCCCGTGATATGACACACTCTATCACACATAAGCCTCCTTATATCTTCCTCAAAACAGCCACCATACCTACCTATCATGGCATTTCCATAGCCATTCCGAGATATATTGCCATGCAACTTTCCACCGTTCCGTTTATTATGACACGCTTCATCATTGTCATATTGCTTTGCATGATCATGTAGTTGACATCGTATTTTGTGGCAAAGCCATTATTCATAATTTTTTCATACATGTCACTCTTGATTCATCGCATATCCCAGTACACTGCCGGAGGCATTCACATAGAGTCATATTTTGTTCTAAGTATTGAGTTGTAATTGTTGAGTTGTAAATAATAAAGTGTGACGATCATCATTATTAGAGCATTGTCCCATGTGAGGAAAGGGTGATGGAGACTATGATTCCCCAACAAGTCGGGATGAGATTCCGGACTAAATAAAAAAAGAGGCCAAAGAAAAAAAAAGGGAGAATGCCCAAAAAAATGAGAGAAAAAGAGAGAAGGGACAATGTTACTATCCTTTTTCCACACTTGTGCTTAAAAATAGCACTGTGATCTTCATGATAGAGAGTCTCCTATGTTGTCACTTTCATATACTAGTGGGAATTTTTCATTATAGAACTTGGCTTGTATATTCCAATGACGGGCTTCCTTAAAATGCCCTAGGTCTTCGTGAGCAAGCAAGTTGGATGCACACCCACTTAGTTTCTTTTGTTGAGCTTTCATATATTTATAGCTCTAGTGCATCCGTTGCATGGCAATACCTACTCCTCTCATTGACATCAATTGATGGGCATCTCCATAGCCTATTGATTAGCCGCGTCAATGTGAGACTCTCTACCTTCTATGTCTTCTCTCATAACCCCCATCATTATACTTCACTCCACCCATAGTGCTATATCCATGGCTTGCGCTCATGTATTGCGTAAGAGTTGAAAAGGCTGAAGCGTGTTAAAAGTATGAACCAATTGCTCGGCTTGTCATCGGGGTTATGCATGATGAGAACGTTTGTGTGACAATATTGAAACATAGGCTAACTATATGATTTTGTAGGGATAAGCTTTCTTTGGCTATGTTATTTTGATAAGACATAATTGCTTGGTTAGCATGTTTGAAGTATTATTGTTTTTATGTCAACATTAAACTTTTATCTTGAGTCTTTCGGATCTAAATATTCATACCACAATAAAAAGATTTACATTGAGAATTATACTAAGAAGCATTCCACATCAAAAATTCTTTTTTATCATTTACCTACTTGAGGACGAGCAGGAATTAAGCTTGGGGATGCTTGATACGTCTCCAACGTATCTATAATTTTTGATTGTTCCATGCTATTATATATTCTGTTTTGGATGTTTAATGGGCTTATTTATACACTTTTATATTATTTTGGGGACTAACCTATTAACCGGAGGCCTAACCCAAATTGCTGTTTTTTTGCCTATTTCAGTGTTTCGAAGAAAAAGAATATCAAGCGGAGTCCAAACGGAATGAAACCTTCGGGAACGTGATTTTTGGAACAAACGTGATCCAGAGGACTTGGAGTGGACGTCAAGCAACATACGAGGAGGCCACGAGGTAGGGGGGCGCGCCTACCCCCGCAGGCGCGCCCTCCACCCTCGTGGCTCCACCGACCTACTTCTTCCTCCTATATATACCTACGTACCCCCAAACCATCAGAAGCGACCACGAAAACCTAATTCCACCGCCACAACCTTCTGTAACCGTGAAATCCAATCTTGGGGCTTTTTCGGCGTCCTGCCGGAGGGGGCATTGATCACGGAGGGCTTCTACATCAGCAGCATAGCCTCTTCGATGATGTGTGAGTAGTTTACCTCAGACCTTCGGGTCCATAGTTATTAGCTAGATGGCTTATTCTCTCTCTTTGGATCTCAATACAAAGTTCTCCTCGATTCTCTTAGAGATCTATTTGATGTAACTCTTCTTTTGCGGTGTGTTTGTCCAGATCCGATGAATTGTGGGTTTATGATCAAGATTATCTATGAACAATATTTGAATCTTCTCTGAATTCTTTTATGTATGATTGGTTATCTTAGCAAGTCTCTTCGAATTATCAGTTTGGTTTGGCCTACTAGATTGATCTTTCTTGCAATGGGAGAAGTGCTTAGCTTTGGGTTCAATCTTGCGGTGTCCTTTCCCAAAGGATGTTAGGGCAGCAAGGCACGTATTGTATTGTTGCCATCGAGGATAAAAGATGGGGTTTATATCATATTGCATGAGTTTATCCCTCTACATCATGTCATCTTGCTTAAAGCGTTACTCTGTTCTTATGAACTTAATACTCTAGATGCATGCTTTGGATAGCGATCAATGTGTGGAGATATGATAGTAGATGCAGAATCGTTTCGGTCTACTTGTCACGGACGTGATGCCTATATACATGATCATACCTAGATATTCTCATAACTATGCTCAATTTTATCAATTGCTCGACAGTAATTTGTTCACCCACCGTAATACTTATGCTATCTTGAGAGAAGCCACTAGTGAAACCTTTGGCCCCCGGGTCTATTTTCCATCATATTAATCTCCCGTTATTTCCATTACTGTTTACTTGCTTTCTTTACTTTTACTCTTTATCATAAAAATACCAAAAATATTATCTTATCATCTCTATCAGATCTCACTCTCGTAAGTGACCGTGAAGGGATTGACAACCCCTTTATCGGGTTGGTTGCGAGGTTCTTATTTGTTTGTGTAGGTGCAAGGGACTTGAGCGTGACCTCCTACTGGATCGATACCTTGGTTCTCAAAAACTGAAGGAAATACTTACGCTACTTTACTGCATAACCCTTTCCTCTTCAAGGGAAAACCAACGTAGTGCTCAAGAGGTAGCAGTGCTCAAGGCCGATCAATGCAGTGTCGTTTGCGCGTTTCTCTCATATGCACGCGTGTACGAGCCCTTCGCTAATTGAACCCAGTGAGCACGTGGTTACTGGGCCCGACCAATCGATCGCTCGCCTTACTGAACCCAAGCGATCGGCCCGTCGCACGACACTGAACCCGAGTGATCCTTTGCTTATTGAGTCCGAGCAATCAATCCCTCGCACTACTAATGAACCCGATCGATCCCTTCACTGCCCACTGAGCCCGAGCAATCGATGCGTTGCATCGAGCCCCGGCGCGAGACGTACTTGAGTGGACCTAGCTGGTTGGTTGCCCCTGGATGAACATAGCCCATTGCTGCCACACGCACGATACGTAGATCGAGGCAAGACCAATAGCCGGTTGCATCAACCGAACCCCTTGCATAAGACGTGTTGACCTAGCCAGTTGGTTGGCAGTGGATGAACATTCCCCGTTGCTGCCGTGCGCGCGTACGCCCCACCATAGCCGGTTGCATCGACCGAATCCCTTGCATAAAACGTGTTGACCTAGCGAGTTGGTTGGCTGTGGATGAACAGTCCCTGTTGCTGCCATGCGTGCGCACGCCCCACCATGGCCGGCTAGGGCTGGATGAACAAGACCCCATGGTAGTAGGTAGTTGGCGCTGGATGAACAGGACCTAGAGGAGGCCCTGCCGCGGTACGCCACACTCCAGCTGGTTGGGTATGGATGACCATGACTCCATGGAAGGCCAGGCCACGGGTGGTTGGCGCTGGATGAACAAGACCCCAAGGAGGCCGTTTTGCGGTACGCCACAACTCATCTAGTTGGGGGTTGATGAACATGACCTTGTGTGGGCCGTAGGCGGCGGATGAACAATAGCCCGTGGAGGCTGTAGGAAGTTGACAGTGGATGAACAGTACCCCGTGGAGGTGCTTTTCATACGACACACCCCTCCAGTGAACAGGACCCCTGTTTCGGCCGTAAGCGGTTGAACAGAACATCGTTTCGTCTGTTTGGTGGTACGCACACCCTCAGCTGGTGAACTCGATTCCATTTTGGCCGTCCAACCCTAGCCTGTTGGCGCTCGTTGAACAGGACCCCGTTGCTGCGTACAGCCGTCCGTATATACGCTAGTACGACCGACCGTATATACAGGAGTCCGACCGGCCGCTACAAGAATACTTGGCTTGTATTTTGCAGTGTGGATGTACATATGAGTACACGATTTACATGGGAATGCATCACTACAAGAAATATGTCAACTTGCGACCATCAATATTGGTCATCGAATGGTCATTGTTTTTCATTTGTGACCTTTTTGTGACGAAAAACAGTTGTTCAAAAGCTGACCATCTTTAATGAAACTTAACGACCCTTGTCGTGAAATGGTCGTAGAAGGCAACGGCCAAAATAAAAGGTCGTTGGTTCAACGACCAATTGCTTTGGTTGCTGGTTGCCTGCCCACACCACGTCGGATCCGACATGGCAAGATGACGTGGCAAAATTGCGACCAAATGAAAAGGTCATTGATTAGAATCAGCCCAGTCCAATTTGGTGTTTTACATGGGCCGATCCCAATAATTCAACGAATTTACTGTTATTTTTCCTATTGATTTTTGGTCAGCTACATGAGCCAAGCCCAATAATTGAGCCTTTTTATTTGGCCGTGGCCTTTTTCAATTCGACCTTTTTTATTTTCTAGGCCATGACCTTTTTGCGGACCATTTCTTCTTTGGGTCTCTTGTATTTTTCTTTTAGGCCTCAGCCTTTTTACAGTCTATTTCCTTAATTTTCAGCCTTTTTCCTGTCAATATTATTTGTGCCACATCCTTTTTAGATGCCAAATACTATTCTGTCCCACTTGTTAGGTATGACCTAGGTTTCAATTTCCATAATTTGAAACAATATTTCATTGAGAACAATAAACAAATGGAAATTATCAATCCACATGCCAATTTTGGCTAATAGCACAATCTTTACATAGTTCAGTTCACCCAGATACTATTACAACATATAAGTAGCTCTATAAGTATACTTCTGCTTTCTTCACTTTCAGATTGGAAGACCTGAACATTTGCCTATATCAACTATATATATTTATCACAATGCATCAACTAAATTGGTTGATACATTCATCACAGATACTCATTTGGATTGTCCAACAAGTAATACGATTGAGATACTGGAGGAGGGGATATTCTAGGTACGGGTAGCATAAAGCAGGGAAATCCAATCAAAATTTGCTATCCACTAATTTGTGGTGTTTACGCGAGCAAGAGACAATGACATAGTTTTGAAGTAATGGACTGCTGCTGCAGAAATCGTAAAAGAAGAGAGCTGAATTGGAGACCTTGCACTCGATGTTGTACCATCTGCGAGTTGATGGAATTGGACGCAGTCGACGAAGACCTTATTGTTGAGACCATCTGCGAGTGCGAGAGGGACCAAGTCGCGACTGTTGGTGGTCCTGCTGACTCTGGTGAGCCATCTCTCTCCATTGCGTCAGAGGAGCAGCCGGGCATCTCTCCTCACATCAGAGGAGCCAATGCCAGGCACTGAGGTGACCACGCCGGAGAAGAGAAGAGGTCACCGACGGTAGCACCGACCGGCTGCTAGTCACGCGAGCCGCGAGAGCCCAGCCCTCGTCGGTCTGGTCCGGCGAGGGAGAGAGGAGGGAGGCGACCCCCATCACCATGGCTGCCAAATCCCTCCCTTCGGATCGAGGCCGTGTCCACCAGATCGAGGTCGTGGGCATGGCTGTGAATCCGTTGCGGCTGCCTCGCCTGCTCGAGCTTGACGGAGTCGTAGGCGACACCGACACCAACGGCGGAGACCCTGTCCACCTGCAGAGCAACATCCATCGCGAGGTCGGTCAGTCAACTAGATCTGATCCGCGAGGCCACGGACGAATCATGGATTAGAGGCGTGGGTTTCTTACGAGGGCGAGGGTACTCTTGCCGGAGTAGGGTCCCGGGGTGAACGACATGGCTGCGATGACAGCTGGATCTGAACAACGAGGGTTCGGCGCTGCCACAGCGGAGTCGAGGACTTCGGGCTTCTATTTTGTCTGCACCGGCCAGTCGAGGTGGAGCACGGGCGAGGGAGGCAGGAGTTGGAGGTCATGCATCATGGGTGTGGGCATGGGCACTGGCCAGTCGAGGTGGAGCACGAACACGAGCATCGGAGGAGGTCATGCACGCGTGGGCATGGAGGAGTTGACGGGGAGGGAGAGAAAGAAAGGAGGCAGGGGGGAGGTGGATGGAAGATGTTAGGGGAATCGGCTAGGGTTTCAGTTCAGGTGGGGTTGGTGGAGGAGGTGACAGGGGAGGGCTACCTTTGGATCCGAGAGGATCCAACGGTGTTTCATGCATGATTCGCATGTGTTGTCCATGGACCAATCAGAACGCAATACATCGTACAACATTATGACCATCTAATTGGTTGTAATAGATTTAAAAATAAGATGTTAAAGGAAACCGTTCTAATTCAACTAGATGATTTTACATTTCCCCAAGCCGCCTTGAAGGGGTGACACGTGTTCCCGTGGGACCATTGCATCGCCCGTCCCTGTAACCTTATCTTCTCCCGGAGTCATCTTCATCCTCGCCACTCCCATGCAGGTTAGCTTTCTTCTCTCCCCGAGTGACTCACCCTCTGTCCATGACCCCTCTCATCCCGGTCGTAGGAGCTGCTTCTGCTACGCAGGGGTGGCCGTTTGATGACGAGTGACGACGAAGTCGTTGCTGCAAAGTGGGCGGTGATGCGGGAGTCCCACGGTGCTACAACTCATCCCCGGATGCCGTGCTGCCATGCAACCTCGTCAGCTCGCTGGGCGCTACAATGCAACCTCGCTGACAGTGGAGCTGCAATGGAGCGCTTGCCGGCAGCCCATGCTCCGATGCAGCATGCTCGCGGGCGGCTCATTTTGTTGCATCGCACCGCTCGCCGGCGGCCTCAGGGTTGCGGTGCAGCGCTCGGTGCTCCATTGAAACATCAACAGAGCTGCAATGGAGCTCCGCCGGCGGCTGCCGTACTCCAATGCAGTGCTAAATATTTGTTGCACCACAAGGAGTCGCCTGCGAGCAAATTTATTTCTCTAATGAATCCCGTACTCCCGCCGGCGTTTCTCGCACCACTCAAAGGACCTACCATATATTTGTTACAAAATTGGACCAAATCAATTTTCTAAAATATTAGGCCATATTTAATGTACAATTGACCAAATGGTTGGGTGTTAGAAGCTTTGGTCCACCTCTCGTGAAAAAGACAAATTTCCGCCGATTTAGTAGGAAGTGGGTCAAGTTTGAACTGCAGCTGCCTCATAGTTTGCTCTTGATTTTTTCCAAAAAACATTTTTAGGTACAAAAGTATCTATTTCATTAGAGAAACACCAAAAGATTTCCAAGATTCAACCACTATCTAGGAACGGTCATTCCCGTCATTTTGACCACATTTTGAAATGGGCCCGAAAAATAAAAATAAAATAGAAAATGGAAAACCTTCGCATTGTGTCATTATATGTGACCAAGTTACCAGGAAAAATAATAAACTTGTAATACGACAATTATTTTAAAAAGGTGTTCTCATAAATGAGTTATCATGTGTGAAGATTCATGGCTTTTAAACCAAATGATCAATCTTATGGCCACATTCATGGTATAGTTTGTTCAAATGATCTCATATTATGCACAAGAGTGCATCCTGGAATGGCAAACAATGTTGTCTAAGGAAGTTTTCATTTTCTTTGGATGAAAAATTCATTTTCCATTTTTCGACGGCCTAAAATGTGTTTTTTTGTGAAGGTCTACCATATATTGTTGCAAAACTGGACCAAATCAATTTTATAAAATATTAGGCCATGTTTAATGCATAATTGACCAAATGGTTGGTTGTCAAAAGTTTTGAACCACCTCTCGTGAAAAAGATAAATTTTCGCCAATTCAGCAGGAAGTGGGTCAAGTTTGAACTGCAGCCGCCACATAGTTTGCTCATGATTTTTTTTTCAAAAATCATTTTTAGGTACAAAAGTATCTATTTAATTAGAGAAACACAAAAAAGTTTCCATGATTCAACCAGTAGCTAGGAATGGTCATGCTCGCCCGTTTAACTGCATTTTGAAATGAGCATAACAAATTAAAAAAATAATTGAAAACCTTCGCATTGTGTCATTATATGTGACCAAGTTACCAGGAAACATAATAAACTTGTAATATGGCAAATATTTTAAAAAGTGTTCTCGGAAATAAGCTATCATGTGTGAAGATTCATGTCTTTCAAGTCAAATGATCAATCTTATGGCCACATTCATGGCATACTTTGTTCAAATGATCTAATATTGTGCACCTGGGTGCATCTTGGAATGGAAAACAATGTTGCCTAAGGAAGTTTTCATTTTCTTTGGACAAATAATCCATTTTCCATTTTTCGAGTGCCCAAAATGAGTTTTTTTTGTGAAGGACCTACCATATATTTGTTGCAAAATTGGACCTAATCAATTTTCTAAAATATTAGGCCAATATTAATGTACAATTGCCCAAATGGTTGGGTGTCAGAAGCTTTGATCCACCTCTTGTGAAAAATACAAATTTCTGCCAATTAAGTAGGAAGCGGGTCAAATTTGAACTGCAACTACCTTATAGTTTGCTCTTTATTTATTATAAAAAATCATTTGTAGGTACATAATTATATATTTAATTAGAGAAACACCAAAAGTTTTCCAAGGTTCAACCACTAGCTAGGAACGGTCATGCACGCTGTCGGTGTCAAAACCGGCGAATCTCGGGTAGGGGGTCCCGAACTGTGCGTCTAAGGCGGATGGTAACAGGAGGCAGGGGACACGATGTTTACCCAGGTTCGGGCCCTCTCTATGGAGGTAATACCCTACTTCACCTTGATTGATCTTGATGATATGAGTAGTACAAGAGTTGATCTACCACGAGATCGTAGAGGCTAAACCCTAGAAGCTAGCCTATGGTATGATTGTTCATGTCCTATGGACTAAACCCTCCGGTTTATATAGACACCGGAGGGGGCTAGGGTTACACAGAGTCAATTACAATGGGAGGAGATCTACATATCCGTATCACCAAGCTTGCCTTCCACGCCAAGGAGAGTCCCATCCGGACACGAGACGAAGTCTTCAGTCTTGTATCTTCATAGTCCAACAGTCCGACCAAAGGATATAGTCCGGCTGCCCAGATACCCCCTAATCCAGGACTCCCTCAGTAGCCTCTGAACCAGGCTTCAATGACGATGAGTCCGGCGCACAGTTTGTCTTCGGCATTGCAAGGCGGGTTCCTCCTCCGAATACTCCATAGAAGATCTTGAACACAAGGATAGTGTCTGGCTCTGCAAAAGAAGTTCCACATACCACCGTAGAGAGAATAATATTTCCACAAATCCGACCCGCTGACACATTTGATATCATGACATCATACCATGGCCCGGTTATAATCGAGCCGTTTTTCTCAACCAGCCTTGGCGCATATCGCGAGGCGGTTTCCTTGGCACGTCACGGGTAAGGGTTCACCTTTTTTCACCCACGCCTTCTTCCTCCTCGCTCATCCATTCTCGCGCACTCAAGCTCCAACACCCAAGTTCGCACCTTTCTCCTCAGACCGCCCCAACCATGTCCGGAGCGGGAGGAAATTGGATGAAATCCTCCGTCACGGAGAAGGACATAAAAAAGCTACGGGGGGCCCGATACTTGAACACGGATATCGCGCACCGGCTGCCCAATGCGGGGTAGATAGTCCCTACTCCAGAGCCCCATGAGAGGGTAGTTTTCCTCACCCACTTCGTCCGCAGACTGGGATTTGCTCTTTACCCGTTCGTCCGCGGCCTCATGTTTTACTATGGGCTGGACTTTCATGATCTGACCCCCAACTTCATCCTCAACATCTCGGCGTTTATCGTCATGTGCGAGGCCTTCCTCCGCATCCGGCCCCACTTCGGCCTGTGGCGGAAGACCTTCAGTGTCAAGCCGAAGGTTGTAGGCGGCCAGCAAGCGGAATGCAGAGGTGCCATGGTGGGAAAAATGCCCAATGTCACATGGCTCGAGGGCTCCTATGTGGAGACCATAAAGGGGTGGCAGTCGGGGTGGTTCTACATCACCGAGCCGCGCGACCCCAAATGGGTGGCAGCCCCCGAGTTCCGATCCGGAATCCCTATGCGGCTCACCTCTTGGAAAGAGAAGGGCCTGCCTGGGGTAACCCGGTAGAGCTGACCGGACTCCAGACCTGCATCAAGGACATGATGAACAGGAAAATCAAGCTTGTCAACGTGGTCCAGGTCATGCTCTTCCGTCGGATCCTCCCGTGTCAACAACGGGCGTTCAATCTATGGGAGTTCGACCCGGCCCGACACCAGACTCTGCATGAGCTCTTGACCACGATGCACAAGGATGTGCGGAAGGTGTTGTTCAAGGCGCCGAGGCCCCCTTCCCTAACCAAGGACCGTGGACTTAGCACGCGCCTCATGAAACTAGTAAGTTCTTTATCCCTTATAGGGTATTTATTCTCCCCAGTTTAATCATGTGCGGGATCTCAGCTTCCCATGCCTTTAACATGACTGGGTGGAGACGGCAGAGCAGATCGACTGCCCAGCTCCTTTGCCTGAAGATCCAGCGGACGCTCTCCTAAAGGAGATGTTGACTCCGGCACCTTATGAGGTGCCGGAGAAGAAGGCCAAGAAGAAGGCCAAGGGGACCCGAAAGAGTTCCCGACGTCAGGTGGTATCGGACTCATCGCCCGATGACTCCGAGATGCACTCCTCTCGTGAAAGAGAGGAGGAGGAAGATGAAGGTTCTCCCCCTCCAGCCGGGGGAGACAAGAAAAGAAAGGCCACCCCAACCAGGGGGGGCGAAGGGTCCAAGAAGGGGAGAACTCTCCTTCCGGACTGCTCCACGACGGCCGCTGACAGCGGCGACGAGTGGCTGCTCAGGGACAAGCCCCTGGCAAAGTCGTAAGTATCCGGATATCATAACGATTATTGGTCTGCTTTATCGAACTGCTTCTCCTCATGCCGAACACGATTATGCAGTCCGCCCAGAGCCCGAATCGACGTATCTTCATCGGGTGATTCTTTGGGCTCGTCGGATGTGAAGAGCGATTCACTTCCGACCGCTTCTACCCCCCTCCCTACGGACAACGTTGAAGTGTTGTCCGCGAGAGCACCGAGCCAAGGGGAGGTGGTCCTAGAGGTGCCTCAAGGCGACCTTCCGGGCCATGGGCGCAAAGGGAGCAAGACTCCCACAGGCTCCAAGTCCGACCATCGGCCGGACACCGCGCCGGAGCCTTCAGTGGTTCCAGATTCCGGCAGGCAACTCCCTGTTAAGGGAGACAAGCCACCCACGCCGATGGCCTCTGTCCATCCAGAGGCACCGGACAATTTTTTGGAAGCGCTTCGAGGCGCTTCCATCGACGAAGAGCACCGCACTATTATGAGTGTGGTGATCGAGAAGGTTCGGTCTGCCAAAAGCGGATTAACCGAAGCTTGTGCCAGCCTCCTAACAGGCTTTGAGGTAAGTAATTAAATTATAAGAAAATGTTACCACATAGACAGTAGCCCCTGATGCTCTGTTTGGCGTTTCACGAAGAAAAAGCCGAATAGAGGATCAAATAATAACCACATGAGTCTAATTCAAATATGTCTATATGCGTATGCAGGCTTCACTGTTGGCCGCTACTGCACGTACTGCAGAGGTCACCGCGCTGAAGCAGGACCTTGAGCGGTCCGAGGAAGAGCTCGACCTTGCCAAGAGGCAGCTCGAGGAGAACGAAGGTAAGTAATACCCTGTCTATATAAAAAAGTTTTGGTTGCGAGATAATAGGGTCATCATGAATGTATCAGGGACCACGACCGAAGTGGCGACCCTGAAGCAGGCGCTGTCCGAGGCCAAAAACAAAGCGGCCAAGGAGCGCATCGAGCGAGAAAGACACAAAGCGCGAGTAGGCGAGGTGCAGCAAGAGCTCCAGGCGCTCGTGAAGAAGCACGAGTCCTTGGAGCTTGACTCGAAAGCGCGAAACATGCCAAAGCTGAAGCCCAAAAGGCCCTCGAGGAAATTGAGGCGATGAAGAAGATAGCGGCGGGTAAGGCATTCATTATGCAAAGCAAGCATGTGAAAGAAAATTTCCATTTACTTACCTGAGTTCGGAGCTCTCCAGGAGCGTTCGCAGATCTGCCCCGCAGTGTGTCGTCGATGCTGGAATTCTACCGGGCCGAGGAGGGAAGCTCGACGGAGAAGTTGTTACGGTCTCGATATCACGGGACCGAACACCCGATGCCCGTGAGCGACCAGCTGATGCAACTGGTCGAGCTCCACAAGGCGGCCGAACAGGCCATGAGGGGCCTTATAGTCCGGATGTGGCCTGGCGATTCCCTTCCCAATAGCTACTTCGGCCTGGTGAGGTGGCTTGTGGATGCCTGCCCACGGCTGGAAGTCATCAAGCGGTCCGTATGCATCGAAGGTGCACGCAGGGCTTTTGCCCGTGTGAAGGTGCATTGGGCGAAGATGGACGTCGAGAAGCTGGTGAAGGAGGGGCCGCCACAGGGCAAGGAGCATCGCCACCCCGAAATGTATTATGAAGGTGTCCTGAAGGGTGCCCGTCTCGTGGCGGACGAGTGTACCAAATATGTAATCTTTGAATGAACTTGCTCATGTGATCCTGTATTTATGAAAACTAATTCATGTGCGTTATGCAACGCTTTTGTATTTAAAATATTACCTTCTATGCGGCCATTTATAAAATCTGAGAGTTGCTAGTCGTCGGCTTCTGCCCCCATGCAACTAATGCTGGGGTGTTCGGGACAAATCTGAGCACTCTTTTTTCCATTTTTGGGTCCTTCAAGGGAGGTGTTCAGCGCAACGAACTAGGCAATCAGACTATAATGCTTTATCGCTCTCACTTAGCCATAGAAGTCTGCAATTTTAAATTTTGGCGAAGCCCCTAGTCTTTGGAAGGCCGAATTTGGGGCGCTATACACGCCTAAGTCAGACAAGGCCGACTCCTCGCCCGAAGCAGAAAAGGTCTTTAGTGACTTGAGACCTCTCGAACAGCGACCAGCTCTCGCCTCATCATGACAGTCAGTTTTAGCTTTCTCTACTGAGGTGCTCGGCCGGAAGAACCGGGGCACAATCGCAGTAGTTCTCCCAGTGCTACCTTAGCCGATATAGCGGAACGTAAGGTACCAAAACATGGGAGCCGGGCAAACCCAACTATTGACCCAAGACATGATTCGGAGCTGATGCATATAATGCTATAAGTTCGGGGTGCCGCACTGTCGAAAGTGTTCGGACTTCTCACGCCGAATTATGGGGTATACGGAAGCCCCTGGCGTATTGGCCGTACCAAAGTGTATGGGTGCTGACTGTCATAAATGAACATATATATAAAAGAAGATATAATGCAATAATAGACTACTGCTATGCATTGTTTATTTAAGAAATGCGTTGATGCATACCGACACAAGCAGTGCGATAAGCAAAAAATGGGAATATTTGACATGTCCCGTCCAAGGGCAAGCTGCGAGCTGGTATTTAAAGCAGGTATTTCACTCGTTATTAGAGACCACCCGGGGATTCCATTGCACGATGTAGCTTCCTTCCTCCTTGGGTGTTGTATCGTGTGTCCAGCTATCGTACTGCCGGATAGGGCTTCCAGAGAGTAAAGTCCTGAAAGAGAGAGAATGATAAAGGTAGTAAGCCCCTAGTGCGGTTGAGCCGCATTGTGGGACGTGCCGTTATCGTGCCCCCGCCGATACCCATGGTATTTTCAGTGCGTAATTATGTACGCGCGGGACATATTTTGTCGTTGTACTGAGATTAGGGCGGGGGCCGAATTGCTATGCGAGCTCTGAACGTGCCAGGCTATCCTGTTGCAGGTTACTCCGGACGCGCTTGACGGTGTCCGGGGGCTTGATTGCCGAACTGGTGGATTGCCTTAAAAGGCTGCTTTGTGCTTCTGCTACGAGGGCCGCAGTGTGCTCCTCCGTACGGAGCGAGCGCTCTGTGTTTCCATTGACTGTGATGACCCCCTAGGTCCTGGCATCTTGAGCTGGAGGTATGTGTAATGCGGTACCGCATTGAATCTTGCAAATGCGGTGCGCCCGAGCAGTGCGTGATAGCCGCCCCGGAACGGGACGATATCAAAGATTAGCTCCTCGCTTCGGAAGTTGTCCGGAGATCCGAAGACCACTTCCAGTGTGATTGAGCCCGTACAATGGGCCTCTACACCTAGGATGACGCCTTTAAAGGTCGTTTTGGTGGGTTTGATCCTCGAGGGGTCTATACCCATTTTGCGCACTGTATCCTGATAAAGCAGGTTCAGGCTGCTGCCGCCGTTCATAAGGACTCGAGTGAGGTGAAATCCTTCATGATTGGGTCTAAGACCAATGCGGCAGATCCGCCATGACGGATACTAGTGGGGTGGTCCCTGCGGTCAAAGGTGATCGGACAAGAGGACCATGGGTTGAACTTTAGGGCGACGGGCTCCATCGCATATACGTCCCTTAGTGCACACTTCCGTTCCCTCTTGGGGATGTGGGTTGCGTATATCATGTTCACCGTCCTTACTTGTGGGGGGAACCTCTTCTGTCCTCCCGTGTTCGGTGGCCGGGGCTCCTCCTCGTCATCGCTGTGCAGCCCCTTGTCCTTGTTTTCGGTGTTTAACTTGCCGGCCTGCTTGAACACCAGCATTCTCTATTGGTGTGATTGGCTGGTTTGTCGGGGGTGCCATGTATTTGGCATGAGCGATCGAGTATGCGGTCCAGACTGGACGGGCCCGGAGTGCTTCTTTTGAATGGATTTTTCTGCTGACCGGGTTTAGAGCCTCTGAATCCGGCATTGGCTGCCGTATCGTCGGTGTTATGCCGTTATTGCAGCGCTTATGTTTGCTGCGACGTGGCCTGCCATTACTATCCTTGGTATCCGAAGTGCCAAGGTTCCTTGATATGTTGTTGCTGCGAGCCAGCCAGCTATCCTCTCCCGCGCAAAAGCGGGTCATGAGTGTCGTGAGGGCTACCATAGATTTTGGCTTTTCCTGGCCGAGGTGCCGGGTGAGCCACTCGTCACGGATGTTGTGCTTAAATGCCGCTAAGGCCTCTGCATCCGGACAATCGACAGTTTGATTCTTCTTGGTTAGGAACCGTGTCCAGAATTGCCTGGCCAATTCCCATGGCTGCTGAATTATGTGGCTCAAGTCATCGGCATCTGGTGGTCGCACATAAGTGCCCTGGAAGTTGTCGAGGAATGTGTCTTCCAGATCCTCCCAACAGCCGACGGAGTCTGCTGGCAAGCTATTCAGCCAATGCCGAGCTGGTCCTTTAAGTTTTAACGGGTGGTACTTGATGGCATGTAGATCATCGCCGTGAGCCATGTGGATGTGAAGGAGGAAGTCCTCGATCCATACCGCAGGATCTGTTGTACCATCATATGATTCTATATTTACGGATTTAAAACCCTCTGGGAATTCGTGATCCATTACTTCGTCAGTGAATCATAGGGGGTGTGCGGCGCCTCTGTGCTAGGCTATATCGCGACGCAGCTCATATGAGTCTTGCCTGCGGTATCCGGCCCGGCCGGATTTACTTTTACTGTATCCGGCGTGACGGTCACCGTCCCGCCTAGGGGCGCGCCCTCGTGATCCATAGATCGATCTTGCGTGTTTTTCCCTGTCTTCCAATACGTCTCGCAGGTCTCGCGTGTTTTCCGGTGCCTTGGTATTTTTGTTTGAGTGGCGGCGGGGTGCGGGCTGAACTTCTGGCTGAAAGGCCTCTCTGTCTCGGCCACGAGGTGGCCGATCAGCCGCGTCGTACGCTGGTGATGTAGGTTTAATGCTTCCTCCTCGAGTCGGGGTAGCAACTTGCGCTTTGGGTGACCCTTGGAGGGGCGTTCGAGTTCGTATTCCTCGGCCGCAAGGACTTCAGTCCATCTATCTGCTAGCAAGTCCTGATCAGCTCGAAGCTGTTGCTGTTTTTTTATTAAGCTATTCGCTGTGGCTATAAGCCGGCGCTTAAAGCGCTCCTGCTCGACGGGGTCCTCAGGTACGACAAATTCTTCGTCGTCGAGGCTCACTTCGTCTTCGGAGGGAGGCATGTAATTGTCCTCCTCTCCATCTGCCGCTCGCTCTGGAGGGCTGTCTTGTTCATCCTCCGGCTCTAGATCCTGCTGGAGGGGATCGTCTTCCACACTATCCGGAGTACTGTTATCTCCTGTGCCAGTATCACCGCTTTTGCTGTGGCGAGACTTAGAGCGGCGCCGCTGACGTTGGCGCTTGGGTTGCTTCTTGGAGGGGTCATCCTCCGCTGTCTTGTCGCCATTGCCTTCTTTGGGTGTGTCCACCATATATATATATATATATATATATATATATATATATATATATCATATGACGAGGTGGCGGTCTAGTGCCCCGTGGGCAGTGGTTCCTGTTCGTCTCCTTCATCGTTGTCAATACCATCGATGTCTTGGTCGAAGTCGAGCATGTCGGTTAAATCATCGACAGTGGCTACTAAGTGGGTGGTGGGTGGGGCGTGAATTTCTTCGTCTTCCGCATCCCATTCTAGCCGGACATAGTTCGGCCAAGATTCTCCTGACAAAGAGAGAGGCCTTAACGAGTTTAGTACATCACTGAAGGGCGAGTGCTGAAAGATATCCGCGGAGGTGAACTCCATGACCGGTGCCTAGTCGGATTCGACAAGCACGGGCGCAGGCGGTTCAAAGTCTGTGGTCGGAGACGAGTCTATAGGTTCGGCATCACGGCTCTCGTGAGGGGTAGGGTCAGTATCCGGCTCTATCGCCGTTGAGAGTGCGGCCTCCATGGCAGGGTCTATCCGCCCATCCTCGGATGGCGCAATCTGTTCCGGTTTGAAGGCCGGAGTTGTTGCTGGTGCGATCCCCTGAACGCCGTCCGATGGCAGAGCTAAATCGTGCTCGTCGTGATCGTGCGGCGCACCTGGCATGGGCCCGAATCCGTCGAAGATCAAGTCTCCGCGGATGTCAGCCGTGTAGTTCAGGTTTCCGAACCTGACCTGGTGGCCAGGGGGGTAGCTCTCGATCTGCTCCAGATGGCCAAGCGAGTTGGCCCGCAGTGCGAAGCCGCTGAATACGAAGATCTGTCCGGGGAGGAAAACCTCACCCTTGACCGCATCGCTACTGATGATCGAAGGAGCCATCAGGCCTTATGGTGACGACACAGTGGAACTCTCAATGAAAGCACCAATGTCGGTGTAAACCGGCGGATCTTGGATAGGGGGTCCCGAACTGTGCGTCTAAGGCGGATGGTAACAGGAGGCAGGGGACACGATGTTTACCCAGGTTCGGGCCCTCTCTATGGAGGTAATACCCTACTTCCTGATTGATTGATCTTGATGATATGAGTAGTACAAGAGTTGATCTACCACGAGATCGTAGAGGCTAAACCCTAGAAGCTAGCCTATGGTATGATTGTTCATGTCCTACGGACTAAACCCTCCGGTTTATATAGACACCAGAGGGGGCTAGGGTTACTGCAGTCGGTTACAATGGGAGGAGATCTACATATCCGTATCGCCAAGCTTGCCTTCCACGCCAAGGAGAGTCCCATCCGGACACGAGACGAAGTCTTCAGTCTTGTATCTTCATAGTCCAACAGCCCGGCCAAAGGATATAGTCCGGCTGCCCGGATACCCCCTAATCCAGGACTCCCTCACCCGCCATTTTGACCACATTTTAAAATGAGCATGAAAAATAAAAAAATATAAAAAATTTGGAAAACCTTCGCATTATGTCATTATATGTGACCAAGTTGCCAGGAAAAATAATAAACTTGTAGTACGGAAATTAGTTTTAAAAAGTGTTCTCAGAAATGAGGTATCATGTGTGAAGATTCATGGCTTCCAAGCCAAATCATCAATCTTATGGCCACATTCATGGCATGATTTGTTCAAATGATCTCATATCGTTCACAAGGGTGCATCTTGGAATGGCAAACAATGTTGCATAAGGAAATTTTCATTTTCTTTGGACGAAAAAATCATTTTCCTTTTCTCGAATGCCCAAAAGGAGTTTTTTTGTGAAGGACCTACCATATATTTGTTGCAAAATTGGACCAAACAAATTTTCTAAAATACCAGGTCATATTAATGTACAACTGATCAAATGGTTGGGTGTCAAAAGTTTTGATCCAACTCCCGTGAAAAAGACAAATTTCCGCCCATTCAGTAGGAAGCGGGTCAAATTTGAACTGCAGCTGCCTCATAGTTTGCTCTTTATCTTTTCCAAAAATCATTTCTAGGTACATAAGTATCTATTTAATCAGAGAAATACCATTTTTTTCCAAGATTCAACCACTAGCCCGCAGTTAAAATTAAATATGCCCGCCGTTTTAACTGCATTTTGAAATGGGCATGAAAAATAAAATAAAAACAGAAAATTGTAAAACCTTCGCATTGTGTCATTATATGTGACCAAGTAACCATGAAAAATAATAAACCTGTAATACGGCAATTATTTTAAAAAAGGGTTCTCAAAATGAGTTAACATGTGTGATGATTCATGACTTTGAAGCCAAATGATCAATCTTATGGCCACATTCATGGCATAGTTTGTTCAAATGATCTCATATTGTGCAAAATGGTGCATCTTTGAATGGCAAACAATGTTGCCTAAGGAAGTTTTCATTTTCTTTGGACGGAAAGTTCATTTTCCAATTTTCGAGTGCCAAAAGTAAGTTTTTTTTGGTGAAGGACCTACCATATATTTGTTGCAAAATTGGACCAAATCATTTTTATAAATTATTAGGCCATATTTAATTTACAATTGAAAAAATGGTTGTGTGTCAAAAGCTTTTATCGACCTCTCGTGAAAAAGACAAATTTCCGCCGATTCAGTAGGAAGCGGGTCAAATATGAACTATAGCTGCCTCATAGTTTGTTCTTTATTTTTTCCAAAAATCATTTCTAGGTACATAAGTATGTATTTAGTCACAGAAATACGAAAAGTTTTCCAAGATTCAACCACTAGCTAGGAACGGTCATGCCCGCAGTTTTGACCGCATTTTGAAACAGGCATGAAAAATTAAAAAAAATTAAAAAAATTGGAGAACCTTCACATTGTGTCATTATATGTGACCAAGTTACCAGGAAAAAATGAACTTGTAATACTACAATTATTTTTAAAAAGTGTTGTTAGAAATGAGTTATCATGTGTGAAGATTCATGGCTTTCGAGCCAAATGAAGAATCTTATGGCCACATTCATGGCATAATTTGTTCAAATGATCTAATATTGTGCACAAGGGTGTATCTTGGAATGGCAAACAATGTTGCCTAAGGAAGTTTTCATTTTCCTTGGACGAAAAATTCATTTTCCACTTTTCGAGTGCCCAAAATGAGTTTTTTTGTGAAGGACCTACCATATATTTGTTGTAAAATTAGACCAAATCAATTTTCTAAAATATTAGGCAATATTTAATGCATAATTGACCAAATGGTTGGGTGTCAAAAGATTTGATCCGCCTCTTGTGAAAAAGACAAATTTATGAATTCAAATTTAAGGTGTCAAATTTGAAATGCAGCATTTTATAGTTTGCTCTTTAATTTTTTTTCCAAAAATCATTTCTAGGTACATAAGTATCTATTTAATCAGAGATACATGTTGTGGTGGCGATACGTTGAAACGGTGGCCGAGGGCCCCAACTCCAGAGCGCGTAAATGGGCATGCCCGCCGCGCTGTCACCGCATGACCGTGGAGTTGCCACGCGTTCTGGGCGGCCTAGGAAGAACTAAGCTCCCCTGGTAGGTATTAGGAAGGTGTTATGAAGAAGAAGGCAATAGAAGAATCTCACAAGGAGACTGAACTAAGCTCAAACATGAATTAGCAGCCAAGTGTTTGATTAGTGGTGGGGAAAATGCACATGGCCAATGGGCCCGAGTTTTGGCCGAGGATGATCATCTACTAAGGAGACTGTCTTGGGAAATTTGCAGCTCAAATGGAGGAGCCTAGGTGTCACTTGCTTTGCAAAGGACCACACTGGACAGAAATATGAATGTTGAAGCTGGGCTCAAATGAATGAATGGATTGGGCTGAAATTTGGAGGAGGATGATAATTTTGGCATATGAAGGCACTCTAAAAACTTCATACCGTTTGGATAAATAAAAATGGTACTTCCTTCACAATGCTCTTCACTCAACAGAAAATTTGGAAAATATTGAGGGAAATTGGCTAGATTAAATGAGCTAAAATTTGGTGGAGGGAGGTTCTATGGGCAGGGCCTTGTCCTAGTAAATTTTCAGCAATTATAAATTAATATAAAATATAGTTGCTTCACAAAATGAAAATATTACCAGAAACAAAGATTGGATGGTGAGCTCACTTGGTTTTTTACATGGGGCTCTAATTTTGTGGAGAGCTATGATTTAGGCATATAGAAGATGTGGCAAAAATTCAACTCATTAGGAGATGCCTAGCTAGTACTTCCTTCACAACGGTTTTAGCTAAACAAAAACTATGGAAATTTGCTGAGGAAGATTTACTAGGAAAATGGAGCTAAATAATCTCATGAGGCAATGATTTGGATATTAAAGAGTGCCCAATTTTTGGGGAATTTTGGGAGGGACAGAAATATAGGCTGCATCACAACCTAGGGCAAAAATTGACACATGGACATGACACATAGGCAAAACTAATGAGGTGGCGCCTAGTCATAGCAATGCACCACAATTTACAAGGCTATGGGAGACCCCCTTTCACCTCTTCTATTCCTACTGGCAGCTGACTTACTACAATCAATTTTGAATAAAGCCATGACAAGGGATTTAGTCACACCACCACTTCAAGTGAACTCCTGCCTACGACTTCCCTATTGTTCAGTATGCAGATGATACTCTTGTTATCATGCAAGCAAGTTCTAGACAGCTAGTATGCCTCAAAGCTCTACTAAACACATTTGCATCTGCCACATGCCTAAAAGTAAACTATGGGAAATCAATCATGGTGCCAATAAACATTGCAGAAGACAGAGTAGATATTTTCACAAACACTTTGCAATGTGCCAGAGGACAATTTCCATTCACTTATCTGGGACTACCTTTGGGTATTTATAAACCAACTATGGAGCAGTGTTTGCCTATAGTCAATAGAATTGCTAAGAGGATTCCTGGCATTTCCACTTTCATGACTCAGGCAAGGAAGGTTTTGTTGGTTAAATCCGTGCTGGCTTCTTTAGCAGTATACTTCATGTGTTGTTTGGACATTCCTATCACTATAAAACACCAGATCATCAAATATTTAAGGCATTGCCTATGGAGGAGTCCTGATATGGAAGATAGGAGAACAACCTTAGTTGCATGGCACACAGTTTGCAGACCAAAAAATCAGGGTGGCTTGGGAGTCCTGGATATCTTCACACAAAATAAAACTCCGCTCATGAAAAATCTTCATAAATTTTATAACAGACACGACATTCCTTCGGTGAATTTAATTTGGGAAACATACTACAGCAATGGACAACTTCGAGGGGATCAAAAAGTGGGCTCTTTCTGGTGGAAATCCAACCTGGCACTCATTGACCAGTTCAAAGCTATAGCAAGATGCATTGTGGGAGATGGCAAAAGTGCTCTGTTCTGGGATGATATGTGGCACCAATTTGTTCTCAAGCACAAGTTTGATCACCTGTATTCCTTTGTTAGAGATCCTCACACAAGTGTTCAGCAAGTGATCAACACTGAATATCTCCAAGATTTATTCCATTTACCTCTCACTACACAGGCATATGAGGAGTTCCTACAAATGGAAGACATGTGCATTTCCATAAGGCAATCAGAATACTTAGATGCACTGGATACTTGGAGTTACATCTGGGGAAATGAATTCTATTCATCAATTAAAACCTATAAGGTCTTAATTGGCCACAAACAAACTCCACCACACTTCTCATGGATTTGGAAAAGCTCCTGTCAGCCCAAGCACAAAGTTTTTTTTTCTGGATGCTATTGCATGATAGAGTAAACACAAGGAATCTTTTAAGAAGGAAAAACTTTGAATTGGAATTTTACAATTGTGCAGTGAGGGACTGTCAACACGAAGAAACTCTGCATCATCTTTTTTGGGGATGTCCTTTTGCTATCAGATGTTGGGATTTCATCTGTCCTTCCAGAACACCAAACTTGTCAGTTTTGGAGGCATATCAAGACCTCAAGGACAAGCTCAACTACCCTTTCTTTATGGAGATTATCATATTGAGATCATGGGCCATCTGGATTTCTAGAAACAACAAATTTTTTGATAATATAACTCCTTCATTTCTTGGCTGGAAATTCATATTCACTGAAGAGCTAAAGCTTCTCAAATACAGGATCAAGAAGAAATATGAAGTGCAGTTCTCTGCTTGGTTGGATTCATTGTTGTAATGATGTATAGTATTCCTTGTTGTTTTTTGTTTTATGTAGTTCTCAGCTGTAGTTTAGCTTAGTTCTTTTTTGGTAGTTTCTCTTTTGTTCTTCTTGTTTTCTCTTCTTGGGCTTATCTCAAGCCCTCCAGACAATTGTTGTTCTCTCTCTTTTAATTAATAAAAGTTGCAGTGGGGTGTTTACCCTACTGTTTATAGTCATTTTTTAATTTACAAGGCTATGACCATTTATATTGGTCGTGATCAGCTAGAAATAAGGCAGCGGACCAGTGCTATCTGCTATACGACCATTTCGTGTAAGGAAATTACGACCTTTCTGACCAAAATGGTCATTATGGTCTAGGGTTTGGAGCCCCCCGGACAGCTTATGACCAATTGGTCTCAATTGGTCGTAGATTTACGATCATTTCTTCCATGGTCACTGACAGAAGGTCACAAGTTGACATATTTCTTGTAGTGCGTGACCTGCTACATCAGGGGCCAAATATCCTAGTACGACACGTGCCGCTCCTTACTCGACTACGGTTCATCATTGCAGAGAGTCTGACCAGTATGCATGTACACGTTTGCGACCAGACAGGTAACACTACATACGCTTTGACCTGGTGGGTCCCAGCTGTCAGGGGGAGGAATCATTCTTTTGCATGTAATAAGGAGGCACTTCCTTGTGTGCGACCATGTAGCTGGTTGGTCCCATCTGTCAGGGGGAGGAATCATTTTTTTGCGCATAATAAGGAGGCACTTGTTTGCGTGTGGCCCTGGACCTCGTTGGTCCCAGCTGTCAGGGGGGAGGAATCATTATTTTGCGTGTAATAAGGAGGCAATTGCTTGCGTGCGGCCATACACCTCATGGGTCTCCTGCTGTCAGGGGGACAATTCATTTCTTTTGCGGGTAATAAGGAGGCACTTCCTTGCGTGCACACATGTAGCTCATGGGTCCCAGCTGTTAATGCGAGGAATCACTTTGTTGCACGTAATAAGGAGGCATTTCCCTGCGTGCACACATGTAGCTCATGGGTCCCAGCTGTCAATGGGAGGAATCACTTTGTTGCACGTAATAAGGAGGCACTTCCTTGCGTGCGGCCATGTCGCTGGTTGGTCCCTACCGTCAGCCTCTCCACATACAGTTTCTGCCTCCCGAGCTTGTGGCTCCCTCGTGGACTTTCCGTAATCCATTTTTATTCCATATTACTTGTCCTGCATGGGAAAAATTCATTATATATACTCTCGGATGTTTTGACCACCGTATCCCAAGATTCTCCTATGTTCTTGTTTCAGGCTATTTTTCTGGCAGATTTGAAAGCATGTTGTCCCAGGACTCAGATGGAGAGTGCTATGTTTCTCTTTATGTAGCTAATTCAAGGGTTCATGACAATGTTGATCTATACGAGTGGCCCATAGATGAAGAAGAGGAGGGAGATTTGAATCAGATAGAGTGCTCAAGCGAAGAAGAAAAATATGTACCTCTACCTCAACCAGGGGACATGCATGTGGAGTTTAAGAATCAAGCCTCCCGAGCACAACAAACGATTCTAAGTTCCAGTTCGCTCCTTTTCTTCGTGTGCAGAGAGAGGAAGACAAGTTGTGTCACAAAATTTGGGAACTTGAGCAGGAAGTCTACAAGCTAAAAAAAGGAAAATCGTACCCTCAAGTGGAAGGACAAGAGAACCACCTCATCACCACCATCACCGAAGAAAGGCACTTGAGTACATGGGTATGGGCACCACCCTTGGCTTGTTCCAAGCTTGGGGGAGGTGTCCCGGTATCGTATCGCCATCACTTTTATCATCATTATCTATGTTAGTTTGATATTTAGTTATTTTATGATTTAGAAGAAGAAAGTTTTAGTATGATCTAGTTTCGAGTGCTTGTTTCGTGATCTATCTATCTATGTAATCGTGTGAGAGTTATATAATAAATAGTAGTTTTGAGTTTTGCCGTGCTTTCTTGTTTAATCTTAGCAATGAAAGAAAAATAATAAAGAATGAAAAGATCATAGGCTAATCCCATGGGGAGTAATGACTTCACATAAAAGAAGTACAGTGGATAAAATTGGTTAGAAGTTGACAAACATATCATTGGTCATTGGTGCAATTCATGAAAAAGTAACAAAGGAAGAGAGGTCTCACATATAAATATACTATCTTGGACATCTTTTATGATTGTGAGCCCCCATTAAATATTCTATATTAATTGGTTGACGTTGGACAAGGAAGACAACATAATGAGTTATGTTTGCTTATATTCACATAGAACTTATAGTGTCATGAATCCTCCAACAGGTGGTGCTTGTCTAGAATATTTTGCTAGCCAAAATTTGCACTAAGTAGAGATACTACTTGTGCATCCGAGGGAGTCCTAGATTGAGGGGTCCTCGGACTGCCGGTCTACCTCCCTTCGGCCAGACAGGTGGGCCGCTCTCTGACTATTATTGGAAGGCCGAGCTATAAGGAGACTCCGTGTTCAGGAAGGAAACCCGCGAAGCCTTGGTGTGTCCTCCAATCAAGATGGCAGAATCGGCATGTTTATTCCCTGATGGCAACTGATCATGTGTAACCCTAGGTACCCCTAGTGTCTATATAAACCAGAGGGTTTAGTCCGTAGAGGAGAGGAACCATCATCCTACTCATCTGGGGTTTAGTTCATCCGATCTCGTGGTAGATCAACTTTGTAATCTTCATACACACATCAATACAATCAAGTAGGGCGTAGGGTTTTACCTCCTCGAGAGGGCCCGAACCTGGGTATATATCGTCTTTGCGTTCTCTGTTACCCATTGATTCAAGATCCACAACCCTGGACCCCCTACCCGAGATCCGCCGGTTTTGACACCGACATTGGTGCTTTCACTGAGAGTTCCGCTGTGGGATCGCCAAAGGATCAATGGCTCGCCTAGTCATTGGAGACAACATCCGCACTGGGGACATCTTCATCCCCGACCAGCTCTTCTCGTTTGGCGGCGTCCTTCTGCATGCTAACTCGGTCGGTCACCTTGACCAGGTTAACAGTTTCGCCCACGAGCAGGAAATCAGGTTCGGCAACCTAGAGTACGTCGCCGACGCCCAGGGCGATCTGATCTTCACTGGGTTCTCAGCCTTACCCGAGGAGCCCAGAAATACTGAAGCTTTAACTTTGAACCTTTTTCCGACCCTATCTTCGGGTTGTCCCTTACCTCGAATCCGACTTTAATCTCGGATGTGGCTTCGGTGTCTGAAGACCAGGGGTCAGCCCTGGCCGAACGCACCACGCACGTTAACACACCGGAGGTTGACTCCGAAGAACTCCAGGAGATGGATCCGGCTGATATCTCACTGTTAAACGAGATGCTAGATCAGATTCAGGCAATGAACATCACATACATCCCTTCCTTGGTCTATGATCGGATCGGGTTTGATGCAGGCCACGGGGAATTTTACGTCCCACCCACCACCCACTTAGTAGCCACTATCGAGGATTTAACCAATATGTTGGACTACGCCTCCAAGGAGGCCGAGGACATGGACGAGGATATCGACGTCATGGCCTATATGGCAAACCTCCCAACCACTCCCTGCACGAGAAGGTGGACTGCCACTTTCACCTACGACGTTTACATGGTCGACACCCCCAAAGAGGACGGCGAGGACCCCACTAGGGAATCATCCAAATGCGGACACCAACGAAAGCGATCTAGGGGACATGGAAAAGGCAGAGAATACAACTTGAACACAGCCACGGATGGCACTGAGGATGACACTACCCAAGCCAACATGGAGGGGCTTGGCAACACCGCCACCCCCGAATGACATCTAGCCACTCTCGAAGACCATGACGACCCCGAGGATCTCGGTGATTCTGAGGACAGTAATTTCCTCCCCCTTTCTGAAGAGGAGGAGAGCCTCGGGGCCGAGGATTTTATCGTCCCCAAAGACCCGCTGGATCAAGAATGGTTCAAGCGACAACTCATAGTCACCGCCATAAGCTTAAAGAAGAAGTAGAAGCAATTAAAAGCCACACAAGATACTCTCAACGACAGATGGACGAGAGTCCTAGTAGCCTAAGAAGGGTAGGGAAATGAGCGGCAAGACAAAAACAAAAGCTACACACACTGACGTTTGCTATCGCAACTGGACGACGAGGCCCTTGAGCCCATGCCTCCCAGACATGCTCAAGCGCACTAGCCTGACCGCCCCCTCGAGACAAGACAAGATGGTAGGAGAGGCCGAAAATCCACCTACACTCCCTCATAGGAGAGGCAAGGAGCCAATACAGCCCGAGGACCCATATGACCTCAACATGACCTGGCTGCTAGAGCAGGCCAGAGAAGATCCATCTATGGATCTAGAGGGTACGCTCTTGCTGGACAGGATGGATACCAAGCTTGGAGTGACCAAAACGATAGAGCTCAGGAGCAGCACCAGGCCCGGATGATAGCCGATCTCTGGCGCGACGTAGCCCAGGTTAGGGGCGCCGCACACCCAATGTGCTTTACAGATGAGGTGATGCAGCATCAGTTCCCCGAAGGGTTTAAACCTGTAAACATCAACAATATGACGGGACAACAGACCCAGCCGTATGGATCGAAGACTTCCTTCTCCACATTCATATGGGCTGAGGAGACGACCTCCATGCCATCAAATATCGACCACTCAAACTCAAAGGACTGGCCAGGTATTGGTTGAACAACCTCCCCGAAAACTCCACAGGGAGCTGGGAAGAGCTCGAGGATGCTCTCCGAGCTAACTTCCAAGGAACCTATATTCGGCCTCTGGATGCCGATGACCCGGGCTGTTGGACCACGTGGCTTGATCCCATCGTGGACGGATACCACCTCACTAGAGTCCTTATGGACAGAGGTAGCAGCCACAATCTGATTTACTCAGATATAGTGAGGAAGATGGGAATCGATCCATCAAGGATCAAACCTAGCAACACCACCTCTAAAGGAGTAATCCCAGGAATCAAAGCTCGCTGATCCGTCACAGTCACTTTGGAAGTAGTGTTCGGCTTGCCAGGCAACTTCCGTAGCGAAGGCTTGACCTTCGACATCGTTCCTTTCCACAGCAGCTATCACACACTCCTCGGCCGTGCAGCGTTCGCCCGCTTTAACGTTGTCCCCCTGTGGCGGGATATCCGCGGCCACCTATGGGACCTGGCGGCCCCTTGCTGGTTCGGCGGGGGACGTCGTACAGTACAAAGAGCGACCAGCGGCGGCAAAGACGATGAGAGCACACAAGCAATTTACCCAGGTTCAAGCCGCCGTTGTGGACTAACCCGCTATATTATTGGAATTATCGAGTATCCCTGGGATGGTTCTACCTCCTGGATATTCACTGTGATTATTTTATAAGCCCTTTATGTGGTGTCGCTGAGACGCCCGACTGTGGCATGCTTGTTATTTATTTATTTTATAAGCCCTTTATGTGGTGTCGCTGAGACGTCCGACTGTGGCATGCTTGTTATTTATTTTATAAGCCCTTTATGTGGTGTCGCGCAGACGCGCGACTGAGGCATTTCTTTTGTTTACTAACCTTTCGAGGCGTCGCTTCAGACACCCGATCGGAGCATTTTATTACTACTATGTTATTGCATATCCATAAATAACCTGCTTGCATGCATCGGAGATTTTAATTTGTGACGGACGTCATGGTCTTAAAATATACCAGAACATAATTATCGTTGTTATATTATACCCGTGTTCTTAATGTTTGCGAGTACATTCAAAAGTACTCACTGGCTTGTCCCTGGCTATTGTCTTGGCCAAATTTCTTGCGCGGAGAGGAGCAACCGTGATGACGGCCTCGGAACCTAAGCTATGGTGATAGCAGCCTCGCAAAGATAGGATTTATCCTGGTCAGCTGTTCCTGTGGGAAATGGAGTCCCATAGACACTGATGATCCACAAACCGCTTCCGCCATCAACCACTAGAAACCATTTGTTGTACTCACAGCCAGTAATGGTATTGTCTGCATATTTTGTATTTTGCTTGGAATTTCTGTATCAACTTGGTGCTTCATCAGCTAACAGTAATCCTGGGGCTGGTGAGCACAAAGGCCATTTTCTTGAAATTAATACCCGGAAAACCGGTCGTCACAAACTTGGTATCAGAGCCAGGCTGACAATTGGCTAATCCTATCTTAGCCAGGTCGAAAAACCTAGGTAAACCAACCTTTCAGACCTTAAGCAAACCCCGACCAAGCTTCTCGTGCAAGATAGCCACACAGTGAGCCTGACACCTTTTGACAGTCGGTGCCCAACCTATCATCTTAGCCTGTCGATCACGCGCCAGTGACCGACGCCCAATATGTCCCATCCGCAAGCGTGCGAAGGAAGACTCCGTCCCCTTTTCTATAAAAAGGGCACGCTAGCCTCAACCCAGCACAGCACAGCCTCTCCCCTGAACCAAGCCATAATGCCTGGCCCCGTAGTGCACAATGAGACCACAACAACCAACCTTGGAGGTTTTGTGACCATACTCGCAAACCTCACCCGTCGTGCCTATGCGTTAGAAGAGCCCCAGAATATGTTGTGTACCAAGGAACCATGAGCGGTGAGAGCCGTCAATTACGGGCCACTTTGTGCACATCTACGGTAGGGGTCTGCCGCTGTAACGCCTTACAGTTCACCGAAGGACCACTTCCTTCGAGCCACAAGCCATCCAAATTAGCTGCTCGGGAGGCCATAGTTCAACTCCGCATTGTCGCCCAGAGTTAACTGTCGCTCGTTCTACTACTACCCCAGGCGTGAAGGGTATGGTAGACCACCCCAAGTTGCCAACGGAGATCACGAGACGGATCCTGCATTGTTGCACCTAGTGCGCTATATAGGTGCACTAGAGGCACTTTTCGATCAAATCACCATTGATCTGATCGCAGCTCGTGGAGAGCTGGTTCGCCGAGCCCCGGCAAGCAGGGAAGACGAGCCCGACGCCGACAACCCAACAGGTTGTTCGGACACCCGATCGAGACCTTGAGGTCAGCCCCAACCATCAGCCAAGGTGCTTTGATGACCCCAGAAGTGCTTCGTCGCCTTTTGGGAGCACACTCCAACGGGATTGTGGCCAACAACCCCCGCGATGGTCATCATCACCACCCCGAGCCTGCAGCCCCTCAACCACCTCCAGCTAATCCTCGATAAAGGAGACCATGGAGAAGCCTCGACATCCACAAGGCACGCCCGTTTGGATATAAACGAGGTAGACTAAGTCACCCGAGTAGTGCCGAGTCTCAGTGTATCCTCGCTTTGTAATTGTGTGACCTTGTAAATAAACGCAGCCTGTTGTTGCACCTCTGTTTTAATAGTAACCCTTGCATAATTGTGTCAGCCTGCAGTTGCATTTTTATTTCAAGCACAACTACCAAAACCAACCCCGACGACACCCACAGTAACACGTCCCTTTTGTGAGATATGTGTATCTGTGGCTTTGACCCCGACCCTTGGAGCTGATCTAGCAGATTTATTACCTTTCACCACGGTAAATAACCAGCCCGGATGCTATATAAGAAGGCCACCTCGTGACCTTGCCAAGCACCCCTCACCTCGTGCACCACCCTCACAACCATTTCTTGCCATGCCGAGCCCTAGTATTTATCTGAGAACCCCAGATGCAACCCCGGGTAGTTTCTTCAAAATATTGTGGGACTTTACCCGCAGTACCATGGGTTCTACCCAGCCACCCCAAAGACTGAGCTGTTCAAATCGAGAATCACCCTTCCACCTCGAAATATTGGGCAGCACTACACATCCCTCCCGTAGACTCCAACCAAGACCCAACGGAGGTCTCCTTCGTGGGGAAATCTATGCCGACCCCACATATGGCCATAGAAGCTGCTGCGTACGAAGCGATTGCTCGTCTTCAATTCGCGATACCCTATGCCAGTGAACTAGGGTATTATTACTTTCCGAGCCATGCAGCACCCGGAGAAGTAATATCTTATCCGGTGGACGATTTGAGAGAGACCCAAGATCGCCAACCTTGTCCAAAGACATCATCGCTCAAGAACGCTTTGAACCAGCGAGTTATGGGTTATCTCCAGAGTCTCGCTGATTTGAATCCTCAGATTGCCATCGGTAGACCGCTGAGGCCCGACCAGGAGAGACACATACATCGACTGGTCAATCCACTCCCTCCGATAGAAGAGGAGTGTGTCCCAGTACCAGAGACATTTTCGTGGGACCCCGTCCAGTTACCATTTTCATTTTAGACGTCACTGCTGTGTTTATTATTGCAACATTTATTATTGCGTTGTAACTTATGCATGGTACCCTGAGTTTGTGCGACGAGTTGATTATTTGGTTTCTACTAATATGAGTAGTTTTCTTTGTGATTTATTTCTTTTAATTAACCATTGTCCCCGCGAAAAATCCTGGCGTGAGATTTCTTTTCCCTGAGTTGCTGCATCGTTTATCTTCTCACGACATGGATTATTTTTATTCACGCAACACCATGGCAGCAGACCCACGACCACTCGGACTCTTACACTGCTTGCAAAGACACGTAACCATGTTGCGTCTCACCGACCCCTCCCTAAGCGCACCACAGCCTCCAAAGGAGAGATTAACGGATAATCATCCGGATACTAATCACCTCCGGCACACCGACAACAGTTAACACCCGGCATCACACCTAGTCCTCGTGATCACCGCCACCGCGGAGAGCCAGCACCCGAGCGGCAGCATCACGGCGATCATCAAGGATCATCGCGCACAGGAGCACGGAGAGCCCCAGCACTGCCGCCAGCCCTCCGCACACCAGGATCACGTACCAGTCCGGCACCGCCTCCGCCATTAGAGCCTCGTCTCGAGCTCCGGTAAGCAGTAATGGAGGAGAAGGAGGAGGAGAAGCAAGGCCAGGTGCGATGAAGAAGAAGGAGCACCGCGGTTGTTTTATAGCTCGAGATCGGTGTACGGTGGGCGAGGTCCACCAGCGCCGCTCGTCGCCCGATCGCCGGTGTTCGGAGGCGAATCCGCGAGCAAAGGCCGACAACAAGACTGCCCGCGAGGTGAGTGCATGCTGCACCGCAAGAAGCACGCCAAGACTACCGCTGACGGCCTATATGCCCTACGCGCTAGACGTCGCCGGTGGAGAAAGCGCGGGAAAGCGCGTGGGAGAGAGGAAGAAGAGAGAGCCAGAGGAAGGAGAGACTGACAGTGGGCCCTGGGTCCATCTGTCAGCCAGAGGGAGCATCAGGTTTCTCGGCCATTTACTCAACAGATTTTAGAATTTAGAATTTATTCTAAATTTACTACGTCCAACGTAGAAATCGCTCGTTTTTCCCTAAAACATGGATTTCTCCACACAGCACCAGTGTCCCACACTGTAGTTTTACGCCGCTTATTGCCCCCTCAATGTAACCGCATTTTACCGCTTAAGTAAAGTAATTTTTTGACCTGGTAAAAGTATTATTTTCAAAAAACAATCCTTAGCAAATCTCGAGGACGAGATTTTCTTAAGGGGGGTAGTGTTGTAACACTCCAAAAATTTAACCATGTTTTGATTATTAAAATTTTGCCAGGAGTTTAAAATTTTTGCTTTCTGGATTTTCTGTTGATTTCAGAACCCTTTTTCTTTAATATTGAGGAGTTTTACCCAAGTGGAAACTTTCCAAAAATGTATTGGACTTCTATGCTCTCTCAATATAACAATTCTTAATCAGTAGATTTATTTATTTAATTTTTTCTCTCTAAGCTTTATTCCTTAAAATGACTTCCATTAGTTTTGGAGCTCTTTTCTGAACTACAACCATTTGAGTAATTTAACTAAAATTCCAACCAAAATTTGGAGATGTCATGTGATATTTCTAAATCACTTTTATGCAAAAATATATTTCATTCATTGAATATTTTGAGTTCTACACCTAATTTTCTAATCTGGTCCATTGGGCAGTTTTGCACTACAACCTATTTAAATATTTCTTTAAAACCTCCACCAAAATTATGGGATGTCAGTGGTAGCATGCAATCCAACTTTATGCAAAAACCTAGTGATGTTCTTTGGAATAATTGAGTGAATCAACCTCTTTTTCATTCTGGTCTAGCCTTGTGATTTCTACCGCAACCTTATTTATTTTTGCTCTAGTGACCTTGTGCTTTCTCCTTCTTGTGGTCAACCCTACAAAACCCCTAACTCCAGGAGCATGCACCCATTGGGACATTTTTGGTACATGAAATGATGCCCTTTACCTCCTGACCAGAATTGAAGTTTTTCAAAACTTGCACTAACAAGTTTCTCCATTTGGCAAACTAACCTCACCACCCTCTCATGCATCTAAAGAGACCCCACTCTGGAAGATTTGACCACCCCAAGTACTACCTAGATGCCTCTGGCATTTTGTCAAACACCCTGTGTGCATAAACAGATTTGGCATGGTTGAAGGTTTTGTGTTGTGAACTTTCCCCTTGTCCCAAACCAAGTTGTCTAGTAGCCTTCAATCTGTCTCTAACCTAGGCCTGTGGATTTGCATTAGCTCTCTAGCAATTTTGGTCGCCCTGGCATTTCGTCGAACGAAAGCCGTGGCACGCCTGAGCACGAGCAGAGCGCTGCTTTGCACGCGTTTCAAGGCCCGAGCCAAAGACGCTCGGATAAGTTTCCTCGAGCTCATCCTCGATCCTCTCCTCTCGCCACGCCACGCCAGAAGCCCCGACCGCCTCGCCTCGCAGCTGCCGCCAAAGAAGCCGCTTGGCGGCATGCCCGTGGTCGATCCGCCGCCATGGGCGGCACCGCTAAACCACTACAAGGCCACCGCCTCCTTCGACAGTAGAGTGTTCGTCGTTAGCACTTGAAGCTAGCCAGCCACCGCCACGTCGCCCTGCAGCACAGTAGGGCGGTCCGCTGATGAGCTCATCCACGGCCGCCGCGAACCGACATGGAGGTGCTATAAAAGGAAGCCCCCGAGCTCCCCCGAGCACTCAGGCAGCCTCACGCCGTCCTCCTAGTGCCCCCGTTGCCATCAATTATAGAGGAGCAGGCCGTCTTCACCCTCTCCGGTCAGCTCGGCCGCCGCCTCGTCCCAGTTCACCCCGGCGCCACCAGGGCCTCCCCCACCTTCCCATCACCACCACTCGGCTCCTCGTGCGTCTTGCGAGCCGCCTGACCCCTAACCTGACGGAGCATCACCCTAGCCCGAGCCCCCAATCCACCGAAACATTCCCTCCGCCATAAGGTTTCGGCGCCAGCCGATTCCCTCCACCCGGCGACCCTACAACCACCGGAAGGACCGCCCTAGATCCGCTGGATCCATCCCGCCCTCAGCTCCCGCGAGGAACCGTTGCTCACGGCGACGATCGCCGAGTCCCGCCTGCCGGGCAGAGGAAGAAGAGGAGTGGAGACCAGTCAAACATGACTAGTGGGCCTCTGGACCCACTTGTCGGTGACTTCGCGTGGTCCACGCTGGATAAGTGGAGGCGTAAAACCTCCAGTACGCCTCCTCTGCCCGAAAGCGTATTCTCGTTTGAAACGTTTTCTTTTTCTGTTTTTATTAAAAACATATTTTTTACCAAAACTTTGACTAGCTATAACTTTTTAAATATAACTCCAAATGAGTTGATTCTTTTTCCTACCTCTCTCAAATATTGTCTAGTTTATTTTAAGATTTATTTCAAAAAATTTCAGACAACTTTTTGGTACTGTTTTCAAACTATATATTGATTCAAAAATATTTTAAATAGGATTTTTGGAGAGAGGAGAAAACCTTCGAGAGTTTTGGAATGCACCCTGCCTCCCCACGACTTGAAGGCAAGCATTCTGAACCCTGGCATAGTATGGTGTATGTTATTTGACACGGTGACGACACCACCTCGACACGGGGTATACGTCATTTTATGTGATGATGTGTTCCTACTCATGAGTGCATATTAATGATTTCATGCTATTGGAGTTGATATGGTTGTGATGGTAATCACCGTCATATGCTTTTCATGCATACCGGAAGGGAATCCGGGAAGGCCTCTGTCTTGGGTAGACACGGTCTCGCCCCTAATCCTCCGTCGAGACGGTCGTGTCCGGTATGGCATGAGGGGGTATGTCGCGTGGTGTTTCTGTCGGTTGGTTGAAGTATATATTGTTATGCTAATCATGCAGGGAATATTTGAACCTCCTAAGTCGACCGTAGATCGAGTCTTGTTCCGGTAACCCCCATACTTGTTTCGTGCTGCCACTTGTCCCTGCCATAGGTAGGGTACGCAGTTCAGCTTAGTTGTCAACCCTTTCCTAGCACACACCGTACAGAGAGGCCATAGTGGAAGATACCGGAGGCATCCCGTAGGCATGCCACCTGGTCCGGGAGCATGGGTGTTTCGGTTGTAGCCGAAGGGGTAGCTCCCCTAGTTTGCGCGCGGTATAAATTTTTTGATCCCATGTTACGTTGAGGTTGTAGCCTCCCCACTTAGATTTTCGCTTAACGGGTGTCGTGGGTGATTCCAGACACCGGTAAGTTAGGCTGGTGTGTGCGGATAGGTGTGTTTTCAATTAAAAGGTCAGAGATGTAATTAGTCCCGATGGACTAAAGGAATCCGTTACTCGTGGGTAAAGAGTACACTCTCTGCAGATATTAAACCTATTCGAATAGCCGTGTCCATCGTTAAGGACTACGATGCAGGATGGGTCAAGTGTCGGTCTTAGTGTCGGTCTTCGGAGGAGAAACTGTTAAACCAGAACTGGGATCACGACTTGAGACTTGTGATGATCATGATTATTATTTGTTGTGGACTAACCCGCTATATTATTGGAATTATCGAGTATCCCTGGGATGGTTCTACCTCCTGGATATTCACTGTGATTATTTTATAAGCCCTTTATGTGGTGTCGCTGAGACGCCCGACTGTGGCATGCTTGTTATTTATTTATTTTATAAGCCCTTTATGTGGTGTCGCTGAGACGTCCGACTGTGGGCATGCTTGTTATTTATTTTATAAGCCCTTTATGTGGTGTCGCGCAGACGCCTCGATCGAGGCATTTCTTTTGTTTACTAACCTTTCGAGGCGCCGCCTGCATAATTCGACCGGAGCTTTTTATTACTACTATGTTATTGCATATCCATAAATAACCTGCTTGCATGCATAAGAGATTTTAATTTGTGACGGACGTCATGGTCTTAAAATATATCAGAACATAATTATCGTTGTTATATTATACCCGTGTTCATAATGTTTGCGAGTACATTCAAAAGTACTCACTGGCTTGTCGCTGGCTATTGTCTTGCCCAGATTTCTTGCGCGGAGAGGAGCGACCGTGATGACAGCCCCAGAACCTAAGCTATGGTGATAGCAGCCTCGCGAAGATAGGACTTATCCTGGTCAGCTGTTCCTGTGGGAAATGGAGTCCCATAGACACACTCATGATCCACAAACCGCTTCCACCATCAACCACTAGAAACCATTTGTTGTACTCACAGGCCAGAATGGTATTGTACTGCATATTTTGTATTTTGCTTGGAATTTCTGTATCAACTTGGTGCTTCATCAGCTAACAGTAATCCTGGGGCTGGTGAGCACAAAGGCCATTTTCTGGAAATTAATACCCGGAAAACCGGTCGTCACACATAATAAGCGAGAACTGGTCGGCGATCCGATGACAAGTGTGAAACTAAGAATCAATGGAGGTTATTCCGTGTCATACGAAGGGTTTCTATCACAGAAACCAAGTGATGATGGTGTTAACCCCGGCACAGCCGGACACCACGAAACACTGGGGCCTAGTCACTAGCCCCCGTAGTCAAGCTCCCATGGCTAGTGAAAGCATTAAAGCCTCATAGTCTGATAGCCTTGTTTCTCCTACACACTACCACCTCCGGGCACCGAGACATCGACAAAGGGTTAAAGTGTCAAGGAAGAAACACCCTTTGCAGTATCTGCAAGGGGATCGAAGCCAACGGCTGGTAACTGTCAGTTTAAAACGGCCGCATAGGAGTCAAAATAATTAACAACGCATATTACATCATGCCACCTAGCTGCATTATAAAGCACCAAAAAGTTTAAACTCGCCTGGATAAGCGGCAGTACATTCACTCATAGATTACATCATTAGAGCACTTGGCCTCTACTGCTCGAGCACCATCCATAACGATAGGAAAATACTGCTCGGGACGTCTATGTTCCTTCCCAGGAGGCGGGGTCGGTAGAAATCTTAGCTGGTTTGATCTTCGGCCAGTGCACCGTGGTTTTGCCGAAGGCCATCCGAGCTCCCTCGATGCATGCGGAGCGCTTCCAGACGTCAATCTGGGGCGTGGCATCGCACAGCCTCTCCACCAGACCGAAGTAGCTGCTCGACAGTACCTCCGAAGGCCACTGTTTGAAGCAGAGGTCCTTCATCGCCGGTTCCGCCATCTGATGCAACTCCATCAACTGCTGCATCTGGTTGTTGAGCAAGTAAGGATGCTTGGGGGCCTTCTTCAGCTCGGCCTTGAGGTTCTCGACCTCCGTGGTGATAACTGCAGTCATAATAAGCACCCCTCGCTTAGGGATAAACCCGAATCCTTGCTGAAGCAAATATGCCCTAGAGGCAATAATAAAGTTGTTATTTATATTTCCCTATATCATGATAAATGTTTATTATTCATGCTAGAATTGTATTAACCGGAAACTCAGTACATGTGTGAATACATAGACAAACAGAGTGTCACTAGTATGCCTCTACTTGACTAGCTCATTAATCAAAGATGGTGAAGTTTCCTAGCCATGGAAAAGAGTTGTCATTTGATGAACGAGAACACATCATTAGAGAATGATGTGATTGACTTGACCCATCCGTTAGCTTAGCATGATGATCGTTTAGTTTGTTGCTATTGCTTTCTTCATAACTTATACATGTTCCTATGACTATGAGATTATGCAACTCCCGAATACCCGAGGAACTCTTTGTGTGCTATCAAACGTCACAACGTAACTGGGTGATTATAAAGATGCTCTACAGGTGTCTCTGATGGTGTTTGTTGAGTTGGCATAGATCAAGATTAGGATTTGCCACTCCGATTGTCGGAGAGGTATCTCTGGGCCCCCTCGGTAATGCGCATCAGTATAAGCCTTGCAAGCAATGTGACTAACGAGTTAGTTACGGGATGATGCATTACGGAATGAGTAAAGAGACTTGCCGATAATGAGATTGAACTAGGTATTGAGATACCGATGATCGAATCTCGGGCAAGTAACATACTGATGACAAAGGGAACAACGTATGTTGTTATGCGGTTTGACCAGATCTTCGTAGAATATGTAGGAACCAATATGAGCATCCAGGTTCCGCTATTGGTTATTGACCGGAGATGAGTCTCGGTCATGTCTACATAGTTCTCGAACCCATAGGGTCCGCACGCTTAACGTTCGATGACGATTGGTATTATAAGTTTATGTGTTTTGATGTACCAAAGTTAGTTCGGAGTCCCGGATATGATCTCGGACATGAAGAGGAGTCTCGAAATGGTCGAGACATAAAGATCGATATATTGGAAGGCTATGTTTGGACATCGGAATGGTTCCAGGTAAGTTCGGGCATTTACCGGAGTACCGGGGGGGGGGGGGGGGGGTTACCGAAACCCCACGGGGAGTTATTGGGCCTTGATGGGCCTTAGTGGAGAGAGAGAGAGAGGGGCGGCTAGGGCAGGCCGCGCGCCCCCTCCCCCTTGGGTCTGAATTGTACTATGGAAGGGGGGCGGCACCCCCTTTCCTTTTCCCTCTCTCCTCCTTCCCTCTTCTCCTACTCCAACTAGGGAAAGGGGGAATCCTACTCCCAATGGGAGTATGACTCCCCCCTTGGGCGCGCCATGAGAGGGCCGGCCCTCCCCCTCCTCCACTCCTTTATATATGGGGGAGGGGGCACCCCATAGACACACAAGTTGATTGTTTAGCTGTGTGCGGTGCCTCCCTCCATAGATTTCCACCTCGGTCATATCGTTGCAGTACGTAGGCGAAGCCTTGCGTCGGTAGCTTCATCATCACCGTCACCACGCCGTCGTGCTGATGAAAGTCTCCCTCGACCTCAGCTGGATCTAGAGTTCGTGGGACGTCACCGAGCTGAACGTGTGTAGATCGTGGAGGTGCCGTACCTTCGGTGCTAGGATCGGTCGGATTGTGAAAACGTACGACTACATCAACCGCGTTGTCATAACGCTTCCGCTTATGGTCTACGAGGGTACATGGACAACACTCTCCCCTCTCGATGCTATGCATCACCTAGGTAGATCTTGCGTGTGCGTAGGAATATTTTTGAAATTACAGCGGTCCCCAACAGTGGCATCCGAGCCAGGTCTATGCGTAGATGTTATATGCACGAGTAGAACATAAAGAGTTGTGGGCAATAATAGTCATACTGCTTACCAGCATGTCATACTTTGATTCGGCGGTATTGTTGGATGAAGCGGCTCAGACCGACATTACGCGTACGCTTACGCGAGACTGGTTCTACCGACGTGCTTCACACACAGGTGGCTAGTGGGTGTGTGTTTCTCCAACTTTAGTTGAATCGAGTGTGACTATGCCCGGTCCTTGTTGAAGGTTAAAACAACAAACTTGACTAAAAATCGTTGTGGTTTGATGCGTAGGTAAGAACGGTTCTTGCTCAGCCCGTAGCAGCCACGTAAAACTTGCAACAACAAAGTAGAGGACGTCTAACTTGTTTTTGCAGGGCATGTTGTGATGTGATATGGTCAAGACGTGATTATATAAATTATTGTATGACATGATCATGTTTTGTAGCACAATTATCGGCAACTGGCAGGAGCCATATGGTTGTCGCTTTATTGTTTGAAATGCAATCGCCATGTAATTGCTTTACTTTATCACTAAGCGGTAGCGATAGTCGTAGAAGCAATAGTTTGCGAGACAACAACGATGCTTCAATGGAGATCAAGGTGTCAAGCCGGTGACGATGGTGATCATGACGGTGCTTTGGAGATGGAGATCAAAGGCACAAGATGATGATGGCCTTATCATATCACTTATATTGATTGCATGTGATGTTTATCCTTTATGCATCTTATTTTGCTTAGTTCGGCGGTAGCATTATAAGATGATCTCTCACTAAATTTCAAGGTATAAGTGTTCTCCCTGAGTATGCACCGTTGCTATAGTTCGTCGTGCCGATACACCACGTGATGATCGGGTGTGATAAGATCTATGTTCACATACAACAGGTGCAAGCCAGTTTTGCACATGCAGAATACTCGGGTTAAACTTGACGAGCCTAGCATATGCAGATATGGCCTCGGAACACTGGAGACCGAAAGGTCGAGCGTGAATCATATAGTAGATATGATCAACATAGTGATGTTCACCATTGAAAACTACTCCATCTCACGTGAAGATCGGACATGGTTTAGTTGATATGGATCACGTGATCACTTAGATGATTAGAGGGATGTCTATCTAAGTGGGAGTTCTTAAGTAATATGATTAATTGAACTTTAATTTATCATGAACTTAGTACCTGATAGTATTTTGCATGTCTATGTTGTTGTAGATAAATGGCCCGTGCTGTTGTTCCGTTGAATTTTAATGCGTTCCTAGAGAAAGCTAAGTTAAAAGATGATGGTAGCAATTACACGAATTGGGTCCGTAACTTGAGGATTATCCTCATTGCTGCACAAAAGAATTACGTCCTGGAAGCACCGCTAGGTGACAAACTCAGCAGAGCAACGCCAGATGTTATGAACTCAGGCAGAGCAAAGCTGATGACTACTCGATAGTTTAGTGTGCCATGCTTTACGGCTTAGAACCGGGACATCAAAGACGTATTGAACGTCATGGAGCATATGAGATGTTCCAGGAGTTGAAGTTAATATTTCAAGCAAATGCCCGGATTGAGAAATATGAAGTCTCCAGTAAGTTCTATAGCTGCAAAATGGAGGAGAATAGTTCACAAGCTGAACATATACTCGGAATGTCTGGGTACCACGACCACTTGACTCAACTGGGAGTTAATCTTCCTGATGATAGTGTCATTGACAGAGTTCTTCAATCACTGCCACCAAGCTACAAGAGCTTCGTGATGAACTATAATATGCAAGGGATGGATAAGACGATTCCCGAGCTCTTCGCAATGCTAAAGGCTGCGAAGGTAGAAATCAAGAAAGAGAATCAAGTGTTGATGGTCAACAAGACCACCAGTTTCAAGAAAAAGGGTAAAGGGAAGAAGGGGAACTTCAAGAAGAATAGCAAGCAAGTTGCTGCTCAAGTGAAGAAGCCCGATGCGGACCTAAGCTCAAGAATCGAGTGCTTCTACTTCAAAGGGACTGGTCACTAGAAGCGGAATTGCCCCAAGTATTTGGCGGAGAAGAAAGATGGAAAAGTGAAAGGTATATTTGATATACATGTTATTGATGTGTACCTTACTAATGCTCGCAGTAGCGCCTGGGTATTTGATACTTGTTCTGTTGCTAATATTTGCAACTCAAAACAGGGGCTACGGATTAATCGAAGATTGGCTAAGGACGAGGTGATGATGCGCGTGGGAAATGGTTCCAAAGTCGATGTGATCGCCGTTGGCATGCTACCTCTACATCTACCTTCGGGATTAGTTTTAGACCTGAATAATTGTTATTTGGTGCCAGCGTTAAGCATGAACATTATATATGGATTATGTTTGATGCGAGATGGTTATTCATTTAAATCAGGGAATATTGGTTGTTCTATTTATATGAATAATATCTTTTATGGTCATGCACCCTTGATGAGTGGTCTATTTTTACTAAATCTTGATAGTAGTGATACACATGTTCATAGTATTGAAGCCGAAAGATATAAGCTTAATAATGATAGTGCAACTTATTTGTGGCATTGCCGTTTAGGTCATATTGGTGTAAAGCGCATGAAGAAACTCCATGCTGATGGGCTTTTGGAATCACTTGATTATGAATCACTTGATGCTTGCGAACCATGCCTCACGGGCAAGATGACTAAGTGATGCGGAGTATCCCACGATCATCCCCATGGACGCATCTACACCTCCAACGACACCACTTGGACCAATCACAAGAGCCCGAGCCAAGGCTATTGAAGATAAGGTGAACTCGCTCCTTTCCGAACTACCACTTTCGACACAAGAGACATGGCTACTACCTCAAACGGAAACACTATGTGTGATCAGGTACTTGGAGGAAAGCAGTGGAACATCTACATCCAATGGACAAGACGACGAGGACACCAAGTGCGATGGACAAGAAGAAGAGCCGTCACGGAAGCTACAGGCTCCGGACGACCGGCCCAGCCCGGACGTCCGACCCCTGGAGGTCACAACAGCCCAAGGAACCCAGGCCTGCAAACGCTACAGCGGCCGGACGACCGACCAGGACCGGACGTCCGACGACCCCCAGGCTTCGGACGACCGAGTCCCTCCGGACGACCGACACTACAACGACAGAACCAAATCTACGGAAATCCGAGGAAGACCGGACGACCGGACACCTACGGACGTCCGACGCCGCGGCAACATAACCTAATTCACGGACATCCGAAGATCTACGGACGTCCGGACCTCCGCGAGCCTCCGGACGACCAGTCCCTGGCTGCGTCCAGTTTCGGGCCGAAGCCCATGTACCCCTCCACTTCGGCCCTCTTTTGTACTAAGACTATAAATAGACCTCTCCCTCCTTCTAGTTAGGGCTAGCAAATGATTAGCTCATGTTTGTGTGAGAGCTTTGCTCATCCACTTGGTTACCTTCTCCTCAGAGATCGCGCCTCCATCGAAGAAGATCCTTCCAAGCGGATTCAAGACCCCCTCTTGGGTGGCCCATCAAGACCTCCTCACGGAGAAGAACCCGATAACCTCTTGTATCGTACTTTGTTGATCGTGGATTGTGTATCTCCCTTTGTGTTCTTGGATCTAGCGCATGTGTAATCGAATCTTGTTGGTTTGAGTGTTTCTCTCGTGTTTACCCTCGTGTTTCCCCTCATGTTCTTCGTGTTCTTCGCGGGATCCGCTCCTTTCAGGAAAGATCGGGCCGTTAGGGTTCTACCCTACATCATCTTGGTATCATGAGCCACGTTGATCACGATTTCGGAGCCTCCCCTCTTCATTTTCTAGCTTGATTTTGTTGTGTTCTTCCCCAAATTTCTAAAATCCCCACCAAAAATAGCCCTAATTTTTTTGTGATTTGTCGGTGTGATGGAGTTTTGTTGGATTTGATCCATGGATTTGCTTTGCCTCTAGTGGATCTAGCTTTTCCCCATCATCTCCACCTTTTCCATCCACAAAATCGCTTGGATTTGACCAATTTCGCCACTTCCACCACGAACCCTAGTAGTTCATCCTGCGAAATCGCTTGTGCACGGACGTCCGATAGCCTCCGGACGTCCGACGACCTAACTACCATAAAACCCGGACGTCCGTAATACCTCGATTTAAACAGAATTTTTCTTCCCTGAAACTTTTCAGCCACATCCACCATTTCCGCATACAACTTCCTATACCACCACCATTTCTGCATACCACCACCATAGTTTGTCCGCTACCCAACTCCGACGATTTTGACACGTTTTGTTCTTGGAGAATTTGAGTTGTGGTAACCGTATCCTTTTGTGTTTCGGCTATCTAGGTACGGTTCGACATCGACATCACTACCGCTCATCTTCGACACGGACTACTACGATCAGCGACATCGTTTTAGTATCAACCTCATCTTGGTATCATGATATCCGCATACACTCTTGCAATTGCATTGATTACCCCATAGCCTTCCTTTTGCGTAGCTTACCCATCGAGACTAGCCTTTGAGTATTGCCGGCAACGTGACTTGTGCACATTAGTGATCATACTTCCCATAGCATACCATATCATCGTGGTGCATATCTCGGTATCATCTCTTGTGTCAGAAAGTTGTCATCGCATACACAATTGCTATCTTGGTTCGTGAAGCATTGCATGAGAAAAGAGCTCAAACAACAAAGAGCCAAACAAGCTTTTAAGCAAAAGGGAAAGATAAGCAAAGAGCTTACAAGCAAGAACCATAGCATCATACAACATTAAGATTGTCATACTCGATCATCTTGGATCATAGCATAGAAACATCATACATATAGCATACTTGGGATAGAAGTCGTTGCATTTTTGCCTAGTAGGTTGTGCACAAGTTTGTATCCGCCTATTGTGCAATCGTGCTAGCGTCTCTCTAGTTTTGTGCAACAAGAGCATCTTTGTGGATTCCACATTTTGGCTCACCCTTGGTTGCACGACCCCACTTATCTATTTGCGTGTGTGTTTCCGTGTAACTTATCTTGCTATCGGTCTACTTGTTGCATTTGCAAATTTGTGAATCTTTTCCAACATTATTGAGTCTCACTAACAATTGCATCAAATTTTGTGCCACCATCCTAACCAAACTCCACCATAAGCTTTTACTTGTGTAGGTGTGAGAAACCGACAAGAATTGGTACCAATTGTGCTATTTCCTTGTTACACATTGGAGTGATCTTGATCCATCTTCAACATCGGTCAAGGTACATTTGGTATTGGTTCTTCTCTTTCTTCCACTCACATATCTTTGTTTGGAATGATGGATAGGCCAAGTACTTCTACCAACCCCCTTTTCTTGGAGCAAGACGACGACATGTCATCCTATGTCAAAAAGAGCCACCTCTTTGGTGCACAACGAGCCTTGCATGAAGAGCAACTAGCAATGAGCGACCGCATCGGCAACCTCGCCACCGACTTGTGATTCTCCGAGCGACGTACAAGAGACTACTTCGACCACAAGCTCGACGAACACAAGCACGAGAATGACGCAAGAATGGACGAGATTCGTGCCTTGTTGGTCAACCACTTTGTCCTACTAAAGAAGGAGCCGCTCGAGTCGATAGTCCGACGACACTATCTCCGGCTAAAGTACCACAACATAGAACACTCTTCGTCGTGCCGCGCGTCAAAATCGTCAAGAAAACCGCAATCCTCTACACGACACCGACTCTCACGAGCATCGACAACGTCAAACCCAAGCTGCATTCGCACAAGCACAAGAACGGCAACGCCAACGACAAAAAGAACAAGAGGAGCAAGCGCGACAACATCAAGATGCACAAGATGCCGAGGCACAACGTCAAGAACAAAAACTACGTGAAGCTCAAGCTCTTGAGGCGCAACGTGCCCTTCACGAATCAAGTCGAGCCGTAGCCAACCGAGGACGACAAGCTTGTGAACATGAAGAAGCACTTCGCGATGAAGTTCAAGAAAGTTTTTTCCAAGCACGTGTGCATCGTCACGCTCCTCGTCAAGCTCGACAAGCTCCTCCTCTAGCGAGACAAGAAAATCAAGTCCATCGAGAGCATGAAGACAATGATTATCCTCCAATACAAGAGCAACATGAGGTCGACAACCCTCCTCGACAAGAGCAACATGAGATTATCAATCCTCAATGACATGGGCGTCATCATCCCCGACCCCAACACAATGAAGAGCAACGATACGATAAGCTAAAGTTCACCATGCCCAAGTTTTCCGGAAGAAATGACCCTGAAGAGTATCTTTCATGGGCATTGAAGGTTGAAAAAATCTTCCGCTTGCACAACTACGAAGAAGAGAAGAGGATCGCGATGGCATCCCTTGAATTCGAAGACTACGTCCTCATTTGGTGGGAACAAGTCATTGAGCGCCAAGAGGCCAAAGGTGAACCGCCAATCACCACTTGGGCGCAAATGAAGTATGTCATGAGAGCATGTTTTGTGCCAAACTACTACAACCGGGACCTCTTCAAGAAACTCCAACTCCTCAAGCAAGGAACCAAGAGTGTTGAAGAGTACTACAAGGAAATGGAGATTGCCATGATAAGAGCCAATGTCACGGAAGATGATGAGCAAACTATGGCACGCTTCTTGAATGGACTCAATCACCCTATCAAGAAGATTGCCGACTTTCAACCATACTCGAACCTCATCGAGCTAATGCACCAAGCCACCAAAGCGGAACGCCAAGTACAAGATGACTTCAAGTATGCCAAGTTCTCATCCAATTCCTATGGCTTCTCCCACAATCAAGCGTCATCGACTCCAACACCTTCTTCCTCAACCAAGCCATCTACAAGCAATGGCGACAAGTCAAGTTACAAGAAAACTTCGACAAGCTCAAGTCGTCCTCCTACTACAAGCAACTTCAAGCCGAGAGCTTCATCATCATCTACCCCAACCAATGAGACCATCAAGACAAGTTCCTTCAAATGCTTCACATGCGGCGGCCGAGGCCACAAGTCCTTCAAGTGCACCAACAAGCGCACCATGATCCTCAACGACGATGGAATCTATGACTCAATGAGTGAAGGAGAAATGGAAGCCCTTGAGCAAGTGGCCATGCACCGGCAAGTGAAGAACGAAGATGAAGATGATCCAATCTTTTGTGATGAAGATTCAAGTCCCGCTCTTGTTGTCTCCAAGGTCTTGACTTTTCAACATCAACAAGAAGAAGACCAAAGATGCCATATCTTCCACACAAAGGCCGACATCAATGGAAGGTCTGTCAAGGTCATATCGATGGAGGGAGTTGCCATAACTTAGCAAGTGAAGAACTATGCTCCAAGCTCCAATTGGTCAAGATGAAGCACTCGCACCCCTACAAGGTTCAATGGCTAAGCGACAACGACACCATCCAAGTCGAGCATAGGGTACAAGTCTCTTTCAAGATCGGAGCTTACGAAGACACTTTGGAGTGTGATGTCCTTCCGATGATCGTTTGCCACCTCCTTCTTGGATGGCCATGGCAATATGACCGAGGTGTCATCCACAATGGTCATACAAACCACTATAACTTCAAGACGAAAGGGAAGGAGTTTGTGCTACGACCTATGTCTCCAAGCCAAGTGATCGCCGAATAACAAGCCACCCATCATGGAGAGAATAGTGAGAGAGCGAACCACCAAAAAGAGAGTGAGCGCCACAAGCCCAAATTGAGTGCCTCCACAATGAGCGACAAGAAAAACTTAGTTCTATTTGCCACCAAACGCGAGATGAGAGAAGTGTGTGAGAACCCATCAAGTGTCCTACACTATGTCCTATTGTGCAAGGACGAGACACCAAAAGCTAACACCTCTCACGATCTACCTTTGGTGTTATCTTCTTTATTGGAGGAATTCCAAGATGTTTCCCCCGACGAGCTACCTCCGGGTCTACCTCCACTACGAGGCATCGAGACCACATCGACCTCATCCCCGGAGCGCCACTTCCAAACAAGGCCCCCTACCGAGTCAACCCCGAAGAAACCAAATAAATACAAAGGCAAGTAAAGCATCTCATAGACCATGGACATGTGCGTGAAAGTTTGAGTCCTTGTGCCGTACCGGTCATTATTGTGCCAAAAAGAGATGGTAGCTTTCGCATGTGTTCCGATTGTAGACCCATCAACTCTATCACCGTTCGATATAGGTACCCCATTCCACGCCTTGATGATAAGCTTGATGAACTTAGCGGTGCCACTATCTTTTCCAAAATTGATCTTAAAAATGGTTACTATCAAATACGCATACAAGAGGGAATGGAAGACCGCTTTCAAAACAAAGTTTGGTTCGTATGAGTGGTTAGTCATGCCTATGGGTTTATCGGAAGCACCCGGTACTTTCATGTGTCTTATGCATTATGTGTTTCGCCCTTATATTGGTGAATTTTTTGTTGTCTACTTCGATGATATCCTTGTTTTTAGCAAATCTCTCAAAGCGCATGTCACCCACCTTCGAACCGTGCTACAAACTCTTCGAAAAGAGCAACTTTATGCTAATATGGAAAAATGCCTTTTTGGTGTTGATAAGTGAAAGGACATGCGGTGCCCCCATGTGTGGTTTTGGTAATTGATGACATTCTCTATGGACTAATGGTTGCATTGAGTTACATTTGAAGGATTTGTCCATAGGCTTTTCTTGAAGTCCATGTGTTGGTTTCAAGGAGTTTATGTGTTGACCAAGGTGCTATTAAGGAATTATCCAAAGATTGGTCATACATCATCCATATGAAGAGAGTTGGAAAGAATCAAGGTTGATCAAGACTAAGTCAAGAGTGAATCAAGTTGATCAACACACAAAGCGTACAAGATGTACAGAGGGATCAAGTTATCCCATGGTATGGTAAGCATTGTCCATTACGCTTTGTGTACTAACCCATGGTCTTCGTGAGAGTTCTTTGTGGGGTTAGGTTGCGGTGTGCAAATTCAAGTGAAGCATCACGAAGAGATCAAATGCTTGAAGCTTGCCGTCCATTGTGGTGACAATGGACTTGTGAAGATGTGCGGAAGAGTGGCTCACCCATAGTGGAGTACGGGGGAGCAATCAACTAGTCTTCATCGAGCCAACGCAATCAAGAAAGGTGGTCCATCTTGAGGGAGTCAAGATCGTCATCGTCTAGCTCAAGTGGACCATGTGCAAGGCAAAGGTTTTCCCTTGATAGGTTTTCTATTTTACCGGTCTCATGATGGTAGTTGGGAGACCGGGTTATAGGATCGATTGCCGTACTATCAAGGGGGCTCTCGATGAGTAGCTTGATCGTATCATTCGTAGAGAGCTCAAACCATTGCATCCTTGCATCATCTTTTTGGTTCTTGTTTGGTTCTTATCCTTGTGAGATTTGGAGCTTATGGTCATTTTTATGACAAGCTCGAGCTCATCGAAAAACGGAGTTCACATGCATCTTCTATGATGTTTTCGATGGTAGTTGGAGGATATGCTGTTTCGATGTTACTCGTTGTCTTGTTTCCAACAAGCTTGAGTTTCCTCTATTCGGAGCTCATTTGTAGAAGTTATGGCAGTTCCGGTTTTATTGTTTCCCTCTGTTGTCTTCTCTGCAAAATGAAGGACTCCTAGTGTTGCTAATCTGGGGCATGCGGTAGTACTGCTCTCCAGAGCGGTAGTACCGCAGGCCCTTGCGGTAGTACCACAGTCCACCGCGGTAGTACTGCAGGTGCTCACGGTAGTACCGCTCTGTGGGAGCGGTAGTACCGTGGCCTCAGGCCAGGCGCAGCTACTCGAGCGGTAGTAGGGGCGGATGTAATTTTTTACATCCGCGTCCTACGCGGTAGTACCGTGCCGGGCGCCGTAGTACCGTGGGCTCGCTAGGCTTAGCAAAGCATGAGCGGAAGTAGGGCGGATGTAATTTTACATCCACACCCTCTGTGGTAGTACCGCTCTTCGGTGTCGTAGTACCGCGTGCGGATTTTTTGTGAGTCCTCCTCGGCGGAAGTAGGTACGGAAGTAATTTTTTACTTCCGTGCTTTCTCTGCGGCTAGTGTTGCCTGCCTTACGGTAGTACCGTAGGGGCGCGCGGTTCTACCGTTCGTTGCCCTGTGCAACATGCCTTCATCTGGCCTGTGCTGCACTTGCGATAGTACCGCAACCTGCAGCAGTAGTACCGCGGCCGACCGCGGTAGTACCGCAGCTCCGTGCGGTAGTACCGCGTCGTGCGGGCTGAGTGAGGGGATAACGGTTGGTTTTTCTCCCCACCTATAAAAGGGGGTCTTCTTCCCCCTTGAGACCTAATCTTTGAGCTCACGTTCTTTCCCCATTGTTGACCTTCTTCGAGCTTGCTATCTCTCAATCTCGCCAATCATTCTTGCTAGTTCTTGAGGGAAAAGAGAGAGGAGATCTAGATCCACGTTTCCACCAATCACTTTCTCCTCTTAGTGAAGGGAACCCCTTGGATCTAGATCTTGGAGTTCTTCGTGTTCTTCTTTCGTTCTTCCTCTCATTTTCCTCCCTAGCATTAGTTGCTTTGGTGGGATTTGGGAGAGAAGGACTTGGGCACTCCGTGTGCCCTTGCCATTGCATTTGGTGCATCGGTTTGAGTTCTCCACGGTGATACGTGGAAGTTACAAGTTGAGAAGCTTATTACTCTTGGGTGCTTGGTGCCCTTGAGCTTGTTCCTCTTGGGTGCTTGGGCGCCCTAGTCGGTTGGTGGTGTTCGGAGCTCAATCATTGTGATGTAAAGCTCCGCAAGCGCCGGGTCTCCAATTAGGTTGTGGAGATCGCCTGAGCAATTTGACGGTACCGTGACCGCCCCAAGGGTTGCCAAAGTGTACGGGTTCGGTGACCGCCCAATTGCCATTTGTACGGGTTCGGTGACCGCCTCAAGGGTCCCTTAGTGGAATCACGGCATCTTGCATTGTGCGAGGGCGTGAGGAGATTACGGTGGCCCTAGTGGCTTCTTGGGGAGCATTGTGCCTCCACACCGCCTCCAAACGGAGATTAGCATCCGCAAGGGTGTGAACTTCGATACATCGTCATCTCCGCGTGCCTCGGTTATCTCTTACCCGAGCCCTTTACTTATGCACTTTACTTTGTGATAGCCATATTGTTTCTTGTCATATATCTTGCTATCACCTAAGTAGTTTTTCTTGCTTAGCATAAGTTGTTGGTGCACATAGGTGAGCCTAGTTGTTGTAGGTTTTGTGCTTGACAAATTAACCGCTAGGTTTATTCCGCATTTGTTCAAGCCTCAACCGTAATTATTTTAAAGTGCCTATTCACCCCCCCTCTAGGCGACATCCACGATCTTTCAATAAGGTTGTTTTCTTGGGTTTTGTAGTATCTTCTAAGGGTGTTCATGTTGATGAATCTAAAATCAATGCTATTAAAACTTGGCCCCAACCAACCAACTTGCAACAAGTGCGTAGTTTTCTTGGTTTAGCTGGTTTCTATCATAGATTTGTGAAGGAGTTTAGCACCATTGCTTCACCTTTGCATGCTTTGAGCAAGAAGAATGCGCCCTTCGTTTGGGGATCATCCCAAGATACCGCATTCAATGAGCTTAAGAATTTGCTTACTCATGCCCCCGTGCTTGCATTACCCAACTTTGAGAAACCTTTTGAAATACATTGTGATGCTAGTGGTAATGGCATAGGAGGTGCGTTAACGCAAGAGAAGCGCCCCATAGCATACTTTAGTGAGAAACTTTCCAGTGCGCAACTCAATTATCCCATCTATGACAAAGAGCTATATGCTTTAGTGCAAGTTTTGCGTGAATAGGAACATTACCTTCGCCCTCATGAATTTATCATCCATACCGACCATGAAACGCTTAAATACCTTAAGGGTCAAACTAAGTTGACTATTGAGTCTTTTCCTTATGTCATCAAGTATATTAAAGGTAAGGAAAATGTTGTGGCGGATGCACTTTCCCGTATATGCATGCTTGTTACTACACTTGAGTTAAATGTCATTGGCTTTGAGCATATAAAAGACTTGTACGAGCATGATCCTACTTTTGCTATCCCTTATGCAAAGTGTTTGACGCATCCATCTTGGGAACGATATTACATCAAGGATGGTTATATTATGAGAGCTAACAAACTTTGCATCCCCGAGTCTTCTCTTCGTTTGTTGCTTTTGCAGGAATCTCATGGAGGAGGACTAATGGGACATTTTGGACGCGACAAAACACTTGCTACGCTCTCCAAGAACTACTTTTGGCCTAAGATGTTTCGCGACGTCAACCGCTTCACCAACCGATGCTCTACATGTCACAAAGCTAAGTCTAAAGCTCAATCTCATTGACTTTACATGCCACTTGCAATTCCATATCAACCATGGGAAGATATTAGCATGGATTTTGTGCTTGGTTTGCCTAGAACTAGAAATGGCAAGGATTCCGTGTTTGTTGTTGTGGACCGATTCTCTAAAATGGCACATTTCATTCCTTGCAACAAGATAGACGATGCTTCACATGTTGCCAATCTCTTTTGTAGGGAAATCTTGCGACTTCATGGAGTGCCAAAGACGATTGTCCCGGACCGCGATGTCAAGTTCTTGAGTTACTTTTGGAAGACTTTATGCGTCAAGTTCGGAATCAAGCTACTATTCTCCATGGCATACCATCCACAAACCGACGGCCAAACAGAGGTGACGAACCGTACACTCTCCACTCTACTACGCGTGTTGATAATGAACATCAAGGAGTGGGAGGAGTGCCTACCTATCGCCGAGTACGCCTACAACCGTGCAAGACATTCGACTACCGGCAAGTCCCCTTTCGAGGTCGTCTACGGCTTCGACCCGTTGTCCCCATTGGACATTCTTCCTCTACCACTACAAGAGCGCATCAACATGGACGCGAGTGCACGAGCCAACTACCTGAAGAAGATGCATGAAGACACAAGGCACACCATCGAGCGCCAAGTACAATGACTCGCGACCAAGCCCAACGTCAACAAGAAACCCATGATATTCAACATTAGATATCTTGTGTGGCTACACCTTCGCAAGGACCGTTTCCCCAACGAACGCAAGTCCAAATTTCTACCACGAGCGGATGGACCCTTCAAGGTGCTAGCACGCTACAACAACAACGCTTACAAGATCGACCTCCCGCGCGACAAGTACAATGTGAACGACACCTTCAACGTTAAAGATCTTTCGCCATACCATGGTGATGAGGATTTCGATCCGAGGTCGGATCTTTCCCAAGGGAGGGGACATGATGCGGAGCATCCCACGATCATCCCCATGGACGCATCTACACCTCCAATGCCACCACTTGGACCAATGACAAGAGCCCGAGCCAAGGCTATTGAAGATAAGGTGAACTAGCTCCTTTCCGAACTACCACTTTCGACACATGAGACATGGCTACTACCTCAAACGTAAACACTATGTGTGATTAGGTACTTGGAGGAAAGCTGTGGAACATCTACATACAATGGACAAGACGACGAGGACACCAAGTGCGAGGGACAAGAAGAAGAGCCGTCACGGAAGCTACAGGCTCCGAACGACCGGCCCAGCCCGGACGCCCAACCCCTGGGGGTCACAACAGCCCAAGGAACCCAGGCCTGCAAACGCTACAGCAGCCGGACGACCGACCAGGACCGGACATCCGACGATCCCCAGGCTCCAGACGACCGACACTACGACGACAGAACCAAATCTACAGAAATCTGAGGAGGACCGGATGACCGGCCACCGGACGACCGGACACCTACGGACGGCCGACGCCGCAGCAACATAACCTAATTCACGGACATCCGAAGATCTACGGATGTCCGGACCTCCGCGAGCCTCCGGACGACCGGTCCCTCACGGACGTCCGGACCCTGGTTGCGTCCGGTTTCAGGCCGAATACCCATGTACCCCTCCACTTCACCCCTCTTTTGTACTAAGACTATAAATAGACCTCTCCCTCCTCCTAGTTAGGGTTAGCAAAGGATTAGCTCATGTTTGTGTGAGAGCTTTGCTCATCCACTTGGTTACCTTCTCCTGGAGATCGCACCTCCATCGGAGAAGCTCCTTCCAAGCGGACTCAAGACCCCATCTTGGGTGGCCCCATCAAGACCTCCTCACGGAGAAGAACCCGGTTACCTCTTGTATCGTCCTTTGTTGATCATGGATCGTGTATCTCCCTTTGTGTTCTTGGATCTAGCGCATGTGTAATCGAATCTTGTTGGTTTGAGTGATTCTCTCGTGTTTCCCCTCGTGTGTCCCCTCGTTTTCCCCTCACGTTCTTCGTGGGGTCCGCTCCTTTCGTGAAAGATCGGGCCGTTAGGGTTCTACCCTACATCACTAAGACTCCGTTCTCCGTAACAATGGAGCGAGCAACAGACTTGTTGGAAATAATACATACTGATGTATGCGGTCCGATGGGTGTTGATGTCATGGCGGTATCAAGTTATTTTCTTACCTTCACAGATGATTTGAGTAGATATGGGTATATCTACTTGATGAAACATAAGTCTGAAACATTTGAAAAGTTCAATGAATTTCAGAGTGAAGTGGAAAATCATCATAACAAGAAAATAAAGTTTCTGCGATCTGATCATGGAGGAGAATATTTGAGTTACGAGTTTGGTTTTCATTTGAAACAATGCGGAATAGTTTCGCAACTCATGCCACCCGGAACACCACAGCATAATGGTGTGTCCAAACATCGTAATCATACTTTATTAGATATGGTGCGACCTATGATGTCTCTTATTGATTTACCGCTATCATTTTGGGGTTATGCTTTAGAGACGGCTGCATTCACATTAAATAGGGCACCATCTAAATCCGTTGAGACGACACCTTATGAACTGTGGTTTGTCAAGAAACCCAAGTTGTCGTTTCTTAAAGTTTGGGGCTGCGATGCTTATGTGAAAAAGCTTCAACCTGAAAAGCTCGAACCCAAATCGGAGAAATGTGTCTTCATAGGATACCCAAAGGAGACTGTTGGGTACACCTTCTATCACAGATCCGAAGGCAAGATATTCGTTGCTAAGAATGGATCCTTTCTAGAGAAGGAGTTTCTCTCGAAAGAAGTGAGTGGGAGGAAAGTAGAACTTGATGGGGTAGCTGTACCTGCTCCCTTATTGGAAAGTAGTTCATCAGAGAAATTAGTTCCAGTGCTTCCTACACCAGTAAGTGAGGAAGCTAATGATGATGATCATGAAACTTCTGATCAAGTTACTACCGAACCTCGTAGGTCAACCAGAGTAAGATCCGCACCAAAGTGGTATGGTAATCCTGTTCTGGAGGTCATGTTACTTGACCATGACGAACCTACAAACTATGAGGAAGCGATGATGAGCCCAGATTCTGCAAAATGGCTTGAGGCCATGAAATCTGAGATGGGATCCATGTATGAGAGTGAAGTGTGGACTTTGGTTGACTTGCCTGATTATCGGCAAGCCATAGAGAATAAATGGATCTTCAAGAAGACTGACGCTGACGGTAATGTTACTGTCTACAAAGCTCAACTTGTTGCGAAAGGTTTTCGACAAGTTCAAGGAGTTGACTACGACGAGACCTTCTCACCCGTAGCGATGCTTAAGTCCGTCCGAATCATGTTAGCAATTGCCGCATTTTATGATTATGAAATTTGGCAAATGGATGTCAAAACTGCATTCCTTAATGGATATCTTAAAGTAGAGTTGTATATGATGCAACCAGAAGTTTTGTCGATCCAAAAGGTGCTAACAAAGTGTGTAAGCTCCAGCGATCCATTTATGGACTGGTGCAAGCATCTCGGAGTTGGAATATACGCTTTGATAGTGTGATCAAATCATATGGTTTTATACAGACTTTTGGAGAAGCTTGTATTTACATGAAAGTGAGTGGCAGCTCTGTAGCATTTCTGATATTATATGTGGATCACATATTGTTGATCGGAAATGATACTAGATTTCTGAATAGCATAAAAGGATACTTGAATAAGAATTTTTCAATGAAAGACCTTGGTGTAGCTGCTTATATATTAGGCATCAAGATCTATAGAGATAGATCACTATGCTTAATTGGACTTTCACAAAGCACATACCTTGATAAAGTTTAGAAGAAGTTCAAAATGGATCAAGCAAAGAAAGGGTTCTTGCCTGTGTTACAAGGTGTGAAGTTGAGTCAGACTCAATGCCCGACCACTACAGAAGATAGAGATAAAATGAAAGTCATTCCCTATGCTTCAGCTATAGGTGCTATCATGTATGCAATGTTGTGTACCAGACCTGATGTGTGCCTTGCTATTAGCTTAGCAGGGAGGTACTGTCGGTGTAAAAACCGGCGGATCTCGGGTAGGGGGTCCCGAACTGTGCGTCTAGGCGGATGGTAACATGTGACAAGGGACACGATGTTTTTACCTAGGTTCGGGCCCTCTCGATGGAGGTAAAACCCTACTCCTGCTTGATTAATATTGATGATATGGGTAGTACAAGAGTGGATCTACCACGAGATCAGAGAGGCTAAACCCTAGAAGCTAGCCTATGGTATGATAGTTGTTCGTCCTACGGACTAAAACCCTCCGGTCTATATAGACACCGGATAGGGTTAGGGTTACACAGAGTCGGTTACAATGGTAGGAGATCTACATATCCGTATCGCCAAGCTTGCCTTCCCCGCCAAGGAAAGTCCCATCAGGACATGGGACGAAGTCTTCAATCTTGTATCTTCATAGTCCAGGAGTCCGGCCAACGGTGATAGTCCAGCTATCCGGACACCCCCTAATCGAGGACTCCATCAGTAGCCCCTGAACCAGACTTCAATGACGACGAATCCGGCACGCATATTGTCTTCGGCATTACAAGGTGGGTTCCTCCTCCGAATACTTCATAGAAGATTTTGAACACAAGGATAGTGTCCGGCTCTGCAAAACAAGTTCCACATACCACCGTAGAGAGAATAACCTTTGCACAGATCTGCTGACGTATTCCGCGACATGACATCACACCACGGCCAGGCCTTTATACGAAACATTTTTACTGTTCCACCTCAGCGCGTTTAGCGAGGCGGTTTCTTCGGCACGTCTTATCAGAGCGGAGATCGTGCCCCCTTATTTCGGGATTCCCATCAATACGGACGTGGGTAACCCAACCGCACCATTGATTACGACGCTTGGGAGATAAGCGAGTTTTACCAGTCAAGGCGGGGACGATAGCTTCGTCATTCCATATAAGGGGATAATGATCCACCTTTTAACCCACGCCTTCTTCCTCCTTTGCTCATCCATTTCACAAGACTCGAGCTCCAGCCCAAGTCCGCGACATCCCACCTCAACCCTTCTCCAACCATGTCCGGAGCGGGAGGCAAGTGGATGGCCTCCTCCGTCATGGAGGGGCACATCAAAAGCTGCGGAAAGCCGGATACTTGTCCGCAACATCGCCAGTGTCGGCTCCCCAACAAGGCAGCTCATCCCTACCCCTGTGCCCCATGAGAGGGTGGTGTTCCTCCCCCACTTCCTCCGCGGACTAGGGTTACCACTACACCCATTCGTCCGGGGGCTCATGTTCTACTACGGCCTAGATTTCCACGATCTGGCCCCGAATTTCATCCTCAAAATCTCGGCGTCTATCGTCGTGTGCGAGGCCTTCCTCTGCATCCAGCCCCACTTCGGCTTATGGCTAAAGACCTTCAATGTCAAGCCGAAGGTAGTGGGCGGCCAAGCCGGAGTGCGGAGGTGCCATGTCGGGCAAGATGGCCAACGCCCTATGGCTCGAGGGCTCCTTTGTGGAGACCATAAAGGGGTGGAAATCGGGTGGTTCTACATCACCGAGCAGCGCGACTCTCAATGGGCGGCGGCCCCGAATTCGGTCCGGCTTCCCCACACAGCTCACATCATGGAAAGAGACGGCCCGACGTGGGGTGATTCAAGAGCTGTCCGGACTCCAAACCAGCGTTCAAACTCGGTGGACAAGGATCTCAAGCTTGTCAACGTGATCCAGGTGATGCTCATCCGCCGGATTCTCCCATGCCAGCAACGGGCCTTCAATTTGTGGGAGGTTGATCCGGCACAACACCGAACCTTGAGCCGGCTCTTCGATACTACGTACGAAGATGCCTGGAAGGTGCTGTTTAAGGGCACCGAAGCTCCCGCATCCGCTACCGAAGATCGCGGATTCAGCTCGCAGCGTCAAGCTAGCGAGGTAAGATATTTTACCCTTTATGGGACTCTTTTTTCATAGTTTGACTCTATGCGGGATCTAAAACTCCCTAACCTTTGGCAGGACTGGCTGAAGACGTCCAGACAGATTGGTTGTCCGCCCCTGCCGAAGACCTGTGGGACGCCTGATTGACGGGCTCTTGGCTCCGGTACCTCATGTGGTGCCGGAGAAGAAGGCCAAGAAGAAGGCCACGGGAACTCGAAGGAGCTCCGGCGCCAGTGTCGCCGGATTCATCGTCCGACGACTCGAGGCGGAATCCTCCCCGAGGACGAGGAGGAGGAAGAAGCCTCTCCCCAGCGGGGAGAGAAGAAAGGAAGGCCGCCTGACCGGGAGGCCGGAGGGTCCAAGAAAGGAAGGACCCTTCCTCCGGACTTCTCCACCAACGCCAACAATGACGAGGAGGAGTGGCCACCGAGGGCCAAGCCCCTGGCGAGATCGTAAGTGTCCGGACTCCGGAATAGCTCATGACTTTTTATTTGTCGCATAGTGTCTTCTAATGCCGAATATAACCAACAAAGGAATATATTTTAATTTAACTATCAAGGTGGTTGAAACATTGAGAAGGTATAACCCCAACTCAATCCCAATTAAAGTAGTTAACAACCCAACAATATTAATTTAAGAGTGATGAGATACATGTGATAACTCAAGTAATAGATACCCAAAATTGTCCATAACCGGGGACACGGCTAATCATGATTAGATTTTACACTCTGCAGAGGTTTGCACACTTTTCCCCACAAGACTCGATCGCCTTTGCTGATTTCTCGCACTTCATTGTGTTTGAGAAACGGATGATCGAGACACAGTCTTTTAGAAACATTAACTCTCTACTCCGGGTAGACCATATCAAACCTACAAAACCCACTACCTGCTGATCTACCTCTTCAAGAGCTTCACGTAACTTACTCAACTATGCTAGAGCCCATAGTAGCTTGTGGCTGCACACGGAAGTTTCTAGCATGAATAATCTCAGTTCCCTTTGAGCCTGGGTGGCGGACCATAGGAAGATCACACGGGTACCCCGGGATTTCCAAAAATAAAACAGACAACACTGGGTTCCCCAGGTGCCTCAATCCACCCAGATGTGTATTAAAGTTGCCACCTTAAGTAAACCATTAATTAACAATCTCACATCTGTCATGAATACACTCAAACCCAATCCACGTCTACGAGCATAGCATAGCAATATAAGCAACACGTAGAAGTAACTCCCAAGGGTTTAATAGTAACAGGGCAATAGGTTCTACCTCAACTACTACTTCCCAACCCACAAGTTAATGACATCCTAACCATGCAATGTTTGAGGATTGAGCTAATGCATAAAAACTGGGTATGAAAATAGTATGATCAAAGTGCTACTTGCCTTGCTGACGATCCGCGAATCCTAGAGACTCGTAGTAACACGCTTCGCACTCCGGGTATTCTATCGCAAGCAAACAATAACATACATAAGCAACAAGCAAAAATGCACAAGCAAAACTCAAATAAAAGAGGTTGACCAGAAAGTTCAACTTAAGAACTCCGGTTCGCAAAAAGAATCAAACCAAACGGAGCAATGAAATTCAAACAGCAAAAGAAACAAGATGATGTAGGGCGGAACCCTATGTGGACGATCTTTCACGTTTGGAGAGGATCCTACGGGGAAACATGACGAACACGTGGAAAGCACAAGGGAAAACACGTGGAGAAAACGAGAGAATCACTCAAACCAACAAGATTCGATTACACATGCGCTAGTTCCAAGAACACATAGAGATCACACGGTCCAAATCCAACAAAGGACGATACAAGAGGTAACCGATTCTTCTCCGTGAGGAGGTCTTGATTGTCTTCCCTTGAAGGGGTCTTGAATCCGCTTGGGGGATCTTCTCCGAAGAGGTCCTGAGCTCCCAGGAGAAGTAACCAAGTGGATGAGCAAGGCTCTCACAAAAAATATGAGCTAAACCATTGCTAACCCTAACTAGGAGGAGGTGGAGGAGTATATATAGTCTAGGGGGCGAAGGGTTACATGGGCTTCGGCCCAACACGAGATCAGCATACAGGCGTTAGACGTACGGAGGTTACCGGTCGTCCGGAGGCTCGAGAGGGTCCGGACGTCCGGTGCTCTTCGGACTTCCGTAGATTCGGCTCGGGTGTGGTAGTGTCGGACGTCCGGAGGGGGCCGGTCGTCCGGTGCCTGGAGTTCGTCGGACGTCCGGTCCTGGTCGGACGTCCGGTGGCTGTAGCTTCGGGCAGCTCCTTCTCTTGGTCCTTGTACTTGGCGTCCTCGCCGTCTTGTCCACTGCTCGTAGCTGTTCCATGGCATTCCTCTTGGTTCCTGGACATGCATAGCACATACGTTTGAGGTAGTAGCCATGTCTTACCTATGGAAAGTGACGATTCGGAGAGGAGCGAGTTCACCTTGTGTCCAATCGCATATAGTTGAGGTCTCGTCATAAGTCCTCTTGGGGTTTGGAGAGTAGTCGGAGTGTACATGGGGATGAACGTGGGATGCTCCGCATCACAAGATCCGTTTACTAATCTGAACTAGGGTCAAATTTTACAGTACCAAAATCTTATTTAAGTTGTTTAAACAGAAAGAGGGTCTCGAGACGAATATCTAGGCGTTTGAATCGCCTGATTCCGACTAACGAGCGAAAACATAAACAGAAATTAAGATCGGATGTGAAATCGCTATCAGAAAAATCGCGGAATAAATCTGAGAAAAAGAAAAACTGACGAACAGACTAACGAACGAACGTTTGTTATCTGGATCTAAACGAAGAGCGCGTTCATTAAAACGAACGAATCGAGCGAACGCTCGCTAAATAAATAATCCGGAGAAAAACCCAATCTATTTAAAAAAAATGAAAACCTAGGTGTGGGTGTCAAAACCGGCGGATCTCGGGTAGGGGGTCCCGAACTGTGCGTCTAGGCGGATGGTAACAGGAGACAAGGGACACGATGTTTTTACCCAGGTTCGGGCCCTCTCGATGGAGGTAATACCCTACCCCGCTTGATTAATATTGATGATATGGGTAGTACAAGAGTAGATCTACCACGAGATCGGAGAGGCTAAACCCTAGAAGCTAGCCTATGGTATGATTGTTGTTCGTCCTACGGACTAAAACCCTTCGGGTTATATAGACACCGAATAGGGTTAGGGTTACACAGAGTCGGTTACAATGGTAGGAAATCTACATATCCGTATCGCCAAGCTTGCCTTCCACGCCAAGGAAAGTCCCATCCGGACACGGGACTAAGTCTTCAATCTTGTATCTTCATAGTCTAGGAGTCCGGCCAAAGATGATAGTTCGGCTATCCGGACACCCCTAGTCCAGACTACCTCAAGAGTCTCCGAACCAGGCTTCAATGACGACGAGTCCGGCGCGCATATTGTCTTCGGCATTGCAAGGCGGGTTCCTCTTCCGAATACTTCATAGAAGGTTTTGAACACAAGAAAGTGTCCGGCTCTGCAAAACAAGTTCCACATACTACCGTAGAGAGAATAACTTTTGCACAGATCTGCTGACGCATTCCGCGGCGTGACATCACACCACGGCCAGGCCTTTATACGAATCTTTTTTACTATTCCACCTCAGCGTGTTTAGCAAGGCGGTTTCCTTGGCACGTCTTATCAAAGCGGAGATCGTGCCCCCTTATTCCGGGATTCTCATCAATACGGACGTGGATAACCCAACCGCGCCATTGATTATGGCGCTTGGGAGATAAGCGAGTTTTACCAGGCTGGTGGGGGACGTATAGCTTCGTCCGTCCATATAAGGGGATAAGGATCCACCTTTTCACCTACGCCTTCTTCCTCCTTTGCTCATCCATTTCACAAGACTCGAGCTCCAGCGCCTAAGTCCGCACATCCCACCTCAACCTTCTCCAACTATGTCCGGAGCGGGAGGCAGGTGGATGGCCTCCTCCGTCACGGAGGGGCACATCAAAAAGCTGCGGAAGGCGGATACTTGTCCGCAACATCGCAATGGCTACCCGACGAGGGGCAGCTCATTCCAACCCCTGTGCCCCATGAGAGGGTGGTGTTTCTCACCCACTTCCTCCGCTGGACTAGGTTTTCCACTTCACCCATTTTTCCGGGGCTCATGTTCTACTACGGCCTGGATTTCCACACTGCCCCTCAATTTCATCCTCAACATCTCGGCGTTCATCGTCAGGTGCGCGAGGCCTTCCTTCAAGATTCAGCCCCACTTCGCTTATGGCTAAAGATCTTCAATGTCAAGCCGAAGGTAGTGGGCGACTGCCAAGCGGAGTGCGGAGGCGCCATGGTTGGCAAGATGGCCAAAGTCCTATGGCTCGAGGGCTCCTTTGTGGAGACCATAAAGGGGTGGCAATCGGGTGGTTTTACATCACCGAGCCGCTGACTCTCAATGGGCGGCGGCCCGGAACTCCGATCTGGCCTCCCACGCTGCTCACATCATGGAAAGAGACGGCCTGTCGTGGGTGATTTGGACGAGCTATCCGGACTCCAAACTCTGCGTCCAAACCTCGGGCGGACAAGAATCTCGTGCTTGTCAACGTGATCTCGGTGATGCTCATCCGCCGGATTCTCCCATGCCAACAACGGGCCTTCAAATTGTGGGAGTTCGATCCGCACAACACCCAACTCTGAAAAGGCTCTTCGACACTCACGCACGAAGATGCCTCGAAGGTGCTGTTCAAGGGCGCCGAGGTTCTACATCCGCCACCAAGATCGCGGATTCAGCTCGCGCGCCAAGCCAGCGAGGTAAGTTATTTTACCCTTTATGGGACTCTTTTTCATAGTTTGACTCTATGCGGGATCTAAAACTCCCTAACCTTTGACAGATCGGCTGAAGACGTCCGGATAGATTAACCGTCCGGCCCCTTTGCCGTAAGATCTAGCTGACGCCTGATCGACGGAAACTGGGCTTCGCACCTCACGTGGTGCCGGAGAAGAAGGCCAAGAAGAAGGCCACGAGAACTTCGAAGGAGCTCCCGACGCCATAGGTCTTTGTCGGACTCACCGCCCGACAACTCTGAGGCGGAATCCTCCTCTGAGGAAGAGGAGGAGGAAAAAGAAGCCTCTCCCCCAGCGGGGGGAGAGAAGAAAAGGAAGGCCGCCCCGACTGGGGAGGCCGGAGGGTCCAAGAAAGGAAGGACCCTTCCTCCGGACTTCTCCACCAACGCCAATAGCGACGAGGAGGAGTGGCTACCAAGGGCCAAGCCCCTGGCGAGATCGTAAGTGTCCGGACTCCGGAATAGTTCATGACTTTTTATTTGTCGCATAGTGCCTTCTAACGCCGAATATGACCATGTAGCCCGCCCAAGGACGAGCTTGCCGCTTTGTCGAGCGGCTCCCTAGGTTCATCGGATGTGAATAGCACTTCACTTCCGACCGCCTCCTCTCCTCGTGTCGCCGACGACACCACGGTGGAGTCCCGAAAGGGGCCCAGCCAGGAGGAGGTGGTCCTGGAGGCGCCGCAAGGCGACCTCTCGGACTCCGGGCGCAAAGGGCGCGAAACCCCAGAGGGCTCTAAGTCTGGCCCTGTGCCGGACTCCGTACCGGAACCTTCAGTGGTTCCGAAGTCCGGCAAGCGGCCCCTTCGTAAGAAGGGTAAGACTACGACGCCGGTGACCTCCATCCATCCGGAGGCACCGGATAGCTTGCTGAAGGCCTTAAAGGCGCCTCCATCCACGAGAAGCACCGCACTGTTATGAGTGTGGTGATCCAGAAAGTTCAGTCCGCCAAGAGCGGGCTGACTGAAGCCTGTACCAGCATTCTAACAGGCTTTGAGGTAAGTTTAGAATATGTAAAAATATTACCGCATAGACAAGAGTTCTCGATGCTTAGTTCGGTGTTCGGAAAGAAAAGCGGACTAAGGATCTAAAAAGATATACGCATGAGTCTAACATAAGTATGTCAATATGCGAATGCAGGCTACTGCCGACCTCTGCCAAGACCGATCATGGAGGTCAATGCATTGAAGAAGAGCCTCGAGCGGTCCGAGAACGAGCTCGGCCTTGCCAAGAAGCAGCTCGAGGACAGGAAAGGTAAGCAATACCTTATTAAAGAAATACCTTATAGAAATGATTCGGTTGCAAAAAATGACAGGAATAACGTGGGTATTGTAGGGGCCACGAACGAGGTGGCGACCCTGAAAGAAGCGGTGTCCATGGCCGAAAGCAAAGCGGCAGCGGAACACACCGAGCGAGAGAAGCAGGAGGAGCGGGTGGTGGAGGTGCGGCAAGAGCTCCTGTGCTCGTGGAAAAACACGAGAGTTTGGAGCGTGACTCAAGACTCGAGAGTCCGAGCTCGCCTCGGCTCTTGAGAGTGCCAAAGCCGCTAAGGCGAAGCCCAAAAAGCCCTCCAAGAAATTGAATCATTAAAGAAGATAGCGGCGGGTAAGGCATTCTTTATGCAAAGCAAGCATGTGAAAGTGAATTACCTATTACTTACCCGGTTCAGAGCTCTCCAGAGCATTCGCAGATCTGCCCCAGTGTGTCCGATGCTGCCGCTGCGTTCTACCGCACCAAGGAGGGAGCTCGACGGAGAAGGTGTTCTGTCTCAAAGATGCCGAGGTCAACGTCCGGTGTTCTCGAGCGACCAGCTGAAGCAGCTGGTCGAGCTCCACAAGGTCGCCGAACAGGCCATGAAGGGCCTCATAGTTCAGCCAGGCCATTGGAAGCCATGCCCGGAGCTACTTCGGCTAGTGCAGCGGCTGGTGGACGCCTTTGTCCATGGATTGAAGTCATCAAGCGCTCCGCCTGCATTGAAGGTGCCTGTCGGGCCCTTGCCCGTGCTAAAGTGCACCGGGCAAGCCGGATGCGGAGAAGCTTGTGACGGACGGGCCACCAAGGGCAAGGAGCATCGCAAGCCCAAAATGTACTATGAGGGCGCCCTCAAGGGTGCCCGCCAGATAGCAGCTTGAGTGCTCCAAAGATGTAATTTTTGAATAGACTCACATTTGTTATCCCGCACGCTGAAAACTTGTTCATATGCACTAAGCAACGCTTTGTTAATTTAAAATATTACCTTCATGCGGCGTTTATCAAATTTGAGAGATGGCAAGTCGTTGGCTTCAGCCCCCATGCCACGAAAGTCTTTGGGGTGTTCGGATAAACTTGAGCGCTCTTGTTCCCATTCTTGGGTCCGTCGAGGAGGCGCTCAACGCAACGAACAAGGCAACCAGACTTATAGTGCTTGAACACTCTCACTTAGCCATATAATTCTATAATGTTAAATTTCGCGAAGCCCCTAGTATTCGAAGACCGAAGTTCGGGCGCTATCCACGCCTTGGCCGGACAATGCCGACTCCTCGCTCTAAGCGGCATAAGTCTTTAGGGACCCAAAAACCTCTCGAACAACGCATCGCTCTCGCCCTATCATGACGGTCAGTTTTAGCTTTCTCTCGAGGTGCTCAACCCAGCTCAACCGGGCACAATCGCGGTGGTTCTCCCAGCGCTACCTTAGCCGATATAACGGAACGTAAGGTACCAAAACATGGGAGCCGGGCAAACCCAACTATTAACCCAAGACATGATTCAGAGCCGATGCATATAATGCTATAAGTTCGGGGTGCCGCACTTGTGAAAGTGTTCGGACTTATCACACCATACTTTTGGGGTACTTAAGCCCCTAGTGTATTGGCCGTACCAAAGTGTACGGGTGCAACATGTCATGAAATGAACATATATAGATAAAGAAAGGAGTGCAATAATAGGCAAAAGCTATGTATTTTTTATTCAAAAAGGTACTGCAATGGAAGCAGAATGATACAAATAGTGCGATAAGCAAGGGATGGGACTATTTAACATGTCCTCTCCGTGGGTAAGCTGGGATGGTATGTAAAACAGGTATAATGCTCGTAGTAGAGACCACCGGACACTCGACGTAGCTTGCTCTCGGCTGTTGCATCGTGAGTTCGGCAATTCTAGTGCCGGACGGGACTTCTGGAAAACGGAGTCCTGAAAGTAAGAAAAAAGAAGAAAGAAAAAGAATGACACAATTGGGAGCCCCTGGTGCGGTTGAGCCGCATTCTGGGCGTGCCGTGGTCGTGCCCCTCCCCTTAGGCCCATGGTATCTCCAGAGCATAGTTATGTACGCGTAGTACTGGCTTTGCTGTTTCGCGAGAGCTGGGGTTGGGGCAGGATTGCTACGCGTGCTCGGATCATGCCAGGCGGTCTTGTTGTAGGTTACTCCGGGCGTGCTTGACGGTGGCCGGAGGTTTAATAGCCGGACTCGAGAATTGCTGTGAGAGGCTGCTTTGCACCTCCGCCGCGAGGGCCACCGTGTGCTCCTCCGTTCGGAGAGAGCGTTCGGTGTTTCTATTGACCGTGATTACTCCTCGAGGGCCCGCATCTTGAGCTTGAGGTATGCATAGTGCGGCACCGCATTGAACTTTGCAAATGCGGTTCGCCCAAGCAAAGTGCATGATAGCCGCTGCGGAATGGGACTATGTCAAGATTAACTCTTCGCCGGAAGTTATCCGAGGATCCGAAGACCACTTCGAGTGTAACCGAGCTCGCATAATTGGCCTCTACACCTGGTATGACGCCTTTAAAGGTCGTCTTTGTGGGTTTAATCCTTGAGGGTCTATGCCCATTTTGGCGATGTATCCCGATAAAGGTGTTCAGTTGCTACCGCCATCCATCAGGACTCTAGTGAGGTGAAATCGCCGATGATTGGGTCAAGAACCAATGCGCGAATCCGCCATGACAGATGCTAGTGGGTGGTCCTTCGATCAAAGGTGATCGGGCAGAGGACCATGGGTTGAACTGGGCGACCGGCTCCATCGCATATACGCCCTTTAGTGCACGCTTCCGCCTCCCTTTTGGGTATGTGGGTTATGATATCATGTTCATCGTCCGCACTTGTGGGGAAAGCCCTTCGCCCTCTATTGTTCGGGCGGTCGGGGCTCTTCCTCGTCATCGCTATGCAGCCCTTGTCGTTGTTTTCGGCGCTTAGCTTGCCTCGCTTGTTTGAACACCCAACAATCCCTGTTGGTGTGGTTATTGGTTTTTCGGGGTGCCATGTATCCGCACAAGCGATCGTAGTATTCGGTCCAAGTTGGACGGGCCCCGGGTATTTTTTTGAATGGCTTCTTCCACGACCGGGTTTAGAGCCTCTAACCGGCATTTATCGTCAGATCTTCAGCATTATCACCGCTCATGCGGCGCTTATGCTTGTTGCGACGCCGACCGCCATTGCTGTCCTTGGTATCCGAACTATCGTGGTGTTTGGCCAAGTTGTTGCTTCGAGCTAGCCAGCTGTCCTCTCTCGCAAAAGCGGGTCATGAGTGTGGTGAGGGCTGCCATGGATTTCGGCTTTTCTGTCCTAGGTGCTGGGCAAGCCACTCGTCATGGATGTTATGTTTAAAGGCTGCAAGGGCCTCTCGTGATCCGGATAGTCAACGATTTGATTTTTCTTGGTTAGGAACCGTGGTCCGTAATTGTCCGGCCGATTCTTCCGCTGCCGGATTATGTGGCTGAGGTCATCGGCTTCGGTGGTCGCACGTATGTGCCCCGGAAGTTATCAAGGAATGCGGCTTCCGTCCTCCCAACCACCAATTGATTCTGGCCGCAAGCTGTTGAGCCAATGCCGAGCTGGTCCTTTAAGCTTGAGTGGGAGGTATTTGATGGCGTGTAGATCATCACCGCAGGCCATGTGGATATGGAGGAGGTAGTCCTCGATCCAAACCGCAGGATCTGTTGTGCCATCGTATGATTCGATGTTTACGGGTTTGAAACCCTCGGGGATTTGATGATCCATTACTTCATCTGTGAAGGATAGTGGGTGTCGGCGCCTCAGATTGGGCTATATCACCACGTAGCTCATATGAGCTTTGTCTCATGTGTTCGCCCGCCGGAATTGCTGTATCCGGCGTGATGGTTATCGTCACGTGTCGTGGGGCGCCCACACGATCCGTAGATCGATCTTGTTTGCCTTGCCTTGTCCTCCAATATGTCTCGCAGGTCTGGCGCGTTTCCCCGTGCCTTGGTACTTTTCGAGCGACGCCGGAGTGCGGCTTGAATGGAGGGTCTAGAGGCCTTTCTGTCGCGACCACGGGGTGGCCTGTCGGCCGCATCATGCGCTGGTGATGTAGGTTTGGGCGTTGCTTCCTCTAATTGGGGTAGCAGCCTGCATTTGGGGTATCTCTTGGAGGGGCGTTCGAGTTCATTCTCTTCGGCTGCAAGGACTTCAGTCCATCTGTCAGCTAGCAAGTCTTGGTCAGCTCTAAGCTGCTGCTGCTTTTTCTTGAGGCTGCTTGCCATGGCCATAAGCCTGCATTTGAAACGCTCCTGTTCGGCAGGATCCTCAGGCACGAAAAATTCGTCGTCGTCAAGGCTTGCCTCATCTTCGGAGGGAGGCATATAATTATCGTCCTCCACCTCCCTGTCTGCCGCTCTATCATGAGGGCTTGCTTCTCCCTCCTCCCGCGCCGAGTCCCGCCGAGGGGCCATCTTCGCACCGTCCGGGTATTATTGTCTCCGTGCCGGAATCGCTGTTTTTTTGTGGGCGGGATTTAGAGCGGCGCCACGACGCCGGGCGCTTGGATTTTTTCTTGGAGGGGTCATCCTCCGCCGTTCCATCGCCGTTCCCATCTTTTGGGATGTCCACCATGTATATATCGTATGATGAGGTGGCCTTCCAGTGCCCTGTAGGCGCTGGTTCTTGGTCGTCTCTGGCATCGTCGTCCATACCGTCGATGTCGAGCATGTCGGTTAAATCATCGACAGTGGCTACAAAGTGGGTGGTGGGTGGGCGTTGAATTTCTTCGTCGTCTGCATCCCAACCTTCCTGACCGTAGTCCGGCCAGGGCTCTCCTGATAAAGAGAGAGACTTTAGTGAATTTAGGATGTCTCCAAAGGGCGAGTGCTGAAAGATGTCCGCGGCGGTGAACTCCATGACCGGCGCCCAATCGGATTCGATTAAGGGGGCGCTGGAAGGTTCGGAGTCCGGAGAGGAGTCCGCACCTTGGAGTCACGGTCTTCGCAAAGGGCGAGGGATGGAGTTCGCTCAATCGCCGCTGAGATCAGAGGCCCCGAGGCGGTGTCCAACCACTCGTCCTCGATCGGGGTAGTCGGCTCCGAGCTAAGGGTCGGAGCGGACTCTGGTGTGGCTTCCAAGGCACTGTTCGGCGGCAGAGCTAGATCATGTCCATCGAGACAGTGCGGCGCACATGGCTGTGGCTCGAATCCGTCGAAGATCAAGTCTCCGTGGATGTCGGCCGTATAGTTCAAACTCCCAAATCTGACCTGATGGCTGTGGGCGAAGCTTCGATTCGCTCCGGATGGCCAAGTGAATTAGCCCGCAGCAGTGCAAAGCCGCCGAATCTGAAGATCTGTCCGGGAGAAAAGTCTCACCGGATCTGCGCTGTTCTTGATGATTAAAGGAGCCATCGGGCCTATAGGTGACGACGCAGAGGAACTCTCAATGAAAGCACCAATGTCGGTGTCAAAACCGCGGATCTCGAGTAGGGAGTCCCGAATCAAGGCCTAGGCGGATGGTAACAGGAGACAAGGGACACGATGTTTTTACCTGTGTTCGGGCCCTCTCGATGGAGGTAATACCCTACTCCCGCTTGATTAATATTGATGATATGGGTAGTACAAGAGTAGATCTACCACGAGATCGTAGAGGCTAAACCCTAGAAGCTAGCCTATGGTATGATTGTTGTTCGCCCCACGGACTAAAACCCTTCGGTTTATATAGACACCGAATAGGGTTAGGGTTACATAGAGTCGGTTACAATGGTAGGAAATCTACATATCCAGATCGCCAAGCTTGCCTTCCACGCCAAGGAAAGTCCCATCCGGACACGGGACGAAGTCTTCAATCTTGTATCTTCATAGTCTAGGAGTACGGCCAAAGATGATAGTTCGGCTATCCGGACACCCCCTAGTCCAGGACTTTCTCACTAGGGTTTTCTAAAAAAACCGAATGGTTTTCTTTAGAAAACCGGGGCGGTGGGGCGGCTACCTCGGCTCGGCTCCGGCGGGGCTCCGGCGCGGCGGCGGGGCGGTATTTACAGGCTGGATATTACCGAAGGTTTATTGAGGGGTTCTCCACCATAGCAAAACCAATGACACAGTTACTCAAAAAGGATGAGAAATTTGTATGGACTGAAGCTTGCGAGAAAAGTTTCCAAGAACTCAAAAGGAAGTTAACAACAACACCAGTATTGGTTGTACCAGACATACACAAAAGCTTTGAAGTATATTGTGACGCATCCCGGAAGGGCCTCGGATGCGTACTAATGCAAGAAGGCAAAGTAGTCGCATATGCTTCCAGGCAACTACGAAAGCATGAAGAAAACTACCCTACGCACGACTTGGGATTGGCAGCAGTCATTCATGCACTCAAGGAGTGGAGGCACTTTTTGCTTGGAAATCGTTGTGAAATATATACGGAACATAAAAGCCTCAAATATATTTTCACACAACCCGAACTCAATTTACGACAACGACGCATGTTGGAATTAGTGAAAGATTATGATGTAGGCATTCACTACCATCCAGGAAAAGCGAATGTAGTGGCAGATGCTCTTAGTCGAAACCCCAGCTTGGGCAACGACAGTCTACAGAAGTTGAGACCTGAATTTCAGCAGGAGTTCGACAAACTCAACTTGGTGATGGTCACTGAAGGCAATGTGTCAAATTTGGAAATACAACCCACCCTCGTGGAACAGATTAAGAAGGCTCAGCATGGACATCCCAGCATCGAAGGCATAAAAAGAAAAGTGAGTATGGGCAAGGCTCGTAATTCGTCGTGAGACGACAAGGGAATATTATGGTACGGACACGCACTTTGCGTACAAATATAGAGGACCTCAAACAACAAATTCTAGCCAAGGCCACACCGCTCCATATTCAATCCACCCTGGAGGAACCAAAATGTATAAGGACATTCAGGAAAAATTTTGGTGGCACGGTATGAAGAGGGATATAGCCACATTCATTGCATGTTGTGATTCGTGTCAGCGCATTAAAGCCGAGCACCAAAAACCAGCAGGACTATTACAGCCAAATAGGATACCTGAGTGGAAATGGGACGAAATTGGAATGGATTTTATTGTCGGACTACCTCGGTCACAACACGGAAATGATGCCATATGGGTCATCACAGATAGATTAACCAAGGTGGCACATTTCATTCCCATAAAGACAACCTATGCCACTCAGAAGCTTGCCAAGCTTTATCTCTCCCGTATAGTTTGTCTGCATGGAATCCCAAAGACTATAATATCCAACAGGGGCACTCAATTCGTCTCTAAATTTTGGGAGCATTTACAACAAGCTCTGGGAACTCAACTAGTATTCAAGACAAAGATACCACCCCTGCATCGATGGACAAACTGAACGTGTGAACCAAATTCTATAGGACATGCTGAGAGCATGTGTTCTAACCTATGGAACCAGTTGGGAAGAAAGCTTGCCATATGCCGAGTTCGCATACAACAACAGTTACCAAGCCAGTCTACAAATGGCACCTTTTGAAGCCTTGTACGGGCGGAGATGTCGTACTCCATTAAATTGGTCAGAAACAGGAGACAGTCGTATCTTCGGCCCAGACATGCTCAAGGAAGCTGAGGAGAAAGTTAGACTAATCAGGGACCGACTCAAGACAGCTCAAAGCCGACAAAAGGGTTATTATGATCAAAAACATCGGGAAGTTAGCTTTGAACCCGGTGAATATGTGTATCTACGAGTATCTCCTATGAGGGGCCTGCAACGGTTCAAAGTCAAAGGAAAGCTAGCACCAAGATTTATCGGACCCTTTTCCGTAGAAGTTGGCGAAGAGGCACAAAGAGCCTACCAGCTAGACCTACCCGAAGAGCTGTCAGACGTCCATGACGTGTTCCACGTCTCACAGTTGAGGAAATGCGTAAGCAACCCAGAGATGCATGTATCACATGAGATCATTGACATGCAACCAGACCTCACCTACAGGGAACGTCCAATAAAAATATTAGAGGAGTCTGAAAGGAGGACCCGTCAGAAAACAATTAAGTTTTTCAAGGTTCACTGGAGCAATCACACTGAAGATGAAGCAACATGGGAAAGAGAGGACTTGCTTTGGACAGAGTACCCACACCTATTTGAGGATCAACTGAAATCTCGGGAACGAGATTTTTCCTAAGGGGGTAGGTGTTGTGACACTCCAAAAAAAATTATTTGGTTTTTATTAAATTATTTAAAGGAGGTTATTTAAATTTTTCTTAAAAGCCTCTCCTTCTCAAATCCTTTATGACAAATATTTTATGTGTTCTTCTCAACCTTGATTTTTGGGTCTCGAGGGATTATCATTTAGTGTTGACTCAACACAAACAATTTTTGGAAAGTTTTTGAAATTCTTTCTATTAAAAAGAAACCCTATGGATTATGGATTTACTCTTTTCCCATTCAAAAATTTCTATTTTGCCATGACACTTATTGAAATCTTTCTTCCAAACCGACCTCCCCACTTTGGATCAAACCAAGCATCCCATTCCAGCAAGTCTCAACCTCCTTTAAATTTTATTTCTATTTATTTTGCCCTCAAAAGCATTTTCTGTCATTTATTTGGGCTTTGATGATTTACAAAGGAACCACCAGAATCCCTTTGAGTCTTGGTCCCAAATAAACTCCTCTAGCTAGTCCTTAGTACCCTCAACTAAGATCCATCAAGATCCACTAGTCCACAGTTCAAAATTTTCAAAATTTGCTTGCTGCAAGTTTGGACCAGATTTGCCATTTGTGGTGAAAATCATTCTTTTTCTTCTCCTAAAAATCTGAGATAAATCAAGCAGCCTCTGGATGCATCAAGAGACCACCTCACCAAGCCCCAACTCCTGAAATTTTTTCCACATGCCCAAATCATTTCGTCAAACAGTTGGCGTGCACTGTTTCTATACAAGTTCAGAAAATTCAGAGTTTCAGTGATCGGTTTCAGTCACCGGTGTCGTTTTCTTCAGATCCGCGGCGTCAATCTCGCCAGTGCTCGCCCTGGCATCTTGCTCCCTGCTCCTCCTCCTTATCCAGTGCGCCGCACGGTCGTTTGGACGGCCGCAAGCATCGGTGGCGACGTGTCTCGCCAACGCCGGTGTCTTCCGCGGTGCCAGAACCACCAGCGGCGGCCAGCAGGGGCCAGCCCTACCTTTAGGCGCCGTCAAAGACCAAGAAGCCACCAGAGTCTCCGTGTGGCTATCCCTCCCCGTGCACGCCGCAAAGACAGCCACCATGGCCAGAGAGGCGATAGCACGCTCTGCCGCCGCCGAGCCCGTGAGGCTGCTCCGCCGAGAGCTTGAGTAAGCGCCCAAGTTTTGCCAAGCTTAGCCACAGGATGGAACCCGGTGGACCAATCTGCAGCCGCCTAGCCACCTAAACCGCCTGCCCAACCACCGCCTCGCCGTAATTGCTCGCCGGAGATACTCCGTTCTCGGCAATCGCCTCGGACCGGCTATAAAAGGAGGCCTCGAGCTCGTTCTCGACCCAGCACCACCCCTCCACCTCGCCAGTACTGCGCCCAACCACTAGGAGGACCTCGAGGAGGCCTTCTTCCCCGACTCCGGCCGCCCGAATCCGCTTCGGGCTCCGGCAAGATCCTCTCTGGTGAGGCCTTCCCCCCCCCCTCCCAAACCTTGCCAGCAGCATCCTCGTGCACCCACTCTTCTAACCCGAGCCCCAATTTGATGGTTGCAGCCCTCCTCGGCGAGATCCATCACCACCCGAACCGCCGTCCGCCGGAGTAGAGGCCGCCGTCGACGTGGTGCTCACCAACGACCAACTCCACCACCCACAGGTGCGGAAGAGCTCCGTGAACCCGTAGGTACCCTCCTTTTCCCCTACCTCGCCGTGGATCGACGCCGGCGACCACCGCGGCCCTCAGGCGCCGGTGGACTTTGTTTTGAAATTCAAACCTGACATGTGGGACCCCCTCGCCAGCCTCTCTCTTTTTATTCGAATCATTTTCTGAAGGAAACGCCTTCGGGCAAAATACGTTTTCCCTTGGGGTTGGCGTGTTTCTAATCAAACGTTTTCTGTTTTATAAACTAACCTCGAAACTTTCGTTTCATTACAGATGAGTCCTCGGACTAAAACTTTATAACTTTTTAACAAAAGATGATTTTGAATTGATTCGTTTTTTGTCATCCTTATTTTTCTGTCTAGTTTTTATCATATTTATTTGAAAAATATTTGGAACAATTTTTATGCACACACGGTATTTACGGTAGTATGCGATTTCTTTATACCGTAGATACCGGAGGAGGTGACGGAACCGCAAACTTCGCCGAGCTAGACTCCGACTACTCCGAACCAGGCAAGCATGTTAGAACCTTTGATATGATGAGTGTTTTGCATGTATGCTTGAGTAGTTATTTCATGGCATGTTTATATAAGCATCAGTGAGTGTTATATTGCATGCAAGGCAACTACGAGTGAGCTTCGAAACTTGATGTGTTCATTTGATGGGAGATAACGTGATCATGTGGTGACATGAAAGGTGGTAAGATGGTATTGTTGAAGCATGCCAGTCTTATGTCAACCGTTTAACTCCAGTGTTAACGTGGATCAAGTCATGTTACCGTCCATCCCCTTTTCGTACTGCCACACGTTTTCTATAAAGAATATGGTTTAGTAAGTTGCAAACCTCTTTCCTTGTACACACCAAATAGAGGGGCCGTGACGAGGGTTCCATGGCCCTGGATTAAAGCCTGTCATCCGGTCAGGGGGCATGGGTGTTTCCGGTTGGGACCGAGAGGGGGGCACCACTTAGAGCGCGCGATATAAATTTGATCCCATGCCACTCGAGGTTGTGACCTCCCCGTCTTAGAGTTTTTCTTGAACGTTGCCTAGGGTGATTCCTGGCAACGGAATGTGGAATGGGTGTGTACTGGTTAGATGTGTTTCTTCTAAAATACCGTAAACGGAACTAGTCCTTTGTGACTATCAAACTGCTGACCGTGGTTAAGAGTACAAACTCTGCAGAGTCAAAACCATTCGAGTAACCGTGTCCTTGGTCAAGGATTGTGATCAACATATCAGTGTCAGTCTCAACGTCCATCTCAGCGTCAATCTCAGTGTCGGTCTCAGTGACAATCTCCGGTGAACAAACATGAGTGGTAAACCCGGCTGAATATTATTCCTGTGGACTGACTAACCAGTTTATTATTATGTACTGAGTATTTTCTTGGGATGATTTAATTTCATAAGCTACTTGAATTAGAATGGTGAAATATAAGCCCTTTATGTGATGTCGCTCAGACGTCCGACTGTGGCATTCTTGTTGTTTACATTTGATATAAGCCCTTTATGTGATGTCGCTCAGACGTCCGACTGTGGCATTCTTGTTGTTTACATTTGATATAAACCCTTTATGTGATGTCGCTCAGACGTCCGACTATGACATTCTTGTTATTTACTTTCGATATAAGCCCTTTATGTGATGTCGCGTAGACGTCCGAGTGTGGCATCCTTGTTATTTATTTTCATTATAAGCCCTTTTCGAGATGTTGCTTAGACGTCCGACTGAGGCACGTTCTGTCATTTAGTTTCAATATAAGCCCTTTATGTGGTGTCGCCCTGACACCCGACTATGACATGTTAATTTAATTTTACCCTTCGAGGCGTCGCTCCAGACACCCGATCGGTCTTCAGCCATTTTATTGGGATTTCGGGAGGACTACCACCTGCCTTCCTTTTTATTTTACAAGCAGTGCAATTTATTATCTGAGTGCGCATTACTATTCTGCTCATGTGCATCATGTTTGCATTTGTTATATCTTATGTCCAAACTGTCTTGCGAGTACCTTCAAAGTACTCACCTGGCTTGTTGATTTGGCCAGATGTTGACGAAGGCGATCTTATGGATGAAGAGTTCGATAGCGAGTCCGACGCCTAGAGGAGTCCCAGTCAGTCCCGTGCGATCCTGGAATTGGTCACTTATATCATATACGCTTCCGCTACCCGAATAAAATCATCGAGCCCCACTCCGGCGCTCGATGAGCTGTAAGATTTAGGAGTCACGTCACCCACTCCACTGTGACATATCCACCACCACATTTATTATGAGTCAGTAGTTATGCCACCATACTCCTTGTGTCATATCCGCCTTTGTGTATTATATTGGCATGCTTGTAATAAATTGTTGAGCAGCCTCAGCTCAACCTTGTATAATTATTTAGTACTTCTGGATTTCTGTATCAAGGATTTGTCTACCAGTAAGGAGGATCCTTCTATACTGGTCCGATAAAAGGGTCGGTTTCTCAATAAAGATTTTATTGGAAAATCGGTCCTGACACCGACATGATCAACTCGGTGGGATCGATGAGCTAGGGTTAGGGAAAAACCTCATCTCGGTGTGACCGATTGCATGAACTCGGTGAGACCGATTTCAGCAATGAGCAAACAGAGAGTTGGCCAGGCAAACTCGGTGGGACCGATCGCTCCTTTCGGTAAGACCGAAACATTACGAAAGGGAAACCGAGAGTTTTCATTGCGAACTCAGTGGGACCGACCGCTCATTTCTGTGAGACTGAAATGTTACAAAGGGAAACAGAGAGTTTGCAATCCTATCTCGGTGAGACCAAAATCTCTATCGGTGAGACCGAACTGATTAGGGTTTCTAGCTATGGCTATGTCAAAGGAACTCGGTGGCACCGGATAGATCAAATTGGTGGGGCGAGTTTGACTTTAGGTTTAGGACATATTTGGAATTGAGAAAGTGGTTGAGGGCTTTGGAGCATATCACTAAGCATTTTGAGCAAGTAGACCATTAAGCAACACCTCATCCCCTTTTAATAGTATTGGATTTTCCTATGGACTCAATGTGATCTTGGATCACTAAAATAGAAATGAAGAGTCTTGAGCCTTTGCCAATATTTGTCCTTAGCATTTTGAGCGGTCCACATCTCTAGTCCATGCCATGCCAATCACTAAACTTTCTGAAATATTCAACTTGAATGGATATTAGTTCAATGAGCTATATGTTGTTATGAATTACCAAAACCACCCGGGGATTAGTTGCACTTTCAATCTCCCCCTTTTTGGTAATTGTTGTCAACATATAGATCAAAGCTTGAACAAATGATAATATAAATGAAATACAACGTCGCTTTGAGAAGTATGTGGTAAGCAAGAGCTCCCCCTAATTTTTTGCATTATTTTAAATTTTCTTTTGAATGCAAATGCACAATCGATTAGGATCATGGGTTACTCTTCCATGTCACATACATCTTTGTGCAGTGCTCAAAATGATAGAATATAAATTACATGCACTCATCACCAAGGCAAACATGATTGATCATACACAAGTATTAAGATATCATCATTCAAGCACACATTAAAGCATAGTATGATCAACGACATAATCATAAGAGTATCTCACACAAAAGCACAACTATTGTTGCAAGCAAACAATCAAATGACAAGTAGCAAGAGAGGAAAAGAAAAGCAAAACTCTCTCTCTCTCTCTCTCTCTCTCTCTCTCTCTCTCTCTCAGCCAATGATCTATACACTTTCTCCCCCTTTGGCAACAAGTTACCAAAAAGCTTGAAAATGCATAGTGCTATGCGGAACTCTAAGCACGATCTCTGGGTGCTCCTGAAGTGGTCTTCTGGCTGGTGGCTCCAGTGTGCGTAGATGGCGTGGAGAGGAGTCCGTCTGCAACAGCTTCTGTTGATGTCTGAGGAGCTGAAGGAGTTGCAACTGGAGGTACAACAGTGGAAGTTGTAGCAGGTGCTGAAGCAGTGGCTCTGGAGTCTCTATCAACTAGCACAACTGTAGATCTATGTGCTCTTGGCACTCTCTGAAATGTATCCATAGCTAGCCTGCCACTCCTGTCCTCAAGGTCTTCCTGTATCTTCTCAACTGAGGTCTGAATCTCAGTGACCTTCACATCTAAGTCATGCAGCTTTGTCTCAAATATCCTCTCAAGGCTCTCTTCATTTTGAGTCAGGGTGGCTAGTCCTTTCTCTATTCTCACTGTTGCCTCAAGCAGAGAGCTGAGCTGATCCTGCTTGGTCTTGAGATTCATAGGTGAGACATGTGGCATCTTGGAAGTCTTTGCTGCCTTTGCTTTCTCTCGCTTCTCCTGAGCCTCTAGAGAAGTTGGATGTGATGCATCCATGAAAACAACATTGTGCTCAAAATCTAGCCTCAGGGGAAGGTGCTCTCTGTCCAGTAGATATGTGCCTGTTCCCATCTTGGAGTTGATGAGCATCTGAATGTGGGGGTCATATCCATATGACCTCTTCTAATCTGCAACAGTCCTCTTGATAGTTTCAACAATCAAGGTCATGACCTTGAACTTCTCTGGCACATCAAACATATGTAGCAAGTTGATTGAGTGACAGCTGATCATCCTGTCATCTCCTGATTTGGGCAGCAGAGTGTGCCTCAGTATGGTGTTTATTGTGGGCAGCCCTGACAACAAATAGTAGATGGAGCCAAACTTGTGAGTCTCCAAGGCAGCATCAGGAATTTCCTTGTACATATGAGCCATGGAGTTATGATCTTTCCTGGGATTGGCATAAACATCTGTGTCATCTTACCTTCTTCAGGGGCATTGATCAACTTGGCCCACTCAGCAATGGATGATTGGTATCTTGTGCCTTCTGTCATCCAGACTATCTTGCCATCTGGATAGAAATGTGCAGTTGAATAAAATCGTGTCACCATCTCATCATCCCATTTAGGCAGCTTCTGACCAACAAAAAATGTCAACTCCATTCATTCAGAAGATCTCATGAACTCCAGGGAAGTAATCTTCATTGTCATCAATGAATTTCTAGTCAACCCATCTCATGTCACTGACTATGGGCTTCTTGTCCAAAAGAACTGTTGCATAAAAGTCTTGCTACTCCTTGGCGTGAAATTTGTAATCCACAACAGTCTCACAGCATACGGGTCTGTCTGTCTCCATAGTCTGAGACCTGCATCCTTTCTCACTTTCATGTTTTCAGCAATTGGATGATTGCCATCATGATTTGGAATTTTTGATTTGAGCTTCCTGAGCACTTGCTGCTCCTCATCCTCTTGAAGTTCAGGCACTGGGCCTTGTTCTCCTTTGCAGCTGGGATGTTTCTTGTGGATCTCTTGGGTGCTGTTGGCTTTGGAGCTTGAGCTTGTGAAGATGGCTTGGGACCTGTCTTGGGCTTAGATGGAGCAGCCCCAGACTTGATAGCATCTCCCATAAGCTTCTGAGACTTTGGTGGAGGTGCAACAACTTCTTCCTCCTCTTCATCATCCTCATATGATCCTTTCATCATTGAAGATCTTCCAATTACTCCGGCCATAGTCTTCTTCACTCTCTCTTTTCTTTTCTTTCCTCCAGCAACCTCTTCCTCTTTTGATTTCATAGTTTCAAGAGTGGAGGCTCTGACTTTTGACATGTGCTTCCTCTGAGCAGGAGCCTTCTTGTGCATGCCAGGCTTGATGGAAGCATCAGCAACTTGCTCCTTCTTGATCACTTTCTTCTTTTAAGTGACCTCCTCATCAACCACAAAGTCGTCATCTTCAGATTCTGAGGTTCTCTTCTTCCTCTGCCTAGATGCAGCCTTAGGCAGATTTCTTGCACTACAAAAAAAATACAGTTCCGTGATGATACGTGTTTGTCACAGTAGGTCACGTTTTCTGTCATGCATGTACGTCCATGACAAATTTATGATGTAATCAAGATAGTCATACCTGTCTTGTCAGAGAAGTGTTCCATGACATACCAAAATTATCATCACGGAAGTGTCCACTTCCATGACGATAAATCGCGCGTCACGTAAGTGCTTTTGCCAAGGGTGACCGACACGTGGCATCCACCATAACGGAACGCCGTTAAGCTATCGGGTCCGGTTTTGGATCCGGTAACCCGTTAACAGCCCCCACCAATGGGGATTTTCCACGTGTAAAATCATCATTGGCTGGAGGGAACACGTGTCGGCTCGCTATTGGGACTGATGTCATCCACTCATTGGACCCAAAGCGCCTATGATACGTCGACACGTGGCACGGCCCAATAGAGGCCCATTCCTGTGAAAAGGCCGGCCCGTTTGACTTGGTCAAAAGGTGGCGGGCCGGCCCACGGCAAGCCTGTTAATGGCCTGTTCGCATATAGCCCATTTACAGCCCGCTAACCCAGGGCCCGTTTATGGCCTATCCGAATTAGGCCCAGTAGCGTCATGATGTAAGGTAGAACCCTAGGAGGGATCTTTTCACACTTGGAGGGGGAAAAGGAGAGGAACAACAAGAACACAAAGAGGAAATCACTCCAACAATTCCCGATTACGCATCCACTAGAGTAACAACACAAGATCCACAAGTCACAAACACAATCAAAGGAAAGATACAATGGCAAAGTTCACCCCAAATCCAAAGGAGATGGGGTCTTGAAGATAGTCTACTCCTTGAGGAGGTCTTGAAATCCACAAGGATTCTTCCCTAGGGGGTCTTGATTCCACAAGGGAAGGTAGAAAGGAGCAAATCTCACAAATATCTCATTTAATACTTTGCTAACCCTAAACATGGTCCTTGGTACGACTTATATAGGCTTGGGGTCGAAGGAGATGAAGAAGGAGCCGAAGAAGCAATCTCAGCCGGCCATCCTGGGAGGCCCGTGCGCACGGGGTGCTCCAGCGCCAACTCCCTGAGTAGCCCGTGGGCACGGGGTCTCGGGGGCCCGTGCGCACGGGGTCGCCTGGAGCTTCCTGTGCTGCTGCTATTGGCCTTCTTCTTGGCTTGCGTGGCCTCGGGGTGATCCTCCCACTCCTCGGTGATGCTCCTGAGCGTCTTGGTGATGTTCCTCTTCATACCTAAGGAGGCATAGCACGTTTTGGTGAGGTAGCAACATTGTTCCGTCCTGATCCAAATGCAAGTCAAGTAGGAAGGAGTTCACCTCGGATTCCAAAGCACGTGCTCTTTCTCTTGTCATAGGTCCATGTGGGGCTTGATGTGTTGGTGTAGAGTCCATGGGGATGATGGAAGGATGCTCCGCATCATCTCCCCTCCCTTGGGAGAGATCCGACCTCGGATCAAAAGCTTCATCTTCATGGTATGGCGTGAGGTCTTTGACGTTGAAGATGTCGCTCACATTGTACTTGTCTCGTGGTAGGTCGATCTTGTAGACGTTGTCGTTGTAGCATGCTAGCACCTTGAAAGGTCCATCAGCTCGAGGTAGAAGCTTGGACTTGTGTTCGTTGGGGAAGCGGTCCTTGCGAAGGTGTAGCCACACTAGATCACCAATGTTGAAGACCATGGGTTGCTTGTCGACGTTGAGCTTGGTCGCTAGTCATTGTACTTGGCGCTCGACGGTGAGCCTTGTATCCTCATGCATCTTCTTGATGTAGCTTGCTCGTGCACTCGCATCCATGTTGGTGCGCTCTTGTAGAGGAAGAGGTAGAATGTCCAAAGGGGACAACGGGTTGAAGCCATAGACGACCTCGAAGGGGGACTTGCCGGTAGTCGAATGTCTTGCACGGTTGTAAGCGTACTCGGCGATGGGTAGACACGCCTCCCACTCTTGATGTTCTTCTTGATCAATACGCGAAGTAGAGTGGAGAGTGTCCGGTTCGTCACCTCCGTTTGGCCGTCGGTTTGAGGATGGTATGCGGATGAGAACAATAGCTTGATTCCGAGCTTGGCGCATAGGGTCTTCCAAAAGTAACTCAAGAACTTGACGTCACGATCGGAGACGATTGTCTTTGGTACTCCATGGAGTCTCAAGATTTCCCTACAAAAGATATTTGCAACATGTGAAGCATCATCTATCTTGTTTCAAGGAATGAAATGTGCCATCTTAGAAAATCTATCCACAACAACAAACACGGAATCCTTTCCATTTTGGGTTCTAGGCAAACCAAGTACAAAATCCATGCTAATGTCTTCCCAAGGTTGATTGGGAATAGGAAGAGGCATGTAAAGACCATGAGATTGATCTTTAGACTTAGCTTTGTGACATGTAGAGCATCGATTGGTGAAGCGTGAGACGTCTCGAAACATCTTGGGCCAAAAGTAGTTCTTGGAGAGCGTGGCGAATGTCTTGTTGCGTCCAAAGTGTCCCATGAGTCCGCCTCCATGAGCCTCTTGCAAAATGAGCAAACAAAGAGAAGACTCGAGAATGCAGAGTTTGTTAGCTCTCATAAGATAATCATCCTTGATGTAATATTGTTCCCAAGAAGTATGCGTCAAACACTTAGCGTAAGGAATAGCAAAAGATGGATCATTAGCATACAAGTCTTTGATGTGCTCAAAGCCAATAACATTCAACTCAAGTTTGGTGACAAGCGTGCATATGCGTGAAAGTGCATCTGCAACTACATTTTCCTTACCCTTAATGTACTTGATCACATAGGGGAAAGATTCAATAAATTCACTCCATTTGGCATGACGCTTGTTCAACTTAGTTTGACCTTTTAAGTACTTAAGCGTTTCGTGGTCGGTATGTATGACAAACTCATGAGGTCTAAGATAATGTTCCCAAACATGTAGTACACGCACTAAAGCATACAATTCCTTGTCATAGATGGGATAGTTAAGTTGAGCACCAGAGAGTTTTTCGCTAAAATATGCAATGGTTCGTTTTTCTTGCATCAAAACTTCGCCAATTCCGGCACCACTTGCATCACAATGAACCTCAAAAGTTTTGTCAAAATTGGGCAAAGCAAGAATCGGAGCATGGGTAAGCAAAGACTTGAGCTCATCAAAAGCGGTGATTGCAAAGATCCCAAATTAAAGGAGCATTCTTCTTACTCAAAGCATGCAAAGGGGCGGCAATAGTGCTAAAATCTTTCACAAAGCGACGATAAAAACCCGCAAGACCAAGAAAGCTACGCACTTGTTGCAAATTGGTGGGTTGGGGCCAAGTTTTAATTAAGCGCCAATCTTAGATTCATCAACATGGACACCCTTTGAGGATACAACAAAACCCAAGAAAACCACTTTGTCAACACCAAACGTGCATTTTTTCATGTTTGCGTAAAGACGTTCCTTGCGAAGTGTTTGCAAAACAGCCCTAACATGATCAAGATGCTCTTTCGTGGTTTTGCTAAACACAAGAATATCGTCGAAGTAGACCACAACAAAGACTCCAATATAAGGGCGAAGCACATAATGCATAAGGCGCACGAAAGTACCGGGAGCCTCCGATAAACCCATAGGCATCACTAACCACTCATACAAGCCAAATTTGGTTTTGAAAGAGGTTTTCCATTCATCACCCTCTTGAATGCGGATTTGATAATAGCCACTTTTAAGATCAATTTTTGAGAAAAAGCTGGCTCCACTAAGTACATCAAGCATATCATCTAAGCGAGGAATGGGATGCCTATAGCAAACGGTAATAGCGTTTATGGGTCTACAATCGGAACACAAGCGGAAACTTCCATCGGATTTAGGCACAAGTATAACCGGAATGGCACAAGGGCTTAAGCTTTCACGTACATGACCGTTGTCGATGAGTTGTTGTACTTGTCGTTGAATCTCCTTAGTTTCTTCGGGGTTGACACGGTATGGATCTTTGTTTGGAAGTGGCGCTCCGGGGATGAGGTCGATTCGATGCTCAATGCCTCGTAGAGGAGGTAGTCCCGGAGGTAGCTCTTCGGGGAAAACATCTTGGAATTCCTGCAAAAGAGATTGAAACACTAAAGGTAGCTTGTGAGAGGTGTTAGTTTTTGGTTCTCCATCCTTGCACACAAGGACAAAGTGCATCACACTTGATGGGTTCTCACACACTTCTCTCATCTCACTTTTTGTGGCAAATAGGATGAGGTTTTTCTCTCTAGGTGAAGAGGCGCTCAAGTTTGGCTTGTGGCTCTCACTCACTTTTTGGTGGATCACTTTCTCACTCTTCTCTCCATGATGGGTGGCTTGCTTGTCGGCTATCACTTGACTAGGTCGTAGCACATACTCCTTCCCTTTCATCTTGAAGCTACAGTGATTGGTACGCCCATTGTGGATGACACCACGGTCGAATTGCCATGGTCGACCAAGAAGGAGGTGGCAAACAGTCATTTGGACCACATCACACTCCAAAGTGTCCTCATATGCACCAATTTGAGACTTGGACCGTATGCTCGATTCGTATAGTGCCGGATTCGCTTAGCCATTGAACCTTGTAGGGGTGCGGGGGCTTCCTCTTGATCAATTGGAGCTTAGAGCGTAGTTCTTCACTTGCTAAGTTGTGGCAACTACCTCCATCGATGATGACCTTGACGGACCTTCCATTGATGCCGGCCTTTGTATGGAAGATGTGGCACCGTTGGTCTTCTTCTTGTTGATGTTAAAGAGTCAAGACCTTGGAGACAACAAGAGCGGGACTTGAATCTTCATCACAAAAGACTTGATCATCTTTGTCTTTGTTGTTAACTTTTTGGTGCATGGCCACTTGCTCAAGGGCTTCCATTTCTCCTTCACTCATGGAGTCGTAGGTGCCGTCGTTGTTGAAGATCAAGGTGCGCTTGTTTGTGCACTCAAAGGACTTGTGGCCTCGGCTGCCGCAAGTGAAACACTTGAAGGAGCTTGTCTTGACGGTCTCATCGGTCGGAGTAGAGGACGGCACGCCGGCTTGAAGTTGCTTGAAGTAGGAGGAGGACGACTTGAACTTGTCAAAGTTTTCTTGTAACTTGACTTGTCGCCGGTACTTGGTGAGGCTCTAGTTGATGTAAGAGTTGCCGAGTCGCTGGAGCTTGATAAGAGGAGCCGAGGGTCTTGGACGAGTACTTGGCATATTTGAAGTCATCTTGGACTTGTCGCCGCCTTGGTCGCTTGATGAACTAGCTCGAGGAGATTTGAGTATGGTTGGAAGTCGGCAATCCGCTTGATTGGATGGTTGAGGCCGTTCAAGAAGCGTGTCATTGTTTGCTCGTCGTCTTCTTTGACATTGGCTCGAATCATGGCAATCTCCATTTCTAGGTAGTATTCTTCCACCGTCTTCGTGCCTTGTTTGAGAAGTTGCAACTTCTTGAAGAGATCACGATTGTAGTGTGTAGGCACGAAACGAGCTCTCATGACATCCTTCATTGCCGTCCAAGTTGTAATTGGTGGTTCGCCTCTTGTACGTCGTCGCTCAATCACTTGTTCCCACCAAATGAGAACGTAGTCTTGGAACTCGAGTGATGCCATAGCGATCTTATTCTCTTCATCGTAGTTGTGCAACCGGAAGATTTTGTTGACCTTCAATGCCCATGATAGGTACTCTTCGGGGTCATTGCTTCCGTTTAACTTGGGCATGGTGAACTTTAGCTTGCCGTAGCGGAGTTCTTCGTTGAAGTAGCTGTTTTGATGTCGCTCTTGTCGTGGAGGAGGATCCTCAAATGCTCGTTCCTCGAGATGTCGCTCTTGGCGTGGAGGAAATCTATGATCCACTTGCTCTTGTTGAACTTGAGGTTGAGGTGGGTCTTGGCGAGCTTGTGGAGTAGCTTGAGGAACTTGACGTTGCCCGCGGGGTTGGTAGTTCCTCTCGTGGATTTCTTCTCGAAGAGCTTCCTCTTGATTGCGCCGTTTGCGATTGCGGTTGGCGATGGCTCAACTTGATTCTTGAAGGGCACGTTGTGCCTCAAGAGCTTGCGCTTCACGTTGTTGTTGTTGAAGACGTTGAGCCTCAGCGTCTTGTTCTTCTTGGTGTAGACGCGCTCGTTCTTCCTCTTGGCGTCGTAGTCGTTGTCGTTCTTGAGCTTGAGCAAAAGCGTCTTGGTTTGAACGAGGACGAGGAACTTTCTCATCGACTTGCTCTTGTGAATGCTTAACGTGTAGCGGGTTTCGAGATGCATAGCGGTCTTGACGTGCGGCTCATCGAAGAGTGTTTGATGATGGTGTACTTTAGGCGGAGAAGGTGTCGACGGAGTGTCGACTTGAGTGGCTCCGTCTTGAGTAGGAAGAAGTTGAAGGAGGCCGGTCGACCAACAAAGCACGGATCTCGTCCATTCTTGCATCGTTCTCTTGCTTGCAGCGCGCCACGAGCTTGTTGTCGAAGTAGTCCCGCCAGAGATTGCTCGGAGAGTCTCAAGTCGGTGGCGAGGTTGTCGATGCGGTCGCTCATTGCTTGTTGCTCTTGATGTAGCGCCGTTACAGCACCAAAGAGGTGGCTCTTTGTGACGAATGATGACATGTCGATGCCTTGCTCGATGAAGAGTGGGTTGGTAGAGGTACTTGGCCTATCCATCATATGAAAGTGGTGGTGAGTAGGAAAATGAGAGAACAAAACCAAAGTTACCTTTTCCGAAGATTGTGGATGCAACAAGTACGATCCCACGTGATGTTACAATAGGGGAATTGGTACGGGAATTGTTTCTCACACCTACAAGTAAATGGTCTATGGAGGAGCTCGGTTAGGATGGTGGCAAAAATTTCAAGCAAATGTTAGTCAAGATGTTGATAAAGTTGAGAAGATTCACAAATGGCAGGTAAGACAAATAGACCAAACCCAATGATATCACTAGGAACACACACACGGAAGATAGATGGGATCCGCACAACCAAGGGGTGAGCTCAAATGTGCAACCACGGAAAAGGCTCTTGTTGTGCGAGTGCTAGAGAGACGCTAGCTCGATTGCTCAAATGGGCTAGATATGCGTGTGCACCAACCTATAAGAGAAACGTGCCGTCTTCAAACCCAACTATGCTACATATGAGATATCGAAGATGATATGCAAAAAGACTCGATGCTATTGCTTACAAGCTCTTTGTTTTTCCTCTTTTGCTTAAAAGCTTTTCTTGTTTTTTTTCGATGCTCGAGCCAAGTATGACATGAGACAAATAAGTAAGATATGCACGGGAGAGACTTATGGCACAAAGATGGTAACACGATTATGACGGTGCACAAAACGTGGCCCGACAATTCTCAACTTGCTAGTCTCGATGGGTAAGCTACGCGAAATGGCTCGAGTTATCAATGCAAAAGCAAGGGTGAGAGTCGTCGAGGTTACTGTCTGAGTTGATGATCGAGTGGCGGCGATGATGATGTTCCAAATGCGCCTAAGTAGCCGAAACACCTTAGGACACAAGAGAAACCGCGATCCGAAACTCAAACAAACACGTTGAATGGTGCGGAACACAAGAGGTGGTGGGGAAACAAAATGATGAAAAACAGAAAGTGGCCGAACCTCCCTGGATAGCCCGTGTGCACGGGGTAAGTGAGGCCCGTGTGCACGGGGTCTCGAGGGCCCGTGTGCACGGGGTCCTCTGAGGGTGGAAGAACAGCTCGGGATCCGTGGGGATTATGCAAAGTGAGGTCAAATTCGAGGATTCGGGGGGTGGGGAAGATGGTAGATGGGTAGATCCACTTGCCAAACTCCAAATTCGTGGATCAAAACAACCAAATCTCACAAGATCAAACAAATTGCAAGAAAAATTTTGGGGCTATTTTTTGTGGGGATTTTCGGATTAGGACTAAAAACAACGAAATCAAGCTAGAAAGTGGAAGGTAGGGACTCCAAGATGTGAATCAACGTGGCTCATGATACCAAGATGATGTAGGGTAGAACCCTAGGAGGGATCTTTTCACACTTGGAGGGGGAAAAGGAGAGGAACAACAAGAACACAACAAGAACACAAAGAGGAAATCACTCCAACAATTCCCGATTACACATCCACTAGAGTAACAACACAAGATCCACAAGTCACAAACACAATCAAAGGAAAGATACAATGGCAAAGTTCATCCCAAATCCAAAGGAGATGGGGTCTTGAAGATAGTCTACTCCTTGAGGAGGTCTTGAAATCCACAAGGATTCTTTCCTAGGGGGTCTTGATTCCACAAGGGAAGGTAGAAAGGAGCAAAGCTCACAAATATCTCATCTAATACTTTGCTAACCCTAAACATGGTCCTTGGTACGACTTATATAGGCTTGGGGTCGAAGGAGATGAAGAAGGGGTCGAAGGAGATGAAGAAGGAGCCCGTGGGCACGTGGTAAGTTGGGCCCGTGCGCACGGGGTGCTCCAGTGCCAACTCCCTGAGTAGCCCGTGGGCACGGGGTCTCGGGGGCCCGTGCGCACATGGTCGCCTGGAGCTTCCTGTGCTGCTGCTGTTGGCCTTCTTCTTGGCTTGCGTGGCCTCGGGGTGATCCTCCCACTCCTTGGTGATGCTCCTGAGCGTCTTGGTGATGTTCCTCTTCATACCTAAGGAGGCATAGAACATTTTGGTGAGGTAGCAACATTGTTCCATCCGTATCCAAATGCAAGTCAAGTAGGAAGGAGTTCACCTCGGATTCCAAAGCATGTGCTCTTGCTCTTGTCATAGGTCCACGTGGGGCTTGATGTGTCGGTGTAGAGTCCATGGGGATGATGGAAGGATGCTCCGCATCATGTCATCTGGGCCATCCAATATAATTCCAGCCCGTTTTAAATTCGGGCCCATGTATGGCCCATGATGTCTTTCGGCCCATATGAGGCCCTTAGTAACCCTCGGCCCATTAACGACCCGTGGTAAAACTGGCCCGTAATGAACAATGTATCACTTTATACCCATTAGCGACCTATTATTCCGTTGGGCAGTTTCCAGCCCATGTTATCTTTCAGCCTTCTCAGGGCCCATTTATTCTTGGGCTCATTTCCAGCATTCGTTTACTTTCGGCCGTTCTTGTCATTTTTACATTTGTGGGCCAAATTCAGCATGTGGTTACAGTCGGCCCGTTAATACGTTGGGCCGTTTTCATAGCGTCATCAAATACATCCGATTAACGACGACCCGTTATGGTCGGACCATGAACGGTCAATTTCAACTCTAGCCCATTTACGGACATAATGTGGTCTGTTATTGGCCCATGTTTGGCCAACCGATCATACGGCCCGTAGAAAGGCCCATTGATGATACGGCTCATAGAAGGCCCATTGTGTCTACGGCCCGTATAAGGCCCATTGTTTCTACAACCCGTAGAAGGCCCATTGTTTCTACGGCCCTTACACTACTAGGGAAAAGCCTATACACAGAATCTTACCAGCAGCGCTCCCCAAAATACAACGCTACTCCTATTTAGCAGCAGCGTGTGATAGCAAAACGCGCTGCTGAAAGGAAAATAGCAGTAGCGCTTCCACGCCAAACCGCTGCCATCGCTATAATTGCCATGACCTCAAGAACTCAGTTAGTTATAGCAGTAGCGCCTATACCGAACCGCGCCATCGCTATAGAAGTTAGTAGCAGCCGCTTTTAAGAAAATCGCCATCGCCACGATCAGCCCACAAGTTTAGTCCCACCTCGCCCGCCAATGTGGTGTTTACCACCTTAAATATGTTACTTCGAAAGTATCACAACCAGTTGGTCTTCTTTGAACTCTATGTGTAGAATTTGTGGCGCAATATGAGTCCTCTCCGGTTCCTACCAGAGTGGACTCATATTGACAATTCAGATTGTACACAAAAAGATCATTGATGGCCAATGTATTTTGATGCGTGCTTAGACTTAGCGATAGCGTTTTTCCATAAAATGCGCTTATAGCTACTTTAGCTATAGTGCGGTTCCTAAAGTGCGCTACTGCTAGTTCCACTTAACCCCGCTCAAATTTTCACTAAGTCCTCCTCCCCCTGTTCCCCTACTCCTCTATCGCCACCGAGCCCGAGCCCCGCCCGCCACGCCCGAGGCCGCCTCAACCTCACTGCCGCCGCACGCCGCTCTCGACCTCACCGTCACGCCGCCTCCCCACCCCTCAGCTCTCGACCACCGCGCCACTCTCGACCTCACCATCGCCCGCCGCCGCCGTCCTCCATCCGCCATCGAGGTACTCCTCCTTCCGTGCCCCTCCTCCCACCGCGCCTCCTCCCTCCTCCTCCCACCGTGCCCTCCTCCCTCCGCTGCGGCCTCCCCTCCTCCCTCCTTCACTGGCAGCCCTCCTCCCACCGCCTCCTCCTCCTCCTCCTCCGCCCGCCTCCCTCCTCTCTCCTCCCTCCCTCCCTTGTCTCTGTTTGCAAATCGTAGGTGTTTTGAATAAAATAGAAGTAAGAAAATTTAGGGTAGAATTAGGGTAGTAGAATTTTAGCAAGTGTTTAATAGAAAATACTTTATTTAGTAAGTGATTAATACAACTAGTTTATTTATATTAGGTACTTAATAGAACTAGTTTATTTGGTAAGTGCTTAATAGAACTAGTTTATTTATAGTAAGTGCTTAATAGCACTAGTTTATTTAGTAAGTAGTTAATAAAACTAGTTTATTTAGTGTTAGGATTATATATAAGATATTTTCAAATGGTTTTTTTCATATTACTAGTAATGATGGTACTAGTTAACTAGGGCAGTATGATTAATAGTAGTTGTAGTTGAACTACTTTAGTTGTAGTTGAACTAGTTTAGTAAGTAAATTAATAAACTAGTTGAATTAGTTGAACTAGTTGAATTAATAGAACTAATGTATTTTTAGTAAGATAATTAATATAACTAGTTGAACTACTTTATTTTTAGAAAGAACTAGTTTTCTAGTAAGATAATTAATATAACTAGTTGAACCACATATTCTATTTATAGTAAGTTTATATTTAGTAAGAACTAGTTGAATTAATAAAACTAGTTGAACATGTCATATTTGTTGTTATTTTTAGTTTAAGAAATTATTCGGGATGTATTAGTGATAACTTATACGCTTTTTGCTTTTGCAGAAATCAAGGAGCCCCTCCATCATCCCCCGTCGTCCCGTCACACCGAATTCTCCCACATCAAGGTGAGACCAGCCAAATATCCATGTATATCTTTTGTTGCTCAAATAGGATATGTGGTTGCCCAAGTGGCCGTTCATGTTCAGTTTACACCTCCGAGTGGCCTATGTTTTGCCGGAGTGTTGATTAATTTCCGTTTCGGCAAATTTCAGGTGCTCGATATGTCCTTTTTTAGCAAAGGTCATGCCGGATTTTTCTGTTTAATCTTTGAATTATGAACGTAGGAAATGTCGTACTCGGACGACAATAGTCTCCCGGGGGAGTGCAGCTGGTGCCACGCCGATCGAGGTATGTGCGACAGGTTCGTTGAGCTGGACGAAGATCGGCGTTTCAGCATTAAGCTCGAGGATGGGTTGAAACGGTACGCAACAATGACAAGAGTTTTTTTTCGTAATTAAGCATGACTTCAACTATTTCATCGTCTAATTTCATCTTTTACAATTCGACTAGCTTATCCCATGCCATGCAAGACGCTATGTCTTGGAGAGGATGGGTTTTGAAGACCATGAAAATTTTGAAACAAAGAAAATACACCTAAGGACCCATCATGATATGGATTTTGAAGTAAATCTGTACAATGCTCAGAGCGTAACCCATTTTTTTGCCAAATTGGGAAGCACTTTGCAAAATGTGTGGTTTTTATGAGGGTATGATTGTCACCATGGATCTTGGTGATCCTGACATCGAGCAAGACAATATGGACATTTGGGTCCTTGTTGATACGCTTCCGATTCTACCGCAATGTGAGTTTCTCAAACATAGTAATTAACTAATTTATATTGTTTATTTCAAAATAGTTGACAGCTAATTTCCATAGAAAAGTTATTTTGATTCTTCAAAGAATGTGCGGAAGATGGTAGACAAAAACCACTACATCGATGGCTCGAATTAACTTATAAGGAGAAAAGTCATCTGATTGCTTATTGTACTTTCTTTGAGAATCACAATACCTATTATCGAACTCCTCCAAATTATGGTGAATATGTGCCACTAGTGCACGTGTTGAACCACGATAACTTCTATGGAGATACCCTGGTAAGATTTTTTTACTATTACGACATCCGTGCATCTTTTGCATACTTCCAAAACTAGTACATCATTGCTAACTACGAAGTTATTACTATGTTTTTCAACAGAAAATCCCGATGGATTGTGTGCCTCATCTGATGTATTACAATGGTCGCCTTTGAAGTTCTGAACATACAACCAGGTCATCCTACGGACCTCTCCTGCATATCGGATTTCTAAAACCGTGAACACATGCTAATCAAAGAATGGAAAAATGTTTGGACATTCGCAAGGAGGTTCTTGGAAGTAACATTAAGCTTAAAGGCAAGAATTGGAGAGGATAATCTCCATTCTCCATAATGGAGAGTCGGGGCTATCTTGTTTTTTGCTATTTTACCTTAGAGAATATAGTAGGTCCTAAGAGAATGTAGTAGGTCCTATGAGGTACAATATGTTTATTATGTGATACAATGTGTTAGAGTTGATGATGAGGAGTACTTGTGATTACGACTAGTGACCAATTTGCTATATGATGTCTCATTGATGAAAACGATGATCTTGAGGAGGTGTTATATGACAATGATGTATTATGATGATAAGTTGTTAATGATATGATAATGATATTTATTATATCATTGGGTGAAAGAACCGCGAATTAGTTTCAAGTGGATGTCCATCCACTTGAAACTAGTCCACTGATTGTTTCACCTACTCATTATGATGTAAAAACAAGGTCTAAATTCCTGTTGTATGAAAAATTGTGTAAAGGTGTATGAAATACAACATGAAATAAAAAGAAATAAAATACTAAATAATAGTAGTAGCGTGGGCAAGGAGGAGTGCTACTACTAATTACCAGCAGCGCTGCTCAGAGAAGCGCTTACTACTAGATCATTTTAGCGTAGCTGGGTCCAGCGCGCCATCTTGCTAAGCTTTATCAAGAGCGCCCCTCCTTGGCCATCGATAGGCCTAAAACCCACGCTGCTGCTAGGCTTTTCCCTAGTAGTGTTAGAAGGCCCATTGTTTCTACGGCCCGTAGGAGGCCCATGTTAAGTACAATAAATTGTAGCCCATGGTTAATGTGGCCTAGTTTTAAAAAATAGGCTATTGCAACCACTAGCAAACCGCGGAAAAAGAACTGCACTGACTACAAGAAAACAAATAAACAAGACAATAAGGAAATAAGTAGGGAAGCAACTTTCGCTAGGCTATCACGGCTATTACACATATTACATCCACTGGGCATCAAAGTTCGCCACCAGTGCAAATATAGGGAACAAAGCAGCATATAAATGCCGCAGCAAAACAAGTCCAGAACTGAAACCACTTACGAAGAGCTCAAGAAACAATATCCTGGGTACCCATAATGCTGGCAAGATGCTTAGCAAGCTTATTAACTTTCTCTTGTTTGGCGCTTAAATCCTCCAAAGACTTGTCATTGCACCGTAAAGTATGCATCTGAATTCTGCAGGACTTCCTCGGTCCTTCGGCTTCCTCGTCGCATAACATCTCGATCGATGTCTTTCAACTTGAAGTTGAGACTCAAGAAGCCGAACTGATTCAGCAAATGAGTTCAAGAGCCGGTGCCAAAGAGTAGCCAAGAACTCCTAACACTACATCAAGACAGGACTTTGGGGTTGTCTCGGTGTCTTCAATATAGTTTTTATCAGCTTTCTTGGAGACCAACAGGATGTCTCACTATCTTGAACCTTATCTGCATTACTTCATGTACCATTACATAACGGGTACTCTTCTCCAACATTTTATCCGCATTCTAAAAGAGAAACAAACAAACACATCACAGGTTTACAATGTAGTATATGAAACTCATTTTGGTAAACCAGTTCAGTAGTAAGGTGGACAGGATAACAACATGAAACAAACATATATCTATGCAGTATGGTCACTGTATGGTCTATATCATTCTAGTTTCATACTTTTGACATTCTCAAACTTTTTCAATCTTCACCACACAAACTAAATCATGCACAACCCCGATGACAAGCCAAGCAATTGTTTCATACTTTTGACATTCTCAAACTTTTTCAATCTTCACGCAATACATGAGCATGAGCCATGGACTTAGCACTATAGGTGGAATAGAATGGTGGTTGTGGAGAAGACAAAAAGGGAGAAGATAGTCTCACATCAACTAGGCGTATCAACGGGCTATGGAGATGCCCATCAATATATAGCAATGTGAGTGAGTAGGGATTGCCATGCAACCGATGCACTAGAGCTGTAAGTATATGAAAGCTCAACAAAAGAAACTAAGTGGGTGTGCATCCAACTTGCTTGCTCACGAAGACCTAGGGCACTTGAGGAGGCCCATTGTTGGAATATACAAGCCCAGTTCTATAATGAAGAATTCCCACTAGTATATCAAAATGACAAAAAAAGAGACTCTCTATCATAAAGATTTATGGTGCTACTTTGAAGCACAAGTGTGGTAGAAGGATAGTAACATTGTCCCTTCTCTCTTTTTCTCTCATTTTTTTTATTTTGGCCTTTTCCCTTTTTTATGGCCTCTTTTTTTCTCTTGTTTTATATTTTTTTTCCGTCCAGAGTCTCATCCCGACTTGTGGGGGAATCATAGTCTCCATCATCCTTTCCTCACTGGGACAATGCTCTAATAATGATGATCATCACACTTTTATTTACTTACAACTCATGAATTACAACTCGATACTTAGAACAAAATATGACTCTATATGAATGCCTCTGGCGGTGTACCGAGATGTGCAATGACTCATGAGTGACATGTATGAAAGAATTATGAACGGTGGCTTTGCCACAAATACGATGTCAACTACATGATCATGCAAAGGAATATGACAATGATGAAACGTGTCATAATAAACCGAATGGTGGTAAGTTGCATGGCAATATATCTCGGAATGGCTATGGAAATGCCATAATAGGTAGGTATGGTGGCTGTTTTGAGGAAGGTATATGGTGGTTTTATGACACCGGCGAAAAGTGCGCGGTATCAGAGAGGCTAGCAATGGTGGAAGGAAGAAGAGTGCGTATAATCCATGAACTCAACATTAGTCATAAAGAACTCATATACTTATTGCAAAAATCTACAATTTATCAAAGCAAGGTATTACGCACATGCTCCTAGGGGGATAGATTGGTAGGAAAAGACCATCGCTCGTCCCCGACCGCCACTCATAAGGAAGACAATCAATAAATAAATCATGCTCCGACTTCATCACATAACGGTTCACCATACGTGCATGCTACGGGAATCACAAACTTTAACACAAGTATTTCTCAAATTCAAAACTACTCAACTAGCATGACTCTAATATTACCATCTTCATATCTCAAAACAATTATCAAGCATCAAACTTTTTTAGTATTCAACACACTCATAAGAATTTTTACAAATCATTTATGCTTAGCATATTAGGATTATTCACATTACCATGCTGTTTAAGACTCAAAATAATATAAGTGAAGAATGAGAGTTCATCTATTTCTTCAAAATAAAACCAACATTGTGCTCTAAAAGATATAAGTGAAGCACTAGAGCAAACGACAAACTACTCCAAAAAGATATGAGTGAAGATCAATGAGTAGTTAAATAATTATACAACGTGAAGACTCTCCAATTTAATAATTTCATATATTGGTATTTTATTCAAACAGCAAGCAAAACAAAAGAAAATAAAATGACGCTCCAAGCAAAACAGATATCATGTGGTGAATAAAAATATAGCTCCAAGTAAAGTTACCGATGAACGAAGATTTAAAGAGGGGATGCCATCCGGGGCATCCCCAAGCTTAGGCTCTTGGTTATCCTTGAATATTACCTTGGGGTGCCTTGGGCATCCCCAAGCTTAGGCTCTTTCCACTCCTTATTCCATAGTCCATCGAATCTTTTACCCAAAACTTGAAAACTTCACAACACAAAACTTAACAGAGAAGTCGTAAGCTCCGTTAGCGAAAGAAAACAAGACATCACTTCAAGGTACTGTAATGAACTCATTCTTTATTTATATTGGTGTTAAAACTACTGTATTCCAACTTCTCTATGGTTTATAAACTATTTTACTAGCCATAGATTCATCAAAATAAGCAAGCAACACAATGAAAACAGAATCTGTCAAAAACAGAACAGTTTTTAGTAATATGTATCAAACGCAAACTTCTGGAACTAAAGAATTCTAAAATAAATTGGTGGACCTGAGGAATTTTTCTAGTAATCATCTGCAAAAAGAATCAACTAAATAGCACTCTCCAGTAAAAAGTTGAAGCTAATCTCGTGAGCGCTAAAGTTTATGTTTTTTACAGCATGATCATAAAGACTTCACCCAAGTCTTCCCAAAGGTTCTACTTGGCACAAACACTAATTAAAACATAAAACCACATCTAAACAGAAGCTAGATGGATTATTTATTACTAAACAGAACCAAAAAGCAAGAAACTAAAATAAATTGGGTTGCCTCCCAACAAGCGCTATCGTTTAATGCCCCTAGCTAGGCATGATTTCAATGATGCTCACATAAAAGATAAGAATTGAAACATAAAGAGAGCATCATAAAGAATATGACTAGCACATTTAAGTCTAATCCACTTCCTATACATAGAGATTTTGTGAGCAAACAACTTATGGGAACAATAATCAACTTGCATAGGAAGGCAAAACAAGCATAACTTCAAAACTTTAAGCACATAGAGAGGAAACTTGATATTATTGCAATTCCTACAAGCATATATTCCTCCCTAATAATAATTTTCAGTAGAACCATGAATGAATTCAACAATATAACCATCACCTAAAGCATTCTTTTCATGATCTACAAGCATATAATTTTTACTACTCTCCACACAAGCAAAATTCTTCTCATTCGAAATAGTGGGAGTATCATAAGAGACTTGAATACTATAAATTGTTTCCACATTAAAAGAGTAATGTTCAGAAAAAGGGTAATCATAATCATGACAAGTTTTATAAATATAATCATCACTACTTTTTATAGCACAAGTTTCATCACAATAATCATCATAAGTAGCAACTTTGTTCTCATCATAATCGATTGAAACCTCTTCCGAAATAGTGGATACATCACTAAATAAAGTCATGACCTCTCCAAATCCACTTTCATAATTATCACAATACGATTAAACATCCTCCAATATTGTGGGATCACTACTTCCTAAAGTTGACACTCTTCCAAACCCACTTTCATCAATATAATCATCATAAGTAGGAGGCATGCTATCATTATTATAAATTTGCATATCAAAACTTGGGAGACTAAAAATATCATGTTCATTAAACATAGCATCCCCAAGCTTGGGACAAACATTAATTGCAGCAAATATATTCTCAAAAACATCATCTTCATCAAACATAGCATCCCCAAGCTTGGGCCTTTTCATATCATAAGCATAATCACTCTCATCATTAATAGTATGCATAGCACCAATAGTATAGCAATTATCATATTCTTCCAAGCAAGTGCCAAAAAGATTTTCAAGATCATAAGAAGTATAATTATCTTCCCAATCATAATCACAACAAGCAATAGGCATAAGAAGATCATCATCAAGTGCATCATCTTCCACAATTATTTTTGATTCATTTTCATGGGGCACAACAATAATAGGAGCAACATTATTTGGGAGAGATATCTTTTTACCTCTCTTCCTTTTTATTTTCTTCTTCTTCACCACATCATGTGTGGGTTCAATCCTCCCTTTGGAGCTCCTTACTGATGAGATTGGTTGAATAGAAAGCTCTTCCTCGTTACCTGATTCATCATAAGAAATAATAGGAGGATATTGGGAAGTCTCTTCCCTTTCGTTAGCATTCTCTTCGTCTTCTATTTGTTTTCTTTTCTTTATGTAATTGGCAATATAAGGATTTTCGATGCAATTCACCGCACAATACATATAGATTTCTTCTAGATCAATATCGAGGAATTTCTTAAGGTTATATTCTGGAATATGCTTAGTTTGACGTTTCATTTCTTCATAACCCAAAAGCAAACTAAGTTCATTATGATGTGCAAGGGAAATCAAATCATCACAATTTTTGGACACGATTCGATCAAGAAACAATTTGCATTTGATATTTAAATGACCATGTTCATCACAAAGTTCACAAGTACGGTAAAGATATTTTAAATTTTCAGCACTCACATCTAGCCTTTCTTGCAACCATTTCGTTTCCAAGTACTTATGCCTCTTGCAATATCTATCTTCCCTATTTGGTGTGTACTTGCAAAACCCAATGCACTCCACAAAAATTGACATGTTTATAGGAGACATTTTCATCATAACTAGTGCAATCATCATTAGTACCATGGATATTCAAGGAGTTCATACTAACAACATTGCAATCATGCTCATCATTCAAAGATTTAGTGCCAAACATTTTAATGCATTCTTCTTCTAACACTTTGGCACAATTTTCCTTTCCATCATACTCACGAAAGATATTAAAAAGGTGGAGCGTATGAGACAAACTCAATTCCATTTTTTTGTAGTTTTCTTTTATAAACTAACTAGTGCTAAGAACAAGAAACAAAAAGATTCGATTGCAAGATCTAAAGATATACCTTCAAGCACTCACCTCCCCGGCAACGGCGCCAGAAAAGAGCTTAGTTGACGGGGTGTGAGTGCCGCTTACCTAGCCTCCCCGGCAACGGCGCCAGAAAAGAGATTGATGTCTACTACGCAACCTTCTTCTTGTAGACGTTGTTGGGCCTCCAAGTGCAGAGGTTTGTAGGATAGTAGCAAATTTCCCTCAAGTGGATGACCTAAGGTTTATCAATCCGTGGGAGGCGAGGGATGAAGATGGTCTCTCTCAAACAACCCTGCAACCAAATAACAAAGAGTCTCTTGTATCCCCAACACACCCAATACAACGGTAAATTGTATAGGTGCACTAGTTCGGCGAAGAGATGGTGATACAAGTGCAATATAGATGGTAGATATAGGTTTTTGTAATCTGAAAATATAAAAACAGCAAGGTAACAAGTGGTAAAAGTGAGCGTAAACGGTATTGCAATGCTAGGAAACAAGGCCTAGGGTTCATACTTTCACTAGTGCAAGTTCTCTCAACAATAATAACATAATTGGATCACATAACTATCCCTCAACATGCAACAAAGAGTCACTCCAAAGTCACTAATAGCGGAGAACAAACGAAGTGATTATGGTAGGGTACGAAACCACCTCAAAGTTATTCTTTCCGATCAATCCGTTGGGCTATTCCTATAAGCGTCACAAACAGCCCTAGAGTTCGTACTAGAATAACACCTTAAGACACAAATCAACCAAAACCCTAATGTCACCTAGATACTCCAATGTCACCTCAAGTATCCGTGGGTATGATTATACGATATGCATCACACAATCTCAGATTCATCTATTCAACCAACACATAGAACTTCAAAGAGTGTCCCAAAGTTTCTACCGTAGGGTCAAGACGAAAACGTGTGCCAACCCCTATGCATAGGTTCATGGGCGGAACCCGCAAGTTGATCACCAAAACATACATCAAGTGAATCACGTGATATCCCATTGTCACCACAGATACGCACGGCAAGACATACATCAAGTGTTCTCAAATCATAAAAGACTCAATCCGATAAGATAACTTCAAAGGGAAAACTCAATCCATTACAAGAGAGTAGAGGGGGAGAAACATCATAAGATTCAACTATAACAGCAAAGCTCGCGATACATCAAGATCGTATCACCTCAAGAACACGAGAGAGAGAGAGAAAGATCAAACACATAGCTACTTGTACATACCCTCAGCCCCGAGGGTGAACTACTCCCTTCTCTTCATGAAGAGCTCCGGGATGATGAATATGGCCACCGATGAGGGTTCCCCCCTCCGGCAGGGTGCCAGAACAGGGTCCCGAGAGGTTTTTGGTGGCTACAGAGGCTTGCGGCGGTGGAACTCCAGATCTATTCAGTTCTTCGATACTTTTAGGGTACGTGGGTATATATGGGTGAAAGAAGTATGTCAGGGAAGCCACGAGGGGCCCACGAGGGTGGAGGGCGCGCCCTAGGGGGGTGAGCGCGCCCCCTGCCTCATGGCTCCCTCGTCTCTTTCCTGAGGTGCACTCCAAGTTTTTCCGCTAGCTTTCCTTCCAAAAATAACTTCTCCAGTTGGTTTCATTCCGTTTCGACTCCGTTTGATATTCCTTTTCTTCAAAAACACTGAAACAAGGGGAAAAACAAGAACTGGCACTGGGCTCTGGGTCAATAGGTTAGTCCCAAAAATAATATAAAAGTGGAAAATTAAGCCCAATATTGTCCAAAACAATAGATAATATAGCATGGAGCAACCAAAAATTATAGATACGTTGGAGACGTATGAGGGTGCTCTGCCCTCGTCCCTCCACGCGCGCTGCCAGTGTTTGGGGCCGGCACACGATCACGCACGTTCGCGTGCATGCGGTTGCGCCAGGCACAGCGCGACAATGCACCCGCTGCAAAAACTGCCATGCTGACGTGCACAGAATCCAGGCCACCCGGCCCCCATTTATTCTTGCGGCCATTTACCTTCATCTATCGCGTCACACGACACAATAAGCACACCCACAATGACACATACAGAGAGGACATCCGGCGGTTCCAATGGTGCTCCCTGCGGCTCCAATGGCGCTCCCAGCGGCTGACACGACAACGGCGGGCAGTTTACCACGCATCACGTAGTGGACACCCACGTGAGGGGGAAGGCCCTCTTGGTGGTGTAGACGAACGATCCGGTCTCTGTGGAGATCTCCATCAAAACTATGGAGCAGTTGCTTGCCGAGGACAAGTACCAAGTGGTCGGCTTCGACCTCAAGTACACCATCGGTCATGCCGGGCATGATCAGAAGGTTGCCGTCGCCCAGTTGTGCGTGTGACATGACGTCCTCGTCTACCACTACCACCTTGCTACAAGGCCTTGCGAGCGTTTCTCCAGGTTTATCAACAACTCCGACTACAGTTTCGCTACGGTGGACACCACCAAAGATCTAAAAGCGCTTAAGGTTTCGGGCTTGAAATGCCCGAATCTTGTCAACATCCAGCACCACTACAAGGTCTGGGGCAGCGACAAAAACAAACTGAAGTCCCTGGTTGACCTTGCCTCGGCCATCATCGACCCCTACTACATGAAGATGAAGAATGAGAGCAAGAAGGGCAAGAATGCCTGGCACAGTGTGTGGCATGAGAGACTGGATGAACAACATGTCAAGTACGCGGCCAAGGACACGTACACAAGCTACGAGATGTACCGGCGGATCGTTGACATGAGGAAGTGTCTTCTTCCTGCCCCAAACGAGGGATCGAGCCACAGAGCAGTGGCGGGAGCGTCACAAGAAGTAGATGAGTAGACGATCATTTCTCCTACTTTAGAATGCATGCAATTGTTTATTGAGGTGCGTGCAAATGATCTGTATAGTCACTTATGTAATTGGTTGTTTATTTCAGTTATATATATATATATATATATATATATATATATATATATACATGTTATTCTTCTATAGATAGAGCAAATCACACGGCTTATTAGCAGCAATCGTCTGTGTTATTATTGGTCTTCACACACATTTCTGATTACGGACCTGTTTGCCGCGTATCACACACATCTTGTTTAGTTGAACCATTTCCATTGTGTTGCCTAATCACACACAATTTATCCTAGTGAACCATATGCTGTATATCGCACACACCTTCATCTGGCTACCCATTTCTTTTGTTTCTCCTCATCCCAAACAGTTAATTGAACTGAATCGTGTGCTCTGCATCGCACATGCAACTAAAATCTGAACCGTGTTTGACGCATCCGTCATCACAAACATTTTGCACTGTTTTGACAGTTTTTTACACCACCGTTTGCGATTATGGCATCGCACACAGTTTTGTCGAAGTGTCTCTGATCGTGGTGTCACGTTTGGACCATCCTGAAGTAGTGCTAGGTCATCAATTTGACCAACCTAATATTAGAAGTCATATATTAGGATTCTTGGTGGGACCGATGCGCTAGGGTTAGGGAAAAACCTCATCTCGGTGTGACCGATTGCGTACTTTGAGTGAATATCATGTTATGCCTGTATGTTTCCTGTAGCATGTTGTTTCCTTGATTGCAGAGTGCTTAGTTGTTGTTTTGGGCAAACTGTGTTTGAAACTTGTATTGAGTGTATGTGTTGAACCGTTGCTCTGTTTGGAGCATGCTCTACATGAAACTTGCTTGGTTTATCATGTAGTTTCATGTTACCTTGTTGCATCCTTGTTTTCGAGTGTTTGTGATGTTGTTTTGCTTGCATTTGCATCAATGTCATGTTTAACTTGTTTTGCTCATATCTTCTAGGCCGTAGCTCCGAATTAAATGAATTTTATATGTAACTTGACTAGAAAGACGCGTAGATCACCTTGGTGCACTTTAACTTGCTGTTTAACCACTTTTACATAATGTTTTGTTCAGTTCTAGACCAATTTCGAAATTTGCATATGAGGACTTACCGGAATAGTTATATGTTGTTTCCGGCCTCATTTAAACTTGCTTTGGTGTGTTGCTCTTGTATGCATCATCTCTTGCCATGAGTAGCATCATATAGCCTTGTCATGCATCATACTTGGTTGAGCATCGTGTCATGTTTATGTGTTGTGTGTTTACCATGTTGTTTGCTTCTTTCCGGTTGTGCTCCTTCTCGATAGTTCCTGTTTCATTGCGATTGTGAGGATTCGTTCGACAACGTGGGAACGTCTTATTCATGGACTCATTCTTCTTCCTAGCGGGATTTCAGGCAAGATGATCGTCACCTTGGATCTCACTACTAGCTTTGCTATGCTAGGTGTCTCGATGCTATCGCTATGTTGTGCTACCTACCACTTGTTTATCAAGCCTCCCAAGTTGCCATGATTAGCCTCTAACCTTTTTACCCTTCCTAGCAAACCATTGTTCGGCTATGTTACCGCTTTGCTCAGCCCCTCTTATAGCATAGCTAGTTGCAGGTGCAGTGCAGGTTGTTCCATGTTGGGACATGGATATCATGGGATATCACAATATCTCTTATTTAATTAATGCACATATATACTTGGTAAAGGGTGAAAGGCTCGGCCTTATGCCTGGTGTTTTGTTCCACTCTTGCCGCCCTAGTTTCCGTCATACCGGTGTTATGTTCCTTGATTTTGCATCGCTAACACAATGAGGGTTTATGGGCCCCTCTTGACAGTTCGCTTTGAATAAAACTCTTCCAACAAGGCCCAACATTGGTTTTACATTTGTCATAATAATATTGAACTAAATAATTAATTGGCATAGGGTGTCATGAACCCGAGGATTCTTTCTACATACAAGGGTGGCCAGTGCCGATGGTGTTGGTCCCAAACTAGAGCATTGTGCGGGGCCGCCCCTTGGCAACTTAATTGGGGTATTTTGGCACCTGTATGCGTAGCTCATCTGTCGTGACCTGAGACGAGATACGTACGGCTAGTATCAGGGTGTCGGCACATCGGGAGGTCTTGATGGACTTGTTTTGCCATTGTTGAAATGTCTTGTGCACCGGGATTCCGAGTCTGATCGGAGGGTCCTGTGATGGAGGATTGTCTTCGCGGATCGTGAGCTTGTCATGGGCTAAGTTGGGATGCCCCTGTAGGGTTTAAACTTTCGAGAGCCGTGCCTGTGGCTATGTGGCAGATGGGAATTGGTTAATATCCCGTTGTAGAGGACTTGAAGTAAACTCAATTAAAATACACCAACCGCATGCGTAACCATGACTGTCTCTTTTCGGTAAGTTCGAGAGGAGAACACGGTTGGGTTATGTTTGAACATAAGTAGTTCAGGATCACTTATTGATCATTACTAGTTTGTGACCGTTTGCGTAGATTCTCATCTTACTCTTGTACTCGTAAGTTAGCCACCATACAATGCTTAGTCGATGCTGCAACCTCACCACTTATCCATTCCTTACCCATTAGACTTTGCTAGTCTTGATACCCATGGTAATGGGATTGCTGAGTCCTCATGGCTCACAGATCACTACAACATCAGTTGCAGGTAAAGGTAATGCGATGTTCCAACGTGAGAGCGATGTTTACTTGTTTTTGAGTTCTTCTTCTTCGTCGATCTTGGGATAGGTTCCTGGTCGGCAGCCTGGGCTCACAGGGTGGTTGTCGTTTGAGCTTTTGTTTGTGTTTCATCCGCAGTCGGATGTTGTTCTCATGTATGATGTTTGATGTATTCATGTGGCATTTGTATGCCCTTTGTATGTATCCCCAGCTATTATGTAATGGTACGATGTAATGATATCCACCTTGCAAAAGCGTCTCCAGTGTGCGCTTCTATCCTTGGTGGGACCTTTGAGTTCCTTTAGGATAGAGTCACGTATTGGGCGTGGCATCTCACCACCAACTTAAATAGTGGGCGCGTGAGGTCAATGTCGTGGAGCCAATGACAGATTCTCGGAAGCCACTCAAGTGGTCATGCACGCTGATGACCCACAACTATAGGGGATCTATCGTATCCTTTCGATAAATAAGAGTGTCGAACCCAACGAGGAGCAGAAGGAAATGATAAGCGGTTTTCAGCAAGGTATTCTCTGCAAGTACTGAAATAAGTGGTAACAGATAGATTTGTGATAAGATAAATTTTAACGAGCAACAAGTAACAAAAGTAAATAAGGTGCAGCAAGGTGGCACAATCCTTTTTGTAGAAAAGGACAAGCCGGAACAAACTCTTATAATAGGAAAAGCGCTCCCGAGGACACATGGGAATATCGTCAAGCTAGTTTTCATCACGCTCATATGATTCGCGTTCGGTACCTTGATAATTTGATATGTGGGTGGACCGGTGCTTGGGTGCTGTTCTTACTTGAACAAGCATCCCACTTATGATTAACCTCTATTGCAAGCATCCGCAACTACAACAAAAGTATTAAGGTAAACCTAACCATAGCATGAAACATATGGATCCAAATCAGCCCCTTACGAAGCAACGCATAAACTAGGGTTCAAGCTTCTGTCACTCTAGCAACCCATCATCTACTTATTACTTCCCAATGCCTTCCTCTAGGCCCAAATAATGGTGAAGTGTTATGTAGTCGACGTTCACATGACACCACTAGAGGTTAGACAACATACGTCTCATCAAAATATCGAACGAATACCAAATTCATATGACTACTAATAGCAAGACTTCTCCCTTGTCCTCAGGAACAAACGTAACTACTCACAAAGCATATTCATGTTCATAATCAGAGGGGTAATAATATGCATAAAGGATCTGAACATATGATCTTCCACCAAATAAACCAACTAGCATAAACTACAAGGAGTAATCAACACTACTAGCAACCTACTAGCACCAATCCCGGACTTGGAGACAAGAATTGGATACAAGAGATGAACTAGGGTTTGTAGATGAGATGGTGCTGGTGAAGATGTTGATGGAGATTGCCCTCTCCCGATGAGAGGCGTTGGTGATGATGATGGCGATGATTTCCCCCTCCCGGAGGGAAGTGTCCCCGGCAGAACAGCTCTGCCGGAGCCCTAGATTGGTTCCGCCAAGGTTCCGCCTCGTGGCGGCGGAGTCTCGTCCCGAAAGGTTGCTTATGATTTTTTCCCATCGAAAGACTTCATATAGGAGAAGATGGACGTCGGAGAGCCACCAGGGGGCCCATGAGGTAGGGGGCGCGCCCAGGGGGAGGGGTGTGCCCCCCACCCTCGTGAGCAGGGTGTGGGCCCCCTGGCCTTCATCTTTGGCGATGATTTTTGTTTATTTATTTTAAGATATTCGTGGAGTTTCAGGACTTTTGGAGTTGCGCAGAATAGTCCTTCAATATTTGCTCCTTTTCCAGCCCAGAATTACAGCTGCCGGCATTCTCCCTCTTCATGTAAACCTTGTAAAATAAGAGAAAATAGCCATAAGTATTGTGACATAACGTGAAGTAACATCACATAATGCGATGAATATCAATATAAAAGCATGATGCGAAATGGACGTATCAACTCCCCCAAGCTTAGACCTCGCTTGTCCTCAAGCGAAAGGCCGATAACAATAAATATGTCCTCATGTTTAGAGGTAGAGGCGTCGATAAAAATAAAGTACGGACATGAAGGCATCATGATTATTCTCATAACAGCAACATATATTGATTTGTCATATGATTACTTATGTTCAAGTGATGATCTTTTCACAAAGCCAAAGTATTAATCAGAAACCTTATTGAGCACCAACAAATTATACCCTCACCATTGAAGCAATTGCAATTTATCATAACATCGGAAAGAGTCTATGTCAGAGCTTAAAAGCAAGTCCACATACTCAACTATCACTTAGTCCTTCATAATTGCTAACACTCACGCAATACTTGTGGTTACGGAGTTTTATCCGGACACAGAGAAAGATAGGGGCTTATAGTTTTGCCCCACAACCTTTTACCTCAAGGGTAATGTCAACAATAATAATTCATGATCCCCTACATCCAATTAGATATATATATCATGTTCTTTCCAACATGCTGGGCTTGCCAAAGGATAAAATGAAAAAGGAAAGGTGAAGATCATCGTGACTCTTGCATAAGGTAAAGGATAATAATAAAAGATAGGCCCTTCGCAGAGGTAAGCAGAGGTTGCCATGCGCTTTTATGGTTGGATGCACAAAATCTTAATGCAAAATAACGTCACTTTATATTGCCCCTTGTATGTGGAACTTTATTATGCAGTCCGTCGCTTTTATTACTTCCACAACAAGTTCGTACAAAGCTTATTTCTCTGCACTAATAAGTCATGCATATTTAGAGAGCAATTTTATTGCTTGCACCGATGACAACTTACTTGAAGGATCTTACTCAATCCATAGGTAGATATGGTGGACTCTCATGGCTAAACTGGTTTTATAGAATTGTCCGGAAGCACAAGTAGTATCTCTACTTGGTGCTGAGAATTTGGCTAGCATGAGGGGGAAAGGCAAGCTCAACATGTTGAGAGATCCATGACAATATACTTTGTCTCAGATATAAGAAAACATAACTCATTACGTTGTCTTCCTTGTCCAACATCAACTCTTTAGCATGTCATATTTTAATGAGTGCTCCCAATCATAAAAGATGTCAATGATAATATATCTATATGTGAAACCTCTCTCTCCTTATTACTTCCTATTAATTGCAACGATGACCAAAGCTATATTTGCCAACTCCCAACAACTTTTAATCATCATACTCTTTCTATGTGAAGTCATTACTTTCACTAAGATCAATATGAATTCTTTGATTCTTTTTATTCTTTTCTTTCATTCACTCAAGATCATGGCAAAGTAATCAAGCCCTTGACTCAACACTAATCTTTATTATATATAGCTCACGGACTCGATTGCATAGAGGGATCATAAAGCAAAACTTCAGAACTATATCATGCCATAACTTTCTTCTACTAAATCAAGATACTACTAATAGGATCAAACTAAGAAAAACGGTAAAGATAGGAGTTGTGATGGAGATACGATACCGGGGCACCTCCCCCAAGCTTGGCAGGTGCCAAGGGGAGTGCCCATACCCATGTGATTATGTCTCCTTCTTTGTTGTTGGCGGTGGGGGTGTTGTTGATGATGCAAGCTTGTCGTCCACCTTCCATGGCATAGGCTCATCCTCATAGAAGGATGATCGAGTCTCCGGAATCCTCAAATCTGCAACGGAAACAGCTCAAAACGAAAATAGAAGATATTTGCATGATACGGTCGTCAAAACCTTCGAGAGAATATATAATGATTTTTTACCGACCAAAATATGTATCGTGCAAGAAAACGGAGTCCGGAGGGTGTAGCGACCCGACCCGAATGGATCAAGTCTCTGTGCTTTCGTGTCATCCCTGGATCGGTATCTTTGACACACACGAAGATCGAAGGATTTATAATGAGGTAAATCACATGTATAAAGTAACGTAAATACTATTACCTCAATCCAACATAGCGGAAGCAACAAGGTTGTGGATTCCCATCAACACCAACGGCAAAATTGAGTATAGGAAATCGTAACCCTAACGTATCACTTACTCGTCGTTGCGAAAAGTCTCGCAACATGAAAAGTTGCAGCGAAAACGGGTCAAGACATGGAATATGCCGGCAATGTAACACATAGAGAGTAATGAAAGAATAAGCTATACTACATGCATATATGGCTGGTGGAAAGCTCTATGGTTACAGCTTTTGCGAAAAGCCAATTTTTCCCTACTTCAAAGGAATAAATTTATTTAACTATCATGGTGGTTGTTAAACATTGAGAATGGTTGACAAGATCCTCAATCCCAATTAAAAGTACTCATTAAAACCCAATAACTTTATTATTAGAAGTAACATGTTGAGATTCACATGATATTCAAGTACTAGATACTCAAGATGTCCATAACCGGGGACACGGCTAATCATGATTAGTTTTTACACTCGCAGAGGTTTCATGACTTTTCCCCACAAGACTCGATCGCCCCGCTTGGTTCTCGTGACTACATGGTGTTTGAGAAACGGATGACCGAGACATAGTCTTTCGTAAGCGCTTAGCACCTTACATGTGGGTAGACCGTACCAACCTAAATCCCCTACATCGCCTAGCCTACCCGTAAGAGTTCGCGACAACTTAGTCAACTACGCCAGAGCCCATAATTGGCTTGTGGCTGCACACGGAAGTTTCAGTTTGAATAATCTTATGATCCCTTTGGGCCCGGGTGGCGGTCCAAGAAATACAGCAAATCCTGTCTACCTGTGTGCCTTGACAGGCAAGTCCTGGAATAGCCAGGTGCCTCAATCCACCCAGATGTGTGTTTAAGTTGCCACCTTAAATAAACCATTAAATTAACAATCTCACATCTGTCATGGATATTCACTCACCCAACCCACATCTACTAGCATAGCATGGCAAATAAGCAAACGTAGATGTAACTCCCAAGGTTTCATAAGTAAAACAGGTAATAGGTACTACCTCAATCTACTTCCCATCCCACAATTTAATTAGATCCTAACATGCAAGTGTTTGAGGGTTTGATCTAATGCAATAAAACTGGGTATGAGAAGAGTATGATCAAAGTGTTACTTGCCTTGTCGATGATCCATGAGTCCTAGAGATTCAAGTAACAAGCGACGACTCCGGGTGATCTAACGCAGCATAAACAACAAGCATATAATAAGCACTCATCTAATGCACGGGAAATCTCGAATAAAAGATCTAACCAGGATAGTTCAACTTAAGAACCTCGTTGCAAAAAGAATCGAATCAAATAAAGCATCGAAAGTCGGAACTCGAGAGAGAACGACTCGGTTTAGAAAACTGAAATTAGGTCAAAATTTTACAGTAGCAAAACTCTGTAAGTAGGTTAGTCGAACGGCGGTTTCATAACAAAACTCCAGCGCTTGAACCACCGATTCGATAAACGAGCAAGAAATAAAACAGATTTGAAAATCGGATCGTAAATCGAATCAAAAATAATGGATTAAATCCGATTTAAAAGAAAACGCATTTAACGGATTAAATAACGGACGTTCGTTAACAGAACTAATCCAACGAACACGTTCATTGAAACGAACGGTTCGGTGAACGTTCGTTAATTAGGAAAACCGAAAAAATAAAAACCATCTAGGTTTTTGAAAAAAAACCGAACATCTATTTTTTTTTAAATAAACCGGATCGGTTTTCTTTTAGGGGAAAACCAGATCGTAACGGCGCGGGGCGGCGGCTACCTCCGGTGGCTCTCCGGCGGGGCTCCGGCGGGTCGGGAGGGGCGGGTCGGGGCGGGCGGTGGTGGGTGCTCCCGACGAGGGCGGCGACGGCGGGATCGGCGGCGCCCGGGCGGGCTCTGGCTTGGGCGGGCGCGGTGGCGGGCGGGGGGAGGCGAGAAGGGGGGCGCCGGGTTTTAAGGAGGGGGGCGAGTCGGCTTGGGGAGGCAAGCTGGGGCGAGGGGAGGCGGACTCGTGGTGGCGGCGGCGTGGAGAGCCTCACGCCGGGCGCGCGAGGGAGAGGGAGGCGGGCGCCACGCTGGCCTGGCTGGTTGGGCCGGGCCTTGGCCCAGGGGGGCTTATTTTTTTTTTAACATTTTTTTTCTTAAGTAAAAAAAAATAATAAAAATACAAAATTAATAAAAATAATATATTGTCATATAATATATCAATATTTTAAGAAAAACATTTTCTACAACATGAACATTATTTTAGCTTCAAATAAAATACACACAAATCCAAATAAAACAAAGAGTGTTTCAGCTCTAATAAAATCAAATAAAAATCATTTTTAAAATACCAAAATAACTTCAAATTAATTTCTCTCCAATTTTCTGATGTAGGGAATCATGTTACCCTATTTTCCATATATTTTATTTTTGGAGAAAAATAATTTGAATAAAACTCAAATAACTCCAAATTGAAAATAATTCAAAAGAACTTTGAATTTTTAATTCTTGAAACTCCCAACTCATATTTCATATGTTTTGAAGAAGTCATTTTATCTTCGCTCGTGAAAATCATTGAGTTGCATAAAGTTTCAGAATTGGAAATATTTTCCAAATGAAATTCAAATATTTTCAACACCCTTGTCATTTAAATAAATGGAAGAAGTCATGTCATCTTCTCTCCGTGGTTTTGTGATGAAAAGAATTTGAATTCTCAAGATCATAAAAGCAAAAATGAAAGTTTGGGAAAGTCCTTTTATTCCCTCTCATTTAACTTTCAAAAGTTTCAATTCACTCACTTTCAGTCAATCAATCAAACAATCAATCAAATCTATCTATTTGTTTATAACATTCCAAAATTTAGAATTTTGGGATGTTACAAACTACCACCCTTAAAATGAATCTCGTCCTCGAGATTCGGAGAGGCTAGCAAGAAATAGGTTAGGGTTTGGGGGTCTTCTCAAAATCCATCGCTCGTCTCCGGGGTCTCGGGTGCTACCACCCTTAGAAGCATTGTCACGGTTCCATCAAAACTCAGATACTCCATCCTTATTGCTGACAGTGTCGATCTTCTCAGATCGTAAGGATAATTCCTTCTCTGGGCTCTTCCGGTAGTGGCATAACCTTTTCCTCAATTCCTTTGTCCTTTCCTCTTGGTAAGGTTATCCCGAAATTGGGTCTTCTTAGCTGACGGGTCCGGGCGCCAATTCTAAACAACTATCGATATCTCATGGTGGTCAACAATTTATGGTTTCTCCTGCAGAAAACGGGTCTGGGTTGAACCTCACCGTATATCCTACGGTTGGCAACAACTGCCGTGTACAAGGGAAAAAATACCTAAACCATTCTAAGGTTCAAACAAGATTTAATATCGTCGTCTCTCTGCTATAGGTAATTCACTCAGATTTACCATCCCGTATAGCAAGGCGAATAATAAGAGTAAGTCGGTATGGTGATCAATCCATCCCGCACCCAAATCATTTCCTTGTACATGGTTTAGCGAATCTCGCATTCTAACACTCGGTCAACCTCACAAGCATTGCAGAATTTCTCTTGTCGACGAACCAACTTCGAAAAATCCATTGATTCTGCAAGCCAAACACACAACTCTCGATCCGTCACAACTCTCAGGTTTTGCGTAAACTCCTATAAGATCGTCGGTTGATAAAATCGTAACTTCTTCCAGGGTTTTTCCTTCAGCAAGAGTGTGCTTGCTTCTTGGCAAGTCCTGGGGCCTGTGGGTTATGGGCCCACCTCATCACTTGTAAACCTTGAACTCATCATCTGGGCAACTGGTCATTATCCCAACATCCAACTTCCTGGCATACTTAATTCCATCCAATTGTATTGTCCTTCTTCCTTCTATTGGCACCAAACTAAGACATGATTACTCAAACTCATCATGGAATTTCCATTGATCCATATTTCCAACATCATACCTCCTTTATATCCAATAGTAATTCATCTCTTCATCTCGTGGGATGTCCCACATACCGAGATAAAAACTTATACTTATGAAGTCCGTACTCCACTTCGCGGAACATCATTATCCCTCCCAGGGTCAAGCGTCCTTACATGGGAATATTGGCCATCTCTGCATGACACTTCTTCAATCGGGAATCGTGAAACACATCATGAACTCCTCGACAGTCCTTCGGTGACTCCAACTTGTTGGTAACTTCTCCCATACGCATTTCGAAAACTGGTATGGTCCTACAAATCTCGGGCTAACTTTCCCTTAACTCCAAATCGCTTAACTCCTCCCGTAGCTGGCACACAAGATATGCTCTGTCTCCGATTTTTTGACTATCTCCTTGCGGTTTTGAGTCTGCATAACTCTTCCGCCTCGGTGAGCTACCTTGACCTATCTCGAAGCAACTTAACATTCTCTTCTCACTCCTTGATCACATTTGGTCCAAACAACTGACGGTCTCCAACTTCATCCCATATCAATGGTGTCTGGATCCTTCTCCCATACAAAGCTTCAAAAGGGGCCATCTTCAAACTGGCTGGGTAACTGTTGTTGTATGAGAAATCTGTGTAAGGTAGATTATCATCACTACTAGATCCAAAATTTAGCGCACACGCTCTCAACATGTCCTCCAGAATCTGATTGACTTTCTCGATATATCCATCTCGTCATGCGGATGAAAGGTCATCTTGAACTCTAGCCTAGTACCTAAAGTCCAGTGCGGCTGATTCCAAAACTTTGAGGTAAACCGTGTTCCTCTATGATGGTCCTCGAACTCCATGCAGACATACGATCCTTTCTCAAATATATATCTTGGCCAACTTCGCACTTGTATAGGTGGTTTTCTCCGGGATAAAGCGAGCCACTTTGATCAAGCTTAATAAACTACTACCCAGATAGAATCATATCCCGCTCGGGTCGGGAAATCTGGTAATGAAATCCATGCCAAGCTTATCCCTCTTCCATTCGGGTATCGGCATAGGCTGTAGTAATCCTGCCGGCTTCGATGCTCGCTTTTACTCTCGGCATAAATCACCCACGACTACATACTCCGCAATCTCCTTCTTCATACCAGTCCACCAGAAACGCTCCTTCAAATCCAAATACATTTTGGTGTTTCCAGGGCGAATCAAGTAGGGTGAGTCATGAGCCTCCTGAAGCATTTACTTCCTAATCTTTGCATTATTGTGTACATGTACACTATCCTCAAACCATAAGGTGTCGTGCTCATCCTTACGAAAACCTTTGGCCTTTCCTTTGCTCATCCTCTCTTTTACCTCAGCAATCTCTTTGTCATCCTTCTGAGCTTCACGGATCTTTCCCAACAATGTAGACTGAACTTCCATTGATGCAACAAAACCTTTTGGGAATAATCTCCAATCAAGGTTCCCTGAAAATCCTCGGCTAACTCCTTTGATAATCCTCTGCTTATGAGGGTATTCGTCCTTGTTTTCTTTATGGTTGTGTCCTGTTTCTCCACAAAGCTTGTATGCACAAGGTTTCTTCATATCCTTTCCATAAGGCTCCAACTTCTGGGACACAAACCGAGACTTTAGCAAAGTCAACTTAAATTCTTCCCAAGTGGTTACTCCTGGCCACATTGATGGTTTGGTACATCCTCCACTAGATAGCAGCACCTCTTTCAAAGCAATCAAGAGCATGCTTTGGGTCATATCTTTTCTGACTATCGGTTTGTTCTTCATGTGATCCTCCATGTTCTGAATCCATCGGTCTGTCTCCAATTGACTCATTGGTCCGGAAATTACAAGCTCATCTCCATCCATCCTCTAATGGGTCCATGGGTTTGGGGTGGGATAAGAGAGATCGAGAGGGATGCACACAATACAAACAATGGTTTTGAAAAGACAGATTTTATTGTGGCTGTCGGAAAACATCAAACAAATGACAGCTCACAATCGTCGCATCTAACGTAGGGTATGTAACAGGGGTTTGGTCTTCTAACGGTCAATAAATCTTCAAAGTCATCAAACTCTTCCAATCTTGATCATGTCTCCGATGGCTCCTTCGATCATGCTTGTCCTTCTCAAGTTCTTTTGCCAGATCATCTCTCGCTGACGCCAAGTCTCTCGCGGCGCCCTTCAATATTTCGGAGTTACGCCCAACCGCCGGTTTCAACATCCTTGACATGATCCATGATCCTACCGTCCTTCGGGCCATCACAAATCTCCGGTATCTCGATGTTTTGCTCCTTCATCTTGTCTACTTTCAGCTTCGGGTCCCGAGTTCTTCACGAACCGCTTCCTTATCAAATACCGCTTCGCAGATCCACCTTAAACTTCTTCATGTAATACTCCAGACCACGGTGATACACCAGCTAAGGTTAAAACTCCAACGCTTTGCGATAGATGCTCCATCAGCTTTCTACCATCCAATCCTTCCATGCATCTGCATGCTTAACTCCGCACGGTGACAATAGCATAGGCGGCGATAACATCATGGATAGCGTGTTTACTGCTCTTGTCATTTTCATGAGCTATCATTCCATAGTTGATATCTCCTCGCCTTAGGGTTTTCCTGACAAAGCTTTGAATTCTAATGCTCCATGTTCCAGTCTTTCTCCGATACACCTTGATCTCGGTTATTGATAACTTCCATAGTCTGCCAAGTTCCATAAGCGTAACCTTCCTAGGTCATATAAATCCGGAATTTATTTGGAGCCTTCAAATCTCCTAGTCTTCGGAGTCTTCACCGTTGTAGTTTCCATTTACGCGGTAAAATCATCTTCATTCCAAATGGTCTTAGTTGTCCGATATCTTGTCTCCTTGGAGTGGTCTCATCAGTCAAATCTTCGAGTGGTCAAAAGGGAAAAGGGGTATGGTCCCACTAAAAGGAATATTTGAATAAGCTCAAGAGAAGAGAGGTAAAAGATCCTTTTGAAAAAGAAAGTTGTAGAGAAAAATCTTTCCTATGGGCTTGCCATTTTCTAGGGTCACGCCCTACAAATCAACATGTGCTCGATACCATCTTGTAGCGACCCGACCGAATGGATCAAGTCTACGTGCTGCGTGTCATCCTGGATCGGTATCTTTGACACACACAAGATTACTCGAAGGATTTATAACAGAGGTAAATCACATGTATAAAGTAACGTAAATACTATTACCTCAATCCAACATAGCGGAAGCAACAAGGTTGTGGATTCCCATCAACACCAACGGCAAAATTGAGTATAGGAAATCGTAACCCTAACGTATCACTTACTCGTCGTCTGAAAAGTCTGCAACATGAAAAGTTGCAGCCCGAAAACGGGTCAGCACATGGAATATCTTTGGCAATGTAACACATAGAGAGTAATGAAAGAATAAGCTATACTACATGCATATATGGCTGGTGGAAAGCTCTATGGTTACAGCTTTTATGAAAAGCCAATTTTTCCCTACTTCAAAGGAATAAATTTATTTAACTATCATGGTGGTTGTTAAACATTGAGAATGGTTGACAAGATCCTCAATCCCAATTAAAAGTACTCATTAAAACCCAATAACTTTATTATTAGAAGTAACATGTTGAGATTCACATGATATTCAAGTACTAGATACTCAAGATGTCCATAACCGGGGACACGGCTAATCATGATTAGTTTTACACTCTGCAGAGGTTTATGCACTTTTCCCCACAAGACTCGATCGCCCTCGCTTGGTTCTCGCACTACATGGTGTTTGAGAAGCGGATGACCGAGACATAGTCTTTCGTAAGCGCTTAGCACCTTACATGTGGGTAGACCGTACCAACCTAAATCCCCTACATCGCCTAGCCTACCCGTAAGAGTTCGCACAACTTAGTCAACTACGCCAGAGCCCATAATTGGCTTGTGGCTGCACACGGAAGTTTCAGTTTGAATAATCTTATGATCCCTTTGGGCTGGGTGGCGGTCCAAAGAAATACAGGCAAATCCTGTCACCTGTGTGCCTTGACAGGCAAGTCCTGAATAGCCAGTGCCTCAATCCACCAGATGTGTGTTTAAGTTGCCACCTTAAATAAACCATTAAATTAACAATCTCACATCATCATGGATATTCACTCACCCAATCCACGTCTACTAGCATAGCATGGCAAATAAGCAAACGTAGATGTAACTCCCAAGGTTTCATAAGTAAAACAGGTAATAGGTACTACCTCAATCTACTTCCCATCTCTTGGTGACCCCCGAGCACGAAGGTCCCGAGGTGCGCGCTCCCGAGGTGGTCGCGGGGGAGCAGGTGCCACCATGCACTCCCGAGGCGTCCGCTCCCAGCCCCATGGGTGGGGGGGAGGAGTCCCGTCCGTGGAAGCAGATGTTGTCCCCGCCATGGAGGGCCAGCCCCAGTGCATCTCCTTCAGATCCCGGGGCATGCCGCAAGAGGAAAGATCTCGGGAGCTGCTGCAATCGTGCCCCAAGGACCCTGAAGAAGAGGAAGTGGATCACTACGGATGAGTAAGTACCCGGCCTTCCTCTCGACTCTTGCATTTCGCGCCTCTGTCTGACTTTTGCCCATCAGGATCCCTTCCGTCATGGGGGCGAGCGCGTCCCGAGCGCTGCCTCCGGAGGGCGCCTGTCCCGTCACGACCTTAGGCCTCACGAGTCAGGTGGTTCCGTGCATGGTGGCGCCTGTGCCTGAGCCAAGGCCGTCCTTTGGGGGGCGCAGGTATGTGTTCCCAGCGTCCTTCTCCATGGGTGGCCTTCGGAGCATGCAGGCCGTGCCAAAGGCTCCCCCACTGATCCTTGCCGATGGCTGGGCACCTTGCAGGGCGGCACCATCCCCAAGTAGCAAGGCGAGTCCGTGTCGGGCCCTACCTCGGGCCACGGGAGCAGGAGAGGCAGTTCCAGCCCACGGGTTCCTGCCGGAGGTAGGCGAGTCCTTGCGCGCCTCCCAAGTTGACTGGGGTGCGGAGGAAAGGCCAGGCCGGGCGTCAGAGCTCGCACGCAGGTACAACGCCGTCCAGCACGACCTTCTTCCAGAGGAATCGAGCGCGTTGGGGTGCCTCGGGGTGGAGTTTGGTGACGTTGACGCTCGCCTTGAGGCGGAGCGCCTGCGTCTGGCGCAAAAATGGCGTCAGTTAGAAGTTGCCATCAACTTTGGTCGTTTGCAGTGCGAGTATGCCCGAGCAAAGGCGGAGGGGGCCCTGGCTGCCACGAGGGTGGCTCGCGATCATGCCCTGGAGGAGGCCCGAGCCGTGGATCACCTACACGAGGCGGCAGAGGGGCACGAGAAGGAGCTCCACGCTTCAAATGCCATCCTCGAGCAAGAAGTCCGGGCGCGCACCGCCACGCTCGCCGCCCCGGCGTTTGGGCTGCCCGCGGGTGAGGCGAGGCCCCGCCTGCTCGAAGACACGCTGGCGCTAGAGGAAATGGAGCTAAACCTAGAGCGTGAGCTACTGGAAGTGACGGAGCACCAAGTGGCTGCTCCCGAGGATTCCCTCGCTGCTCGGGAGGAGGAGATTCAGCGAGAGGTCGACAAAAAGGTGGCGGGGATCCGCAGGACTCTTGCTGAGGAGTACCGTCGGAAGTTGGAGCTCCTGGAGGCTCACTTACGCATGCGGCGTGATGAGCTGCAAGGCAAGGCCGACGCCCTCAAGAGGAAGCTAGCTGCGGTGGAGCAGCGTGAGAAGGCCGCTGGGGAAGCTCGGGCCACTCCTGATGCCGGGCTGTCCTTCCTCCATCAGTAGGTAGAAGGCATTTCTTCCCTCATGGAGAAAGCTTCAGACGAGGCGAGCTGAGCTCGGATGCTGCAATGTGAGCGCTCCCAGATGTATTGGGCCCTTGGGTTCAGGTCCAACCGAGCCCTGAGAAGCATTTGTGATGAGAACGTCTCCAGTCCGCTCGAAGCTAAAGATGCCGATTACCTCAGCTTCTTCACCAAGGTTGTGGCACGCCTTGAAGGCGGGGCCATGAGGGCACGCCGGCTGGTCGAAGAGAAGAGCAGTGACCTTCTAGCGCACGTGTTCTCGCACGTCTTCAGCCACCTTCTTCGCTCAGATTCTGACTTCGACTTCGGTGCCGCGATAGCCCACGTACCTGGAGCGATCCAAGGCGCCCTGGCGGGCTGGGTGGATGATCACATGGATGACCTGATCGCGGTGCTCGCACCTGTCGTTGACTTGGTCGCGCCCGCGGCCAAAGAAGACGGAGCCGATGATGACGATGATGGTAGTGAAGACGATGATAACACGTCTCGATAGGCTTGTATTTCCCTATTTTCCTGTCAAGACTTTGAATGTGACCCCACGGGTGCGAAAGCATTTTTGGAAGAACTTTCTCTATGATGTATTAAACAGTATTGCACTCCTTGATGTCGCCCTTGTTTTACTTTTCACGCTCCCGCGACCCCTGAGTAGGGGTGGCCGTCATTATCACACCGGGTCACGGTGCCCGATTCAAGGTCTGGAGGCGGGCTCCTGTCGAGAGCCCTGCAATGCACACTTGCTAGCTCGCTCGAGAGCGCCACGTGAGGATCCGGAGAGGTGTGCGCGTGGGCAAGGCTGCGGCTGCTGTTGCCTGGGCCCTTAGGGCATCTTTACCTCCACTGGGCTGATCCAAGCGTGCACGCGATGCCCAGCCCCCGCTCGCGGGGTGCGATGGAGGGAGCCATGGGTCGCCGCCATCATTCACAAAGACATAAATCAAGCGAAGGGAAAGCAAATAGAATAAGAAAAATCAGGAACTCTCCCCCCATTTTTCAATGAAAACACAAGTGCTGCAAGTTTACTCAGAGAAGTGGCAAATTCAGTTAGAAGAAACAGCCAAGAATAGCCGCATCCGGCACCTATGCTAGTTTTCTAGTCTTCCTGCCAGCACGGAGCATGGGGCTTCCTCTGGCTGTGGGCATAGTGATGGGGACATCAATACCATTGTTACACCAATAGCCCCTACTGCTACATACACTGGACCAATTACTAGAGCTCGCGCACGCCAATTAAATTATCAGGTACTTTCGTTTCTTGGTAATGATTCTAATGTTCATGAGAATATGATGCTTCCTAAATTGGATACATTTATTTTGCTTACAAATGAAGGGTCTGGCATGGATAAGAGGGATGAACACTGGAGCAAGACCAAGCATGAAGATGATGGCATGCGCAAAGGGAACAAGAACGAAGTTACAAGTGATGATTTCAGGACATTAAAGCCACCATAATGGGCATGAAGCCTTGGAAGAAATATACAAGATGCAACTTCATAAATTTTGTCCAGATGCTATTATAGGTGCTGCGTCACCTTATTATTGGGCCGGGCCCATTTAATTTCGAAATACTTGAGTGTAGGATGTTTTTAGAGTACGGATATGTGGGGAAACAAGAGATAGGGTTGGTTTCGGACCCCTCCTCGAAGGGCCACGAAATTCCTCCCTCTTCCTCCATATATACATCCCTTAGGGCACCATTTAGAATTTGGGTTTTGTTGAAATTAAAAGTTTTCCATAGCTACAACATCGCGTACTTCGTTTGTGTTCGACGACCAGACCAAGACGTCACAAAACCCCACCTTCATTAATAAAGCTTTCCTCTTATATTCACAATATCCAGATTGCAATTTAAGTTTCTTTCTTATTCTTCATTTGCTTGCAGGAAATAGACCTTTGTGGTCAGGTTGATCGTGCTCCAGCGTGGTCAATAACCTCTTGGACTTTATTTAGCAATTGCTAAGGTGTGACCTCCTCGCACATCCGTAGTCGGATCGTCAAGGTCTACTCCACCAAAAATGATAGTCACCATCTCATCGAAAGACGGGACACCTTTGCCTCTATCACATAGTCATTGGGGGACCATGTCGTCCGCCAGCGCGGAGCATGGGGCTTCCACTGAGATGTGGGTGGGAGGCCTCGTGAGGATCAAGGGCAGCGCTCAGGAGACTTCGGAGCGTGTACAACCCCACTCATTATTACGTGAGAGTGTCATGGACGGAGACTTGGGTCGGCTTAAGGCGGTCGCCTGCTTCCCTGTCGGGGACCCCGCCACTTGCCCTTTACCGTGCACCGGCGCGCCTGTGCGCCTGCAGCCCTGGGCGGGGCCCTCGGACTGGCGACCACCAGCGGGTGGCACAACGCGCCACT